>CAJNDS010000002.1:1291437-1763937 GCA_905221605.1 Symbiodinium natans
GGGTTTAGGGTTTAGGGTTTAGGGTTTAGGGTTTAGGGTTTAGGGCCTTCATGGGCCTTCGTTTTAACTACCTGAGAAGGCAGTAGATTGCTTGAACAGTCTAGGCTGCATAGCTGCTTTCATGCTTGGCGACGCCGCCCTTTCGCTTGCCCTTACACATCCCAGTCAGCAAACCCCAAACCCTTATAATCCCTTCCCCCTTTAGTAAATGCAACCCTAATAATAAAAACACTTTCCGGAAAATCTTGCCGAAACCAACCCCGCCTTTGAAACCCTATTCCGAATTAGGGGGGGGGGGTTCAGGCCTCCAAGAAATCCTTCAACACCAATAAAACCCTCAGAGGGTTTAGGGTTGGGGGTCTATGGTTAAGGGGTTAGGGCTTAAGGTTAAGGGTTTAGGGTTTAATTAGAGGCCCGTCTTTTGGCAGCACGAAGCTTTCTTAAGTTGATTACTTGAGTAACCCTGAAGTCTAATGAATTATGACATTTCGCTAAGAATACCCCCTAATTATAAAAACAGGTTTCGAATTTTTAAAGGGGGGGGGAGCCCCCCCCGTTTAATATTAGGGGGAAGGGATTAATGGATGTAGAGATATATGTATACACAGTATACATAAACCCCAACTCCTGATAAACTTATATCTATATCTATATTTATATATATATACACACATAAACCCCAACGGTACATCCAGACGGGTGTCGAACTCGATCTTGTCCAAGCTGACTTTCGTGGACGGCGTGGTCCTTTCATAGCCCTCGTACAGGTCACCGGCCTGCAATGGCAAATTGTGGGCTCACGGCAGTTTAGGGTACGGGATTTAGGGGTTAGGGTTTAGGGTTTAGGATTTAGGGCAATTTAGGGTAGGGGATTTGGAGTCAAGGGATTGAATTGAACTGCCGAGCAGTTTCTAAGGCACTTGTTCAACAGATGCATCACTCTTGTGGCAATGTCGAGTGCTCGGCCTTGAGGAACCTGTCATAGGCCAAGCTCAACAAGGCGCTCGCTTCCTCTGCCCCTCAGCTACCCCAAACGTTCAACTCTGTGCGGGCGGGCGGCATCGCCCGGCCAAGTCATGCCAAATTCGAGTGACTGGATCGAAAGGTCAGTACTTGATTTGAGAGAGTCACTCTAAATTATGGTGCCATTATACCCCATAATCGCAACCCTTACAACAAGCAGCGGGACCATCATCATGGACACTCCGACCCGCCATTTATGTAAGCCCAGTTGCTGGAGACGTTCTTTTCGGCCACAGCCTCCTCGAGCTCACGCACATGCCGGTAGAAGGCACCGACTTCGTAGCGGAGCGAAAAACGTAGCGAAGTATCCACTGGTGAGTCGCTGGGGAAGGCGGAGTCTGTGTATCTTGTGAAAACCTCAGCTTAGGTTTGAAGGGCGCGCTTAGGGGGCTTAGGCTTTGCAGAAGTTTGAATATCTGGGGCCAAGCCAGAAATTCAAGTCAGCCCATCACATCAGTCAAGCCGCTGGTAAGTAGGCTTGAAATAGGTTCGGATAAATTGCCAGGTTCTGCCAATCCTCATCGTAAACGTCTTGCTGCAGGTCTGCCAAGTCGGCAGCAACCCCACGCAGGCGTTTCAGAACCTGAGAAGCCCAGTGCGACTGAACAGCAGTCCTAGTCCGTCGTTTTCAAAAAACTATCCTTGCCCTTCGATAGGCCTCAAACAAGCTGAAACGCTGGCACTCGTCGTAGCATAAGTAGCAGGAGCGACAACAGCAGTAGGAATAGAAGAAGTAGCTGGCGGAACCGCTACCGTTACCGCTACCGCTACAGTTACTATTACGGTAACTATTACTGTTACTGTTACTGTTGCTGCTACTGTTACTGTTACTGTTGCTGTTACTGCTACTGCTACTGTTACCCTTACTGTTACTGTTAGTGGTAGTGGTAGTGTTAGTGTTCGTGTTCGTGCTGTTCGGACCGTAGTCTGTAACGGTAAGGTGAAACAGGCTTGCCAGGCCTGCACGAAAATAATGGCTACAAGGAGCGCAGGTAAGGTCGAGCAAGTCAGTGCCTGCACACAAAAATGGGCGCCCTCAGGGCACTGCAGCCCAACAAGCTAATTTCCACTCCCTTTTCCAGGCTTGATAGCCTCACTTGGTAAAGGGGTCGTCGAAGGCTTCGAACGCCACAGGCGGCCCTGCCACAGTAGATGTTCGACTGATGTTGAGTCCGGGCCGACTTCTGCGCCACCCACATCTTCTTGGCCCCATGAAGATCGTGCTGATGGCGGTGGTGCTGATGGCGGTGGTGCTGAGCGGTCTGCAAGTTCGTCGATTGCAACATTCAAGGCCCAGAGTTCCCGGACAGCTCCGGTTGGGCTGCCTGCGGCGTGGAGCAACAACTTCATCGGGTACTGCAATGAGACGCCTCCTCATCTTGCTTCCTTCGACCGGTCCCCTCAATCCCAGGCACCATCTCGACGTCAGCTGACGTGTCACATGCACCAGGAGCAGAAACCGCAGCCTTAGCTTCCCTCCTTTGCTGCCTCTTCCTCTGCCTGCGCTCAGCACGGCGCTGACGCAGACGACGGACCAAGGCATCATCATCCAGAGCGCCAGTGTCACCACCAGCACTCGGGGAGCAAGCAGCATTCCCTGGGACCATCACTGACGCAGCAGCCGGAGCATCAGCCGGCCGCAGCGCGGCCGACACAGCAGCAGCGGCAACCGCCGCGATGGTGCGACGCGGGGCCTTTGCATCGCACGCGGAACGCACAGCCGCAGCCACAAGGGCTGAGCCATGGCGCACCGACATTTCTCTCCTATGTTCGAAACCTAAGGGGAACGCCTCGAACAGCAGTCGCTTGAGCCTTAGTGTTAGTGTTCGTGCTCGTGCTAGTGCTAGTGCTAGCGCTAGTGTGAGTGTTAGTCTTAGTATTCGTGTTCGTGTTAGGGTTCGTGTTAGTGTTAGTAGTGTTCGTGTTAGTTATAGTGATAGTAGTGCTAGCGTTAGTGTCAGTAGTGCTAGTGTTCGTGTCAGTAGTGCTAGTGTTCGTGTCAGTAGTGTTAGTATTTAGTGTCAGTAGTGTTAGTGTAATCGCTGGTAGCGTTAGTGTTAGTGTTAGTGATAGGGTTAGGGTTCGTGTTAGTGTTAGGGTTAGTGTTGATAGCGTTAGTAGTGTTAGAAGTGTTGCAGCACAGCCGATTCTCCCTGAGTCGAGATTGCAGAACACCGCCTGAACCGCCCGAAGGACAACCATCACACTAAACCCTAAACCCTAAACTCTAAACCCTAAACCCTAAACCCTAAACCCTAAGCCCTAAACATCGCTTCCGAGCTGCGGCTTTGGGGACACGCCGCCACGCAGCCTGCGATTTAGGAGGGTCGAGAGGGCTGGGAGTTTTTGGGGACTATGGTTCAGACTGCCGATGCTTCGCCATGGGGGTCTGGATATATACTTATACATGTATATCTACTTCTGTAGTGAAACATATATACAAAAATGCATGCATAAACCATATGTAATTAGACTTCCTGCATCAAGCCCCGACCAGGGTGAGGGATGTGTACGATTGAGCCTGCTTTAGCTTCCCACGATCGTTGACCCTTGCCCCCGGATTCCTGAACAAGGGTGTTTGGGTAGCTTAGCGTGGGGGTTGGAGTGCAAGAGCGAGCTCTTGTGGATCCTGAGCTATCAAGTCATTCAGAAACAACAAGACTTCACTTAAAACACGAGGGGGGCCACACTCTAGGCGCACTTAGGCACTGACAAGCCCTGATGACTTCCAAACGCCGGCGTGTTCGCACTTTGGGCCTTCTCATCCGCTCGGAGGGCAGCGCGCCACTCCGGTTTCAGAAGCCCTCCTGGGGTCGCGGATGCGGGACTCTAAGCCTTGCCTAAGCCACCTAAGCATGTTGGGCACCCAAAGCTCAACTAATCATGTCACCACGTTCAGCAGCATTTCGAGAAGTTCTTGGGCATCCGTGGATGCAACTGATGAGAACTGATGCCAAGCGTCGCCAGTCTGGAAATTGCGAGCCAGTCGCCTTGGAGGCAGACATCTGGACTGACCTCGAAGCTCTCCGTCTGAACAAAAAGAAGATCCCAGTGCAAGCGGCACTGCAAACAGCACATTCGAGTTACAACAGTACAGAACTGAGTCTGGGATGGGCTGAGCGGCTGTGCTGCCATTGCCTCGCCGGCATCGGCGTTTGCAGAGCCAGCCACCAGGCAGCCGGCAGCAAGCACTGCGGCAGCCAAATAGTACGGCCTTCAGAGCAAACTGCACATCCATCAGAACATCAACTGGATAAGTTTATGCGCGCATGCCTTGCCCAAGCAGCATCTGCACCTGCCCGCTGCTGCAGCTTCGTACAGACTTCCAGTTCAGGTCTTCTCAACGAAGGAATGTGCTCGTCAGCTCGGTCTGCTTGGTCGGCATTCACGGCGCAACGTCCGGACCCAAGACTCACGAAAGCTTCGGACCAGCGTAGAATGCATAGGGCGCATAGGCTGCAGAGCAAAGCAGGTCCACATCCTCGCCGAGTTCGGGTCATTGCACGGACCCTCAAATCGCCGCTGGGTTAAATGGCTGTGCGACAGCACCATAGTCGGGCCAATAGAAAAAACTCACGAAGCATGCTTCGACTCTGGCACCATGAAGGCACGAGCAAACTTACTCGGCATTTGGGAGTGGTTGAAGCCTACAACCAGGCATGAAGATGGGCAAAGTACAGTGGGAAGAAGCGAAGCGGGGCCTTTGTGCACCGTGACAGCCTCGGCAATCTGAGCCTCGGTGACTTCTGACCTTGGACATGACAAGCGCCCTGTGATTCTGGTGCCTTGTCAATCATGTCACTGTGGCGGCAGCGACTGCTTTTGGGTTTTGGCTGGTGAGGCACTACGGTCTGTTTCTGGAAGGCATTGGGAAGATGTCAGGCGGGGGCTTAGCCCGTCTAGCCTGATCTGCGTGCAACGGATGTGAGGGTTTCCTCACGGCACTGCCTCAACTCAGGCCCATAAGTGGAGGCAGTGTCCACCACAGGCCCTTCAGAGGCCTTCGGTATGCCGTACCCCTCTCAGCGAAGACGATCGCGCCGCCTGAGCCAGAGTATTACACTACAGCGGAATGACACCTCTTCGCCTAGTCGCGTCAAGGAACCTACAGTACATGCCAGGGGTTGATTCTAGCAATGTGTACTCTGCCGCGCTTGCCCGAGCAAACAATGAGAGTTGGCCTCTGCCACCCGTCAGTGATACGCCTTGGACGCAACCCAACCAGAGCTGCCCTACGTTCAGGCAACAGACGTGAACATGGACGGTGATACGAGTCTGCGCAATCTCACTGCCGTGCAAGGAGTGCTGCCCCGGGCACTGCTCGACGGTGCACACATCGCCTCGTCCGGGAACCCTCTTCGATGCTTGTTCCTGGCCGGTGGCATGCTCACAGCGCCTTACCATTGTGATAAAGCTCATTAGCCGAATTTTATTGTCCGCCCCGCCCCCCCGCCCCCCCCCCAAGGCCCCATCCCTGGAGTGCCACCTCAGGACCCCAAATTTTGCAGCCTTATGCGCCCACAGAAGTAGAAACCTTGTGCTTGAACTGGAACCGCTGTCATCTCCCGTCCTTCTGTCCAGCTGCCTCCATTGCCTCACAAGGCAGTAGTCGAGAGCTTGCATTAGCACCATAGCCCCGGCGCATCCCTGGATCACTGCAGTCACTGCAGTCACTTGTCATATCCAACATGGACCGGCTATGACCTGCTCAAGTTGTCAGAAGGACTCGGCCTGTTGGTGGCCGCCTTGGCCGCCAGTGTGATCCTGAAAGCCACAGCGTCTGCACAGGAATGATCAGTTTTCAAAGTTATGGCCCCCCCTTCTGGGAATCCTTTATTTTAGAGGTCGCTTCATCATAGTGAGGACCATAATTCAGAGAAGTGACCATGTAATGTTCAGACCGTCCAGTCAATCCAGCCAAGGCGCAATGTAGAGGGCACCGGATACGCCGGGTCCATAGTTCAGCTCCGGATGCTGCAACTTGGCGTTTGGGCACGTGTGATTCTAGGCAGTGCCTTGACTACCACAAGTAGTAGACCATCCAATGTGCCAAACGAAATCCACCTTCACGTCTGAACTCCCAAGCTGAGCTTGCGACAACTGTACCCTTACCACCGCCCGGCGTGCCTTCGGCGAAGGGATGGGCGAAGGGATGGGTGAAACTCGATGGAGGTTTCAATAATTCAGCTGGGCAACTCTTGAATGCATGGCAAAATGACTGCTGCTCTCCCGCCGAGGCTTGGACTACCCAACCGCCAAGGCGTCATTCCAGACACGCCTCCACTCTGATTCTGAGTGAGAGGAGGCTGAGGGAGAGAGAGAGAGAGAGAGAGAGAGAGACAGAGAGAGAGAGAGAGAGACACAGAGAGAGAAAGAGAAAGAAAAACCGAGAAAGAGAGAGAGAGAGAGGGAGACGCACACGGAGACCTAGACCGAGACGGAGAGGGAGACTGAGAGAGCGAGAGAGAGCGATAGACTACTGACAACTATCAGTTGGTCGAGCAAGGAAAGCAAAACGTGCTACACTGCAGAACGAGCCGATGACTGCCGCTGTGCCTGGTCCATAATTCCTGCATGACAATGTAACGTGATTGACAGCTCATCTTGTCCAGGTTGGTACGCGCAATCCGAGGGCGGGGCAGTTCCGGGTGAGTCACCATTGTGCAATTCCCACCCCTGGCAAGTGCAAACCCAACATGTGGAGCGAGCAATGTAGAACGAAAGCACAACAAGAGCACCCTGGCGAATGACCGAGAACGAGGAGATGAGTAAGACAAGTATATGCAGGCAGACTCACAACCAGCACGTGAGGCCGAGTTAGGGATCTGAACGCGCGCTCTCCCCCCAATGTCTGAGCCGCAAGCCGGAAATGTGACATGTCTCCCATGGCTGGCACTTGTGAACGCTCACAAGGCTCACCTAAGATGCCCCATCAACACATCAGCTTGACTCGCTTGAATACAGGTCATTCCATCGGCACCCGGCAACAAAACACAACTCTCTCGTCCAAGTAGCAGATCCTGGGCCCCTCTGCGATGGGGCCAATCCGGCAAAGCTTTGAGCCGAAACGTCGCAAAAGCTGCGGCAGGAAAGGCAGACGTGAAAGCAAAGGATGTCCAACGAGCGTATGCTGCTCTCCTACTTTCATGCGTAAAGGAACTCGGGCTCTTGAAGTGACCGAATGTACCGCACCTGCTGGGGCACAGGCATCCCTTCTGTCAGGAGCATGATGCAGCATGTGCTGTTGTCCTCCACATGGATGACCTCCAGGCATCTCCAAGAATCGACTTCAGACTTGGACTTGGAAATCGCATCCTCAGGCCATGGCCTCGCTAACGATCTCAAGGCCCACCAACTTTCGCGGCCTGGGTGGCTCAAGGTGGTTCACTCATTGGTTCACTCCGGGCAAAGCGGAATTCGTTGTCAGAGAATGCCGAGGTGATGTCCTCTTGAGGTCTCGAAGGCCCATGGCGCGAGCCTGTGAGCGAAGATGCGAGGAGGGACACGAAGCACTCCATAGCGCCACTGTACGCAGCCATTCGCCGAAGCATTCGGTGAGCTGAGTTCGAGGCAGTGCTAACCGCTCTACTTTCGGGTGGAGGCGACCACAGCCTTGCATGGCTAAGACACGAGCCCCTCCTACATCCTACTGCACTTCCACTTCACTCCTGCAATTGCTGCAACCTAGATAGTAGTAAACTTGTGGTGGACCAAGTGCCCGGACTGGACCACGGGTCTGGCTGCAGCATCCACCACCTTTATTTGATGAGACTGGCGAGAGAAAAGGGGGGAATTGCGAAGACAAGTTCGTGCGCCTCCCCCATGATGCCCCACGCTCTGTCTGCACCCTCTGGCGAAGCGGACGCCAGATTGGTCAGAACTGCCTCGGTGCACAGAGCAGACTTCAGGTGTGGGGGCGGGCGGGGGGGCTGGGGTCTCATAATCAGTCCTAAGGCCTAAGGGCTGGGATCATCCTGTCCTAAACTAAAGGCTCTAAGGGCGTCTAAGGCTAAGTGACGGCCGTAAGAGCAAATCAGATTTGACAGGGGGGTCCAGATCCCTGTGCGCCATGTTTTACAGCAGTGTCAAACAGGTCGCTGTCTCCAGCTAAACGGGCCCACAGCTCCTAGAGTCTGAGGCCAGCTGCGCGATAGCGTGTCTCTACTTGTGCGTGGGCCATGGCCTCAGGTGCTCAAACGCTGCCCAAGCAGCCATCAAGAAAGCCCTGCCGGAAAAGATCATGGGCTACGTCGAGGGAGTGCCGGGCTTGAGACCTCTCCGCACCCTGGCTCAACCTTAATCTCAAAGACTTGAGAGCAGATCCCCCCTTTTCCAGCATGCTCCAACCCCCAATGGCGTCTTTGGGCTGGAGCCCCAAGGATGGTGGACGCCCTCTTCTGCGACCTTGGCATCATTTGGCATCTGCAACAAAAGCTCCGTGAACTTCAGGCCGGGCCATGCCCTCGGTGTCCGGCACAATGCCACCCTCATCATCCATAACCTGCGAAGAGGAGTGTTTCAAGCACTTAACGTGAAACACTCCAGGCATCTCAGCAGCCCTGGTCCATCAGTGCAGTCGGGGGCGTGGCATAGCAAAGCTCCGCAAGCTGATGTGTTCCGAAGGAGTCCAGACCTGAGAACACCGAGGATCACAAGAACCAAGCAAGTGGTGTCTCGCGCGCAGTCCTACGGCATGGTAAGGCACAACATCCCAAGGACGCTTGAGGGGCGGAGGGGAAGAGGGTGGGGTGGGGTAGGGCAGGGGTCGAGAGTTTCATGTTTAATCCTGATGCTGGTTCTGATTCAGGGCTCCCCCCCTTACCTCCCCGCGGCCACTGCTCTGGGGCCGCCACTAAGCATTGCTTCGACTGCCTTACCTGCGGCCTGGCATATCGAGACACTCTGCAGAAGCTCGCGTGTTGGCAGCTCTGTGCCCTAACCTACTAGCAGAGTGACCTCCAGAAGTAACCCAGCATTGAAGACCCCGTGGCCTTTACTCTGCCCAGGGCAGCCGTGCAGAGAGGATCTCCATCCGGCGCACCGACCTCGATGGGCGGAAATGTGGAGCTTGATGCCCCAAACCCTCAAATCCTGAACCCTTACTGCAAAGCCAAGCTATCAAGCTATCTGGGGGTTTACGAAAATACGGGAGCCCGAATAGAATCCCCCCACAAGTAGGATTCCCTTATGAATAAGGACCCCGCTAGAGTACCTCTAGTTTTGGAAACCCTAAACCCCCCATTTTACAGAGCTGTCAATGCCAGGGCCACCAGCTGAGCCTTCGACCACTTTCTCAAACTCCTCTACGGCCTCAGGCTGGTTTTAGGGGGGCTTTGGGCTTAGGGTTTAGGGTTTAGGGATTAAGGCTTAGGGTAACTTCAAAAAAGTGGGATAGCCGCCGTCCAAGCATCAGGAGCCACTCAACCCGAAACCCTAACCCTCAACAATCCCAAATCAGAAGCCCCTAACCCCTATATAACCTGAAACCTTGCACTTCAAACCCAACTAACCCAAGACCATGAACCCCGAAACCCTACGGCCTAAACCCTAAACCCTAAACCCTAAACCCAAAACCCAAATAACCCAGGTTGTGATAACCCAAATAACCCAAGTAACCCGAAAATGACCCTTAAATAAGCCCAAAGAACCCAAAAAACAATCCTAAAGTAAGACAGAAGAACCCCAGAAACAACCCCAACAATAAGCCAAAAGAGCCACAAACCCTAAACCCTAAACCCTAAACCCTAAACCCTAAACCCTAAACCCTAAACACCGACTCCCAGCCTTCTGCACCATGGCAGGGGTCGCAGTCATGGCCTCACGAATTAGGGCATCGGGGCATAGGGGGGGTTTAGGGTTTAGGGTTTAGGGTTTAGGGTTTAGGGTTTAGGGTTTAGGGTTTAGGGTTTAGGGTTTAGGGTTTAGGGTTTAGGGTTTAGGGTTTAGGGTTTAGGGTTTAGGGTTTAGGGCTTAAATGAAGCTTGTGGGGTTCGGGGCTTAGGGTTTAGAAGCACAAGAAGCCCCGCAAGAACCCTACAAGACTTCTACAAGAATCCGAAACAAGCCCTAAGCCCTTCTTATCCCAGTATGAACCCCAACCCTAAACCCGGAATATTTACGAACATAAATATTGAGGAAGTGTCCCCAACGAAGGGATATTGAAGTCCTGCCCCTAACCCCAAAGCCCAAACCCCAAACTCTAAACCCTAAACCCTAAACCCTAAACCCTAAACCCTAAACCCTCCACCAAAAGAACAACAGAAAAACGCTAGGCCTCCGCGGCCGTCATGCCCAGGGCTGCAAAATGGTGAGCCTGGTTGGGATTTGGGATTTGGGGGTTTAGGGTTTAGGGTTTAGGGTTTAGGGTTTTAGGTTTAGGGTTTAGGGTTTAGGGTTTAGGTAGGGTTTAGGGTTTAGGGTTTAGGGTTAGGAGGTGGTTTAGGGGTTTAATTTTCAGGGGTTCAGGGGTTCAGGGGTTCAGGGTGTAGGGGGGCTTTGGGGCTCAGAGCTTGAAGGGTTTGGGGTTTTCAGATGTTTTCAGAAGTATGCCGTCCACGAACCATATCTGAGGTTCAGGTTGCAAGGTCTGCGGGGTGCTGGGGCTTGCAAGCCGGCTGACACTGCGTTCATGGAGCCTTTGCACTCACAGCTGAGCTTGTCGCAGCTCGCGCTGCTCGCCGTATGGCCCGCTCACGCTCGCTGGGAAACTTTGCCAGCTCTTCAGCTGTTGCCTCATGGCTGAATGCGAGGCTTTTTTGGGGGCTTGGCTTCAATTGACTACTGCTAGCAGCTGCTAGTAGACCATGGAATGAGATGTCAAAAGCGGTCTGCAAGAACAACTGATTTTTTTTTCTGCTCCAGGCGCGTGGTGGTCCTAACTGAGAACAACCCCCCATGTCCGGAAGGAGGGCCCCCATCGTCACCCCGCCCTGGCTCAGTACCCCTTCGACATGTCAACGACACCCTGGAAGCCGGTAAAGCCTTCTGCCATGAACTCCTTGGTAGCCCAGGAACCATATTAAAACGAGGGCACCCTTGTTTGGGTTGGCCACTTCATTTGGGAACCTTGAACCAAAAAAAGGCCAAAGGGTACCACTGGGCTACCAAGACTCATCTAGCCGACCCAGAAACAGTTGCCAGTTCTCTTCGACGTACCTGAAGTGGCGGTTTGCTAAGCAGAGCGACTCGGAGGATAGGGGCGCAGTAAGCAGTTATCATAAGGGTTGCTACGTGACCTTGATTAGGACCCCTTTTCTTATAACTCGACTTGGTGGTGAAAAAAACTTTCTGCAAAGGATGGTCCCATAGTCTTCCGAGGCTCATCTGATTTGCCATATATGCATTGTGCGGACTTATTAGCCTGAGATGGGAAAGCATGAGCACTTCGACAACCAGACACACAACACCTGCGGCAAACACGACAGCCTGCATTAAGAATCAACCTTAAACCCTAAACCCTAAACCCTGAACCCTAAACCCTAAACCCAATGCTTGCGGCAGGGGAACAAGTTCTCACAGCTCCACAACGGGGAATCTGGTGGCAAAGGCTCCTCCTCAAAAACATCCAGCGCTGCGCCGGCAATCTTGCCCTTCAAGAGCCTGGGTTTAGGATTTAGGGTTTAGGGTTTACGGTATATCAGAAGGTTTTGGAGTACTTTGACGGGTGAAGTGTGGGGGGTTTTGGGGTTTAAGGTTTAGGATTTAGGGTTTAGGGTTTAGGGTTTAGGGTTGGGCTATGGAGGGGCTGAGGGGATTGAGGTCAGAAAGCATCTGAAGACCCTGAGGAGTTTAGGTCGCCCACGCTTCCTCCAGCGCTGCCTCATCAACGCAGGAACCTGTGCGGGTCGAGGGGTTTCTGGCAGCTGTGGGACAAATGGCGGTCGTGTTGCGGTCGACTAGGGCACACCCTGCCGGCGCAAGAACTACAGACGCACTCCCAGCCTCCCCCCAAACCTTTCGACTTCCTCCGCACCTCACCTCAAAACCCCCCCCCCCCCAAAGCCTCGAAAACCCTGCGCTCTTCAGCCCGCTTGGGGTCCACACGGCCATACGGGCGGAGGGGTTTGCTTCAGAACTCTTCACTCGAAAGCCCGAGCCTCGACCCAGCGAGATGAAGACGGAGGTAGGCTTCATGGCCTCAACGACGGCTTGGGGGTCCAAAAGCCGAGCAAGGCGGGAGCCCCGCTAGGCACATTAGGAGGGCGGCCAAAGCCTTGATCACCGAATTCAGGGTCTCAAAATGCTTTGGGGCGGCGCCTCCCCCGAAAGCGGCACTCGCAAGCAACAGACACCCCTTACTTGCTCTCGGTGTGTTCAGGCGCACCGGCACACTTCACACTGCTTACACACAACGACCCCTGAGGGTTAGAACCCACAGCTCCAGTGTGGCCTTGTGCTGCAAGACAGTCTCGCATGCGTGCCGAGAGTAAGGCCCAGACGTTGAACTGGTCTTCCTGAGCAAGATGCGCGCGACAGCGAGCTCTCACACATGACCACATTTGGACTCTGTACTCTAGACCAGAAACTACTAGAAAAAAGGCAGATCTGCTGCAAACGAAGGGGCTGCACAGGTGTGGTAGGTTGATGCACCGCCAGGAAGACTACAAATGAGGAAGTCTGAGTTTTTGAAGATGTCCTGCAAAAACATTGAGGCATTCAGCTTCTGGCATGCTGCATTGTGAGTGATATTCCGTGTTCATGCCCAATTTGTGCAACGCAGCCACGAGCATGCTCCTGCTTTGCACCAGGTCCATCGCTGGAATAGAAGACTTCGTCGGCCAACTCCTCACCGGACGCTCCTCGCGTGTTTCGCCAGGCAAGGATTCGCATGCCAAAGGCCTTGCAGAGCCGCGCCGTGCATTGTGCGATATCGCCGAAGCCAAGAAAGCCCACTGTTTGTCCATGTAGCTCATTCATGATGAACTTGTCCCAGGTTTTTGTGGAGCGATTTCCCTGCAACCTCGGGATCTGCTTGTTGAAGTGCAGCATCGCCGCCAGGGAGTACTCGGCCAGGGATCTCGAGAAAGCCCCCTTGGCGTTGGTCAGAGGGATGTCCGGACCACCAGGTAGGGAGTTGAGCACCGGAACCAATCCCTCAACACCCGCGGCGAGGCTGTGGATCCATCTTAACCGGGAAAAATGAGGCCAGAGATCAGCAACTGTAGCAGCGTCACCAGCAAAAACGATTATCTCCACTTCCTGTAGGGCCTTGTGCTCATCTTGGAAATCTGCGAGCGAGTTGCCGACGATGCAGGTGATCGTCGGTGTCCTGTTCAATGCAGAAGAGCAGGCATTGAGAGAAATGCACCAGAAATAGGAGTTGACAAAGAGTTGACATCGCTCAGCGTAGATTGACGCGCAGGAACTCACAACTACGTGATTCCTACGTCGTGAACAGGAAGCTAACTCAGAGCTGCATGCTGTTGCTCTCTTGGGTGCACAGGGATCCTCTCGATTAGCCAACAAGAAGGGAAGCAACAGCAAACCCAGCAACGTCTAAGGCTGGGCCTCCATGCACTCATAAACCCTGCGAGCAGTTGTGAGGTCTATTTGGTATTTGGGCTTTGCTTTCACCTTGAACTGTTGACCGAGCCCAAACCAAGGCCAAGTGCTGGGTTAACTTCGGAAAGACCACGTTGCATGAGGTCACTTGCGCCATCCCCTTTCAGCGCCCCTGACAGCCAAGGGTACACCCCATCTTAACGAATGCAAGAAGAGCTGCCTTGAATGGCTCGACTTTCGCTAGCTTTTAATAAGGATTGGTTTGGCGCTGAAAGACTACACAGACACACACACACACACACACAAAAAAAAAAAATATAATAATAATAATAAAACATCACTATGTTAAAACGCAAGCCCTTAAAATATGTGTTATCAAAAGCCTAGCCTAGACTCGGGCGCATTCCGAAATTGTGGCCGCAGCCGCAGCCACAAGTGGCACTTGTAGCAGATTCTGGTGAGGTTTTAACTTTGCACAACATAGAGCCCATGTTGTGTCAACTTCGCGTGTGATCCCTAAGATATGCAGAAAATCCCTGACATCAAGAGCCTGTCACACCTTGCTTATGCGTTGAGCCGTTGATCCCATTTTGCCGAGTGTCTTCTCGAGTCGCGGAAGACGCTCAACAAGAGCAGCACCAAAAGGGGACAGCTTGTCTACGATCACCGCAACGACGGGCATGGAGGCTAGGCTCGAAAGACTTGAGCCACTGGTGCACGTATACTAAAGGGTATAATAGGGCTTAGGCTTGTGGGCTTTGGAGCGGCTTGTGGGTTTAGGACGGGCAGCATGACCCTACGTTCACGGGAGAAGGTAAGTCCTCCCTCTGAGAGGCAGGCACTGAAAGCAGAGAGGCTATCCCCTGACTTTCCCTCGAAGTCCAGCGGCGCGTACTCCTGGCGGTTTTTCTCTGTCTCCATGCTCGTTTCCCACGATCTTCGTGCGGAAACAGCGCACGAGTTTTGCGCATCTTTGCAGGGTTTGCTTAGGCAAAAGGCCTTGAGCCGCCGATGCCGCTCCAACTTCTGTACATCGGCCAGGGCTCTGCCAGAGCGGCCGCCTGAAGGGAGGGAGGTTGGGGGTTTTTTAGATTTGGAGCCTCTTTCGGGTTTTTGGGGGTGGTTTAGGGGCTGGCGGAAGGATGCTCCTAAGCCCGGCGCCACCAACAAGCAAGCGAGCATTCCACACTTCCTGCTGCCTCGGATCGATGGACTTTACCACGAAAGCCAAGCGTCATTGAAAAGAATACGACTTGCCCTTGCGGAGTTGCTACTGGTAGCTTTCCTCGGTCTGAGTGCACGGACGGCGGCTGTGAATCGGCTCCCTTTGGCGGCGTGCACCTCGAACAAGAGTGTGCTTGAGGCAAGACTTATTCTACTGCCATGCAAGCATCTGCGGCTTCTGATAGGCGTATCAGGGCGTCGCATTACTGCACGGCAGCTTCCAACATTGACGACCTGCCAAGCAAAGACAAGTTTCTAAAGATCCGATTTTTGTGACTTTTGCTAACACAGCAGGCGCACCAGTACTCGCTGGCCCAGGATTAAGAGCAACGCCTCAAAGCGAGAAGGTTGAGATCTTGCACATGTTTCATGGCATACTCGGACAAGAAGCTTGATATGCTGCATTTTGGGATTTCCCCCCTTATGCTAACAGTCCTTAAAAGGGACGATAATCGGGCATACGAGTATGCCTACTAAGGCCTGTTAGTATAAGGGGGGACATCCCAAGCCCACCGGTCTGCTGCAGGGAGGTTTCTGTGTTTTTTTTCTTCGGTGAAGCTGAGGCCAATGCCAGGCCACAGCCTGAACAGGCAGCTTCCAGGCCCAGTTTCTCAGGGGAACCCACAAACCCTAAACCCTAGACCCTAAACCCTAAACCCTAAACCAGCCAAGCAAGGCTGCATCTGCGGCCTGCGTACCGCGCGTTGCTCTCTAAGAGGACCTTGTCCAAGTCTTCAATGGCCTTGGAGAAGAAGCTCTTGCAAGCTTGGGCCACGGAGAACCTAAACCGAAGCTAGTAGCTCGCCTGGTGGACCATGTCAATCAACTCAAAGTCTTCCGGCCTAAGGCGAACTTAGCTGAGCGCACGGAATTTAAGGCCCCTGGGTCAAAGCTTAAGGCTTCGTCGCAGGCTCAAGAGTCCCACTCAGGATTTAGCTAAGGGCATAGGGATTAGTGAAATATACTCAATGCGCCTGAATGGAGTGTCAATTCAGGCAGACCTCGAAAGCACCAAGGCAATGCCAAGCGGCTCGTCCTGTCGGGCGCTAAACCTTGATGTCGCACAGACGGCACCAGCAACACGACGCAAATGTAAGGAATGGAGTTTATTGTCATGTGTGCACTTGCTTGCAGGGGGCCTGACAACCGCAGTAGCACAATACAAGCCTATGCCACGAACGAAATCCAGGTCTTCGGCCGAGGTAAAAAGAAGGTGTGGAACCGTTGCGCGCAGAACAATGCCGCAGCCTCGTTCCGCACCAGCCACAGCATCCGAAATGAGCTGGTTATCAAGCTCCACCCGAAAGCACCCAGGCCCGGACGCTAGAATCTCGCAAGCCATCAACCAGTAGGAACATGGCTGCCGGCCGATCCTCCATTCATCACATCGCTCATGTTGAAAAGATCGAGTCAAACCGAGCCGGGCTCACCATGAAAAGAAGAGGCTGCTTGAGAAGATGGCAAGTCCGATGCAGCTCTGGCCTTCGCGACGGAATGAGGCAAGCAAAGGTGCAAAAGCATTTTAACGGATTAGCCGCCTACGAACTGATTGTCAGAAAGTTCTCTCAACACACACAGTCGCCCAGTGGTAGGCACGGGACAGCATCACTGCCATGGTGTCTTTTCGACCACCTGCAGCCGGCAAGCACGCGGAACCTCGGCCGCAAAAGCCCCTTGCCGTTCGGTTTCTTTGGTTTAGGGTTTGTAGGGCTGGTAGTGCTGATGGGGCTTGTATGGATTCTCGGCGGTTTAGCGGGCGTATACTGTAGGGATTACAGGGCTTACAGGTTTTACAGGGCTTTTGGCGTTTGTAAGCTTTGTACAGTTCATAGGGTTTTTAGAGTCTAGGGACGTGCCAGTGCGTCAACCGTGTCCATTCATAGCAACTGCAAAAGTCGGAGGCTCAGGCCGTTCGAAATGTGGACTGGCTGAGTCTCTGGATGATGCCTTAGAGCGGAGCTACGTGTCAAATTCCCAATCCCAATTCAAGCAACGCTCTGCCATGCTCTGCTTCTGCGTTTCAAATTATGTTTTGAGCAGCTCACGGCGTTCCCGTCTGGACCCACCTCAGACGACATGATCCAAAGTTGATCCGAAGCGGCGCGAACACTCTCCTGTACGTACCACAATAAACAGGAGGCATCTGCGAAGATTAAGCATTTTCGCTCCTTCGTGACTCCTGCATCTTCTTCGCCTGGAAGTGTGCTAGCAACTGCCTCTAGGCATCCTCGCTGTCAAAGGTCCTTGTCCTACAGGCGCTTGTCGCCAGTGCTGCGCGATCTGGAGCACACGCCAAGCATGGACGCAAAGCAACGGCTCGGCATGCTCAGGGATCAGACCATGGAATGAGCTTCGAGAAAGGCTGCAACTCACTGTATCTTCATCAGCTCCACCAGTTTATGCCTGGTCAAAATGAGAGAGTTGCATGAGTACAGCATGTGGAACACGCCTGGAAGCGGCAGGCCTTTGGACGTCCTCGGAAAAGTCGGCTTGCACTGTTGCACAACGAACTGCTTAGCGAGGCCGCTCGCTGGCCAGACTAGCAAACGCCGTAAGTGTGTTTAACGGACTGCTTTCTGGGCAGATCTTGAATGCATCAAGAGCTGGTTGGATCATTTGGGATCCAAGCTTCTTGCCCGCAGCCTTTCCAAGAGACCTCGGTGCGTATGCTCAGTCAAAAAACGGAGGTCTGCCATCCCCAAGTCATGTCTAAGCATCACATGCGGACACATGCGGTATGGCCAGGCTGCCTGGAACGATCAGCCGCAGGGATGGGGCCACTCCACTGTGGCGCCGGCGCCATTGGGGCCATTGGGGCCATCTGACCAGCGCGTTTCCCACCATTTTTGCCAGCACTTTTGCCACCTTTGCCGGCTTCCACCACGGGCTCTCTGAAACGCAGAGAGCCTTGCCGAAGCAACTCCTTCTGCGCAGCCACACAGAGTGCATCAGACAGGCATGCGAAACGCAAGGACTTCCAAATACTTCCAAGCATGGCGTCCTGCAGCAACGACACGAGTTCTTTGTCCTTCACGCCGCCGTCCCTCGCAAAGGCTACCCCGCCGTCAGTGGAAATCCTTGACTTGAAGAGAGCTGGCACTCACGCATGGCACCCGCAACACACTTCAATCAAGAGTACGGAGTCTGTGCGACCGTTAAATGCCGGGTCAAGCCTCTGTTCGGCACACTCGAACAAAGCATCCTGACATCTTCCAACATCTCAGAAGCTGAAAAACATGAAATATGCCAGTGTAAGTTGCACATACAGAAAGCTTGCAATGTCCATGTCCTCGATTCTACTTCGCAACAGCAGGAGCAAGTGAGCAGTGTCCTGGGCGCGTGTGTCTTGCGAAGTGCTTCAAATAAACTACAGTTTACATGTTGTTCTACTCTACATTGTTTTGTGCCGTGCGCAGTCTGGAGACGAAGTGACTCAGAGGCAAGCTTGACACAACATGCAGAACACGAACACAAAATAACACCAAGCTTCTGGAAGCACCGGCCCGATCGGGATCCAATCTGCGATGATGACGCAATTTCCTTCCTCTGGGCTACGTCTCAGAAGGACATGTGGGCATTTCCCTAAATAGGGGTACCCCTTTTTTACCTCAAATAGAGCCCCTGAAACGACCCCTTACAACAGCACATATGGCATTCACGAACGTTCCTCGGCATCCATTCGGATCGTGGAATTCGCAAAAGGCTTGAGCAAGGCCAGTAGCGGCGGCATGTTTGTAAGTTGCCTCACAGGGCTTCTGATTGGGAGGGGCATGGCCTAAATGTTTCAAAAAGCCATGTGCCTGCATCGTGCAGGTCTCCACCCTTCCTCTTGCATTCGATCGAGGAACGCGAACAGCGGCGAAGGAAAAACCTGGACGCTCGATCAACATGCGCCGATGCTGGGAAGGAAGATGCTCACTACGATTTGAAATTCCTCTCTGCCCATGTGGGACGTGGTGCTTGCAGCCATGACGCAAACGAGTTTTTGCAACAGTTCAAGGAGCTTCTGTGGATGGCACCGCGAGCCTCCTGAAGGAATTCTTTGGCCGCCCCGCCCCCCCCCCCCCCCCCCCCCCCCTCTCCCACAGAAGCATCCCGGCAGCATCCTCATCCACCCAAAGATGCCGCTTCTCTTGGTGCACCGCCACATGTGGCAAGGCAGTTGCGAGGCCCAAGAGCACGGCGCCCCATTGCCACTCCTGGAAAGCCGTCTGATCCACCAATACGAACCAAAAGAGCAACGCATCTGTGGCTCGTCTGGCAAGGCGCCTGCGGCCCCCAGTCACGGATGGCTGTGTGACTTCGCTTCCTGGAGGATGGTCCGAGTGCATCCTCGACAACTCCAGCTTCTATGCATAGGGGACAAATAAAAGGAGAAACAAGCCTTGGAAGATGCCAGGACGGCGAAAAAACGAGCACTTGAAGTGCAAAATCGGTCCTCATCAAGGGGCTCGGGGCCTCCCAAGCCCAAGGCTCCCAGAGCATCGGTTTGCAGCAAGCTGCGCAGCTGCTCGGAAGCATCGTAAACCTCGAACAGTAGCTGAACATGCAGCTGAACCCTCAACCCTAAACATCCCTGAACCCCATACCTTAAACCCCAAACCCAAACCCTCAAACCCTAAACCCATTTTTCGGATGCCCTGCCTGTCTCATGATGGCAGGGTGAAGGCCCTCGGATGTGATAAAGCTGTTCGCGGAGTTCAGGCCAACGGTCTCCACGAGGCGGGCATACTCCTCAACTGCTTAATGGTTAAAGGGTCCGGGGGCCAGGATTCAGGGTTTAGGGAGTGCTTACAGCGCTTAGAGGCCCCATGGAATACTGTAGAACAGGAATGAATCGCAAACACGATCCTTCCGGCTCTTCTTAAGCTGCGCCATCTCTAGAATTCCAGGAGCATCCGCAAATATCCGCAAAACCCAACGATGCCCAAAACAAGAGTTTCCATCCCCGCGCCAGGTCTCCTGATGCACCAGACCCAGCAGAAACTGGTCCTGCAGAAGGCCAAAGGTTCAAGTTGCTGTGGTACAGCGTGGTTCACGCAGAAAGCAACTCAGCCGGTCCGAATGCTTGTGCGAACCTGGGCTGGCTCGACATCCCACACGCCGACGTCAGCATATTAGATGCAACACCAAGTCGCCCTGATACTTCTGTGAGATTGACCATGGCAGATAGCCCGCGGATCTCTCAAAACGGAAAGGCTCGTCAAAGGACATGGCAGCACCTCAGCATCTTCTTGCAAGCCTTCCTGCGATGTCTTGTGCGCCATAGGCGTGGACTAAGCCTGGCGCAGAGAGTGGCCATTGCATCGCCCAGTCCAAAAAACCAATGTCCCATCAGCAAAGCCAGGCTCACCTGTACAACAAGGCAATGGGAAAGTTGTCTGATCATGTCAAGCAATGTGATCCCGGGGTTGGAATCAGCGGTCTGTAGTTTCAGAACGTACCCGAAGATGCTGTGTTCGGGTACGTGCGTGCGTGGGTGTGTGGATGAGTGGGTGGGCAGAATTGGGGCATTGCGCAATGCAAGCTGCGCACATGTCCGTCATCCAGTGTTGAGAGTGCTCACTTTCCCGCTTCATGCCTCTGGGTCACATGAGGATCCAAAGGGAGGCGTGCCAAGATTCGACCAAGGCTTGTGAGGTTCTGCTCGTCATCCAGTGCCCTAGCCATGGGCGGGATTCAAGGCTTCTGACTGGCTCAGGGGGCACCCCTGAACGTGCTGCCTCACCAGCGTCAGCTCTGATATGGCATGGGTCACCTGGGCAGGATTCCTTGTCAGCTCAAGCTCTGATCTAAGACAACCTCACAAAGGCTCTCTTGTTTTTGAGTTGTTGGCGGCGCTTTCGGATGGTGGATCTGGGCATTGGAAGAGCACGGTCATGATGTCACCCAATTCCAGTGATTTCACCAGGAGCGCAGCCCCCACCTTCAGCTTCAGACTTCCATCACTACACAGTTCCGATGGGGGAACACCTGGAACAAAGTTGAAAAGGGCTGCTGTTGACCATCGTACACCATCGTGCAGCGCACGGCTGAGCCGCCAAGGGCATCCTCGTCAGCTCAGGCGGAACTTCATCCTGCACAGGTCGGTAGTAAGCCCGAAACCCCGGAATCTCTAAACCCTTTTTAAGCACGGACTCAGGCTGCCGGCAACACCTGAAAGCAGGGCCTGCTTGCCTTTAACAAGGGTCGCATCAACAGAATCTCTAAACCCTAAACCCTGAACCCTAAACCCTAAGCCCTAAGCCCTAAACCCATTTCGTTCACGTCTGGGCCCCACTCCGAATGTCCGCATGGCAGAGCCCTCTCGCCTGCAAAGCCTCGCAGCGCTGCTCAGTGCAAAGTCTGAAGCAAAGCCCGGGTCGAGTTCGGCCCGCACGACCCTGCAAAGCAGAGGCGAGCTCTCAAGGGGGTCTTCCCAAGGAGCTCCACTTAGTATGAGATCATCCGAGTCAGGTGTGCCCCCCAGTTCTGGAACTTTGGGTTTTTGAGGCCCGCAGCTCATCCGAAGGCTTTAGGGCTTCGAGCGGGCACGACATTGGGCTAAACCTGGTTTGCTCCTATGCCTTCCGCTGCTCCAGGTTGTGGCGGCCAGTGAACACTACGTCCGAGTACCTCGCTTTGTCAAGGATACTGAGGACCGGGACAGCAGTTGTTGCCGAAAACCGGGTCTCAAGCGAGAGCTTTGTGGTCTCGGAGAAAAAGGTTATCTTGACCTGGGCTTGGCAGAACGCAGACCTGCAAGAGCCACTTGACGCTTATCAGACTGAGGACGGAGCCTTGCAAGAGTCTATGACCTGGGTATGTGGGGTCAACTAACTGTGGATAGCTACATTGCGCATACATCGCACAGCAGCCGCCAATCAAGGGGCATGCGCAAGTCACATCATCAATTGTGATGGAGGACTCCGCAATATTGGTGGCCAGAATCACCTGCAAACGTGATTAGGGCTTTTGCTTTGCTTCAGCATGCAGGTAGGAACTGCTGAAGGTGATGAATGGTAACACGACAAGCAGCGTTTGGTCGAGCGGAAGCGTGCACCAGAGTTGATAAGCAAAGTCAGCACATGCCATATCTGCAGGTATGTTTTGCAGCGAAACAAGCTTGGAAAACCAGATTCATTATCGTAGAGTGACACAGTTTGGCCACTTCTGTGCATGCGGTTCACTTAACACGCTCAGCGGCATGCTACAAACAGATCGCAACAAAGACCGTGAACAGTGAGAGGCGGAGAGAGCAAAAGGCATCGAGAAAGAAGGTAGAGGGCAAGTGGAAAAACTGCCTCCAACCAATGCCAGGGGTGGCATTCACAGTTCTGGCAATTGCGGAAGAAAACGGCTTAACCGCACAAAAGGTAGACTTGCGCTCTGCATTTCATCAAGTATCATCAGAGAAGCTTGCGGCAACCCGTGCAGTTGCACGTTCTTGTTTCGGTAGTCGGACACCGAAGTGGAAACGAACCGTGTCGTCCTAAAATAGATCTGCTATAACTTCATAAAACAGTAATCCATTCAAACACTGCCTCGACACAAAAAAGCCATAGTAAGACAAACTAACAGATATCGTGAATTTCAAGGGCCCCTTGGCTTCCGCCTTGGCAAGCCCGGCCGGCGCTGGACTGAAGGCTTCCATCTGCGCTTCCTTGGGCACCTTGAGCGCCACCAGCCCCGTGCATCTTGCAACCGCAACTGGTTCTGGGTTCAGATCGAGGGTTTAGGGTTTAGGGGGTTTAGAGGGTTTATAGGGTTTAGGGGGTTTATAGGGTTTATAGGGTTTATAGGGTTTATAGGGTTTATGGGGTTTACGGGGTTTACGGGGTTTACGGGGTTTAGAGGGTTTAGAGGGCTTAGGACTTCGGCCTGCGAGTGGAGCATGATCACCTTGCAGGACTTGCTGAGGACCGCATCCGCCTAAGCGATGCTGAGCCCAAATCTGCCAAACCCGGCTTTCATGTACAATACATACATACATACATATATATATATATATATATAAAGCGGCAATCATACATACACAAATATATCATATATGAATGTATATGTATGTTGTTGCATAGTACTTGTGCCGAGACCCTTGCCTCCATGAGTTTGCTCAAGACGGTCATGATACTCCAGGTGGGCAAAAACACCAGGACCTTGAATTTCATTCACGACAGGCATCATCCCACATGCCCTGGGATATTCCCCCTTGTACTAACAGTCCTTAATCGGGATTATCGTACCCCCTATTATTATCTCTATTAGGGACTGCTCGTAGAAGGGGGAACATCCCAACACATGACCCAAACCCTCCCAAACCCAGACCCCCGAAGGACCAAGGCTGAAGCCGAACCCGTCTCAGCAGAAACCGTGCCCTCGGTGATCAGAGTCGACAGCAGGTCCTACAGCTCGGCTGCACTGTTAGGGTATCGGGTTTCGGGTTTCGGGTTTAGGGTTTAGGGTTTAGGGTTTAGGGTTTAGGGCTTAGGGCGGCTTAAGGGCGCGTGTCAAGCAGATGTGTGGTATCTGCAACCGCTCTCCCGAGTCAGCTCCAAAGGGATCTTCTGCTCAGGCATGTCCTTCAGCGCCTGGCGGAATCCAAAAACAACATGAGCACCAAAAGCCTCAGAAGAGACACGCCAGCCACGCATATACACGCAAGCCCTCGACTCCACATCCCACAAATGCACTAGATCAAGTTATGAGGAAAACTTGGTCCGCATGCACAAAAGCGGCAGATCAGCCTGGACAGTGGAGGGCGAATAAACCCGCTCATTGCAGACGTTCATCGACTTGGAAGGGTCCTTCTTCTCCTTGTTCCTCGATCAGTGATCTGGGCATCAAAACAACTTTGGGGGCATTAATCTTCCATAATCATTCTAAATACTTTGTGAATAACGAGAATAGAGTTCCACGCTCAAAAAAGTTAAGAACAATCTATATATGGACATTGAGGCCAGGTCGGCGCCGATGGCTTCCACCTGCGCTTCAGCTTTGGGACCGGTGTGCATTCACCTACTCATCCTGCGTGTCTGTTGCTAAGAGATCACAAGAAAAAGAATCTGCATCAAGCTGCAGCGCACCCCATCTTTTCGACGATGTCCTCGAGGTACAGGACCTTGACCTCGAGCTCTTAGCCCGCGAATGCACGGTTCCATGCCTGCAGCATATACTCGACAAAGCACATCGTAGTTGTGCCCATCGATGGAGATGACCTGGGAGAGCGATTAGTACTGCACCGAGTGGCCACGTCACGCTTCAGGCCGCCGGGCAGCGCCCCTCTCAGCCCACTGCTGGCGGTGGCTCTACAGGGCCGGTCGGCCTTGCCGGACATCCCAGAGACAGATGGTACGCGTGAACCGAGCCTCGCCTCTGGCTCATGAACTCTTGGAACTTGCGGGCATCAATGGTCGCCTTCAGAAAATGCAAAAACTTGTTTATGCATCTGGCGCCAGCTCTCCTCGCTGCACTTTGTATGTGCTCAGGCCGCGGCAGACATCAACACCACCTGCATAAACAGTGCCAGCGCGGCATGTTGCACAAAGACTTTTTCTCAGCGCGTGTGCAAGGGCTGGCTCGGACCTTCAAGTCCGGGTGAACTGACGCAGCTGAGCGGAGCAAGCCCAGCAGAACATCCTAAAGCAGGAAGCCATCGGCTGAATAATCACCAGCTTTAAACAGAAAGAAACCTGATAGTATACTGCGTCCTTGGCAAGCAAAAACGGCTATGTCACTTTATGGGTGTGAGTGTAGATATTTATATATATATATATATATATATATATATGCTTATTTATTTGTTTATTCATTTGTAATTTTTAAAGATAGATCGGCTTGCGACATGCTTGGAGAGAAGGCGGGAACTGTAAGTGCGCTGCATTGTCCAAGTCCCGCTCGTGAACCTCATGAGTAGCCGTCTTCCTCTAGCCGCTTGTAGCAACATGTCTGGCCGCCAGCATGAGGGCCACACCTCGTCCACGATGACGTGGGATATTCCACACAGTCCCCGGAAGTGGAGCCGCTTCAGGAGCAGACCAGATCTCGGAGCAGCAAGGGCTAACACAATGCAAACACATGAGGTTCGAAATTGGCAAGCTGGCTCTGTGTTTGGCCCTCAGCCGCTTGCGTCATGTAACAAATGCCTCCAGGCCGTTGCGGCCAGACCTGGTCACCAGATGCACTCCGGACGGCAGAGACCACACACACAGATCCACAGAGTCTCTGAAGCATGGGAAGCGCCCCCAAGGGCGACGCAGCATCAAAGCGTATCGCATAGCCCACCGAGGCGCCGAGTGGCTCCCCACGCTCAGCTGCGACGCGCCTTGCAACCTGTGCCCAAGGACCGAACTGCCCAAAGGGCGGGAACCCGAGAATCCGATGAAAACCTGAAGAGCGACCTCGAACAAGTTTGCGCATGCTTAGGATTCTCATTCAGCACGTTGCAGCACAGGGGCCGTCATGGCCGCAAGGCGGCGAGGCTGCGTAACAATGATCGTCTTGGGGCCGCCCCCATCCTCCGCAGCGAGGAAGACAGACAGCAGCCCGAAAACAAGCCCAGGGCGCACCTCGAAGTCCAGAATGTATTGTGGAACCTGCGTGGTCTTGCCAGAACCCGTGGAGCCTTGGATGATGCTCACCTGACATCGTGCCCACGAGCGGAGCGAACGCCAGGTAGCCATCACGCATCCCCTACCTGGTTCTGAGCCACCGTGTCCACAATCTCCTTCGAAAAGGCATGCCGCAAAGGAAGCACAGGAAGGGTTGTCCCAGGACTTCAACAGTCAACTCGCTTGAGGCTTTCAGGTGCTTTCGGTCTTGGCGTTCAACAGCCAGGTAGTTTTGCAGCACGTGGAGCCTGGAAACGCGCAGCGATCGGCAGAGCAGCGCTTGCCTGCCACACAACAGCTGCAAGACGCAGCGACTTCAGCTGCAACTGTGTTGGGCCATTACTGGTAGGCCTCATCTAAGCTCTCTCCGGCGCTTCGTTCTTGCCCTTTTCTTTTGCCCAGCTGATATAGCTAGAAACAACAGCTCCAAGCCCACATTTTAGCATGATACTGCACATGTACTACAGACTTCTAGTATACTCTACATCCAATCTTCTTGTCTGGCGGGGTATGGGTGTAGGTTCACCCACGTCACAGAGGGCAATCCAGAAGGGCCTGCCAGAGGGCTCAGATTTAACGAAAAGCAGCTTCCCCGCAATAGATTTGTCAGTCTGCTCGTGTCATGCTGGGCCTTGAGCTGCACAAGATATGCTTCTGACTCTACATCAGCCCTCGCCCGCCCTTGGGAAAGCTGTTCGGTGACTCCCTGACGTTTCAAGGTTTCACGCGTGGGGATTGCCACCGTCGTCTGCAAAATATGGCTGTGGAGAGCCAAGGGTGCAGGCAATATCTCAACCCCACTTTAGAGCCGCCTACACTCACCTGGCTTAAGGAACCAGTCCTATGACCGCGGTGTAGCAAAAGAATGGCCTCATGTGCTGGAAGTCAGGTCTTAAGTTGCGGTCTTTACTTGCAGTAGCCGCACCGTGCGAGCGAGCGTAGAGCTTTCAGTGACTTGCCCTCATGGCTGCAGAAAGCAGGCCGTTTCATGCCTGACTTGCAAACTTGCCCTAAACCCTCAACCCTTTGGCATCCAGGCCTCGTAACGACTGCCGGGTACTTGACCCTCAACCCTAAACCCCTAAACCGAACACCCAGCAGTCTTCCCGCCTCTGCCCCAATGGCTGCAGCGTAGGGGTCTACCGGATGGTCCACCCGCGGCTCGGGCCAAGGGGCCGGTCCTAGCCAAGGCGTGTAGCGGACCTTTTTTGGGCGGAGGGTTTCGACTTTAGGGTTTAGGGTTTCGACTCTCACAAAGCTTTTTTGTTGCCACCCGCCTACAGTAACTGTCCAAAAGACGCACTGCAGGGACTACGCGCGATACTCGAAATAGTGGCCATCTGCGACATGTCGAAGACTTTGTCTTGCTGACCAGATGACTGTAGAGGCTCTCTTTCCCATACCTTTGGGTCTCAGGCGGTCCTTCATCGGGAGACGACCACGGAAGAGCTGCCAGGGACCCTTCCCCATGGGGCAGGTTCTTCGGATCCAAGGCCTTGCGATCGGGACTAAAAGTCAAGGGACTAAAGGAGAGACCCCTGTAAGGGACCTTAGGGGTCATTTAGGGGTGGGGGTTGGGGCTGCTTAGGTACTCCGGACTATACAGTGCATATTCAGGGGATATATCTGGGTCAAAAGGGGAAAGATTAAGGGTCCCTTGTGAGGGCCCCTCGGCCTCTGCATGCCTGTGGAGTCTGCAGTCTGTAGCGAGCTTGTTCTTTTGCCGGCCCCAAGTCTAGACGCAAGATGAGAAGATTTGGGTGGGGGGGGGGGGGGGGCATTCTTGAAATCTAAGGGGCCCCTTCAAGCCTTCGAGCCCTTCGGGGGGGGGGGGGGGGAGATTCCATTGCTTGTACAAAAGGCATCCGAAAAAGCGTGCCCTCACGAAGTATAAGTATCCTTCAAGGTCCTGGAGGCCGTTACTCACGGTCCCTGGCTTTTGAGTGCGAGGGCATGACATGCACAACAACTTCCGTGAGTCTCGGAGGGCTCACGATGCCGAAGCAAACCCCCCCCCCCCCCGCCTCCCACAAGACCGTTCCTGGAGGGGCTCCAACTTCCCCAGGAACCTGCCATAGCAACAGCATCAAGGACACGCACAACACACCACGAAAGTGGTCGCCCCTGTGCTAGATCTATAGGACCCACTTCACAGACACTCAGGTGCATCACGTCTTCACGTCTTCGACTCTCACGACTTTCTTTGACTCTCACGACTTTCTCACAACACGTCTTAGGGTCTCCCCCCAGCAATCTCCAGTCAGAAAGCTGCAAGGATTTCGCATGCTGGCTGCTGTAGCTGCTGCATGTGTTGTGTCTGTACAGGCAGTGCTTCGAAATTCCGGGCATGGCTCTGGCACAATGAAGCTGAGTGTGTCTGAGCATACGAAGTGGTGGTCAACCTGCAGCTGCAAGAGCGTTGCACGTCATGAGGCACACTCAGCTCTGTGTTCACCGCTTCAAGCAGGCTGCCTTGCCTTGGGGGACAGGAAGCTTAACAAAATGGGTGCCAAACATTCTCAAACTCACTGCGACACATCCACTTCAACAGCGGATGTCGGATCCCACGCTCATGCCTTGCGGTCATATCGCACCCCTCCTAGGTGTCCCTTCTGGGACGGGATCTAGGCACAAGAGCGCGGATCAATTCAGTTCTAGTCCAAGGCCTGTCTAAGTCCCTCAGCATCACTCGGCTCTGCCGTCAGCTTCCTCTTGTAAGGAACCGGCATGGCTTGAGCTGTCTGAGCTGTCCACGTCTGACTGCAGCGCTGCTGCTGCTACGGCGAACTCTGGATCGGCTCTGAGGGCAGCAGACGCGTAGCACAGAGCGACCGTAGTCTCGGCAACGGCGGCACGGACAATCTCCCGATCGTCTTGCAAGGAGGGCGCGGCGAAGCTAAGGGCGAGCCCATCCTGTCGAACCGCCGCGAGCACGACGGACTTGTCGGCGCAGAGCTGCGGGGCCGCCGAGCGCAGGGCGAGTCCGCTCTCGTGCACGGCTGCAAGGACGATGCCACGGTCCGCCCGCAAGGCGTCGGAAGCGAAGGGTAGCGCCGTGCCACAATTCGACACCGCCGCCAGCACAACCTCTCGATCTGCTCGGGGGCCATCACCAGCATATCGCAGCGCGGACCCACTATGCTGCACGGCTGCTAAGACCACTTCACGGTCGGCCTGAAATTCTGGGGCAGCATATCGGAGGGCAAGGCCGTTCTCTTGGACGCTCACCAGTGCTACATCTTTGTCATCTTTCAACGCACCTCCGGCGTACTGTAAATCGAAGCCATTTCTAGAAACGGCCGCAAGGACGATGTCCCGATCTCTTCGGAGGTCTTCGGAAAGTTCCCGCATTGACATGCCTAGGGCTTCAGCAGCGGCATGTGCATACATGTGTGCGCCTGTGCATGTTGAGGCCGACTTTCAAGCAAGTCTGAGCTCGCCACCAGAGGAGACCGCCTCAAGGGCTTTTTGGCGATCAGGGTTCAAGCGGATGAGCACCATGGCCGGAGTTGACATGTCCCACCTTGGTTTGGAGGCACGATGGAACATGCTGGAATGCTTCGCATTTCGCACTGCAGGCGCTTTCCTGGTCTTGTAGATGAGCTGCTTTTCCTCTTCCTCGATGCGCCACTCTCCCACCGCAAGATTTGTCACGGCGCCATGTACAGGGAGCAGCCGTTGTTCACGTACTGGGATCTGTAACTCTTGCTGCAGCTTGAGCTTGATGCTTCTGAGACCTGCCAAACTGAGTGGTGCTAAGTGTCAGGCGGGCAGCACATGGCAACACAGCTGCGATCTCTAGCTCACTCTAGCTTCTCTGGCCAGCTCTGTGCCGCTGAGCTGTTGCCGAGGAGCTGTCAGAACTGCTGACTCGGAGATCGCAGAGCTTCTGGCCAGTGAAGGCTGCAAAGATCGGAAGGCCCCGGTCGGCCGCCATGTCCTGCACCGTTCCGGGACTGCGCCCTGTATGCTCGCAATTTGCAGGCCACTACGCCACTTGCAGCGGGAGCGGTCGCTTCTTGCTCTTGCTACCCTAAAAAAATTGCAGCGGAGTCCTTCCATGCGACGGCAGTCTCTGCAGTTCTGCGGCCAATCGACTTCTGCAGTGCTTACGTGCTGGACACACAAATCGTCATCGAACTAAGTTGACTGCTCAGGGGGAGCCTACTACTTCCTGGCTGAGCTTGAAGTTCCGCTACTTTCTCGTCCATGACTTGTGACTTGACAGCTTTCCGGCCAACACTGCAACATCCGGCTTTGAGCCACTGCACAAACTGCAGGAAGTCGTGCGCAGAGTTCAGCCAGTTGTCTGGGGGCCGGGTGCGGCCAGGGCACGGAGCCTTTCTGTCCTCAGGCAAAGCATTCCCGCGCGTGCCTCGTAGCCACAGTGCTGCAAGTAGGTTCGCAGGCGCCCCTGTCATTTCGTCTCAGGTAATCAATCAAGGATGGCGCAGGATGGCTGGTCACTTGGTCAGCTCTGATCCCGCAGCCTTCAGGCCAGGCTGCCTGGGCCCATCGAAACATGTCAAAAACATGCTGCGCAAAAATACCTCAAAAACGATTGAGTCAGGGTACAAGCCCAGGGCGAAGGAGCCGGCTTCTGAGTACTTGCTTCCCTGACAGGTAATTAGTGCGTCGCAGCATTCTCATGGGCGGGTAAAAATTATCCTGGCCTCCAAGCTCTCGAAGAACCTGTGGCCGAACGTGAAAAAAGCCCGGCTGTGCTAGCAAAGCTCACAATCTGCAGCTCTCCACGGATACGAAGCAACGGTTGTGCGAGCAGCAAAGAGTGACGAAGCTTCCGTGGCTATGCCATTCTTGGGCGAGTAGGTTGCCACGGTGCGAGGCAAACTCACAAGACGAAGAGGCCGCACTCCACGGCGGCCCGACTTTGTGGAATCGGTGCACCGGCTAGCTTGGGCATATGCTTGCTCAGGGTTTCAAGTCCAACCGATGCTGCGACGGCTGCTAGCGTGCACAGATACCGCTCAATTTCGTAATCTCGTCTGCCATCAATTGCACAATCAACGAAGTTGAACTTATGAGGGGGATGGCATGTCGGGCACCTGTAACAAATAATATCCATACGCACACGACGCCAGCGCCCCATCGCAACTTGGGGCAAGCACGTGGCATCGCGTAGACATGAAAAGGAAGGTTGGGCGGGCTTGGCGCACGGTGACCCCCTACTCATCCTACTCTCTCCAGATCAGGTTAGCCAACACTGCACACATGGCCCATGCAGGCCCCCTTTCAGATCTTGCACTTGCAGGCTTCACTCCGAAGCTTGCTGAGAACCTGGCGTGCTCTTCATGCTGTTCCGCCTGTATGGCGGCATCAGACCTGGCAACATAAACGGAGAGAGTTTTCCCATTGGAACGGCACTCGAATTCTTCTACAGCAACTGGGACATGCAAGTACACGTGCTGGCAGTACCAAGTGCAAAGAGCTTGCGGCAGACCTGGCACGTCTATGTCTCTGAGGGCAGGTTGCCTCTGTTGACTCGGGGTTTGGGGATTTGCTGTAGCTTGTGCTGCCTTGAGTGCGAGCTCGTTCTGCACTAGCTTCTTGTTGGACGCAACGTGCCTGAGTAAGTCTTTCGGTCTGCCAAAACCACAGGCAGCGAACGTTGTCTCAAGGCCGTCGCGACTCGACAAATCGCCGGCCTTTGACCTTCGCAAGAGGCCAATGCCAGTCAAAGGTCGCTACATGCCCTAAAGCAAGATCTCCCAAGATGCCCCAGCTGCGCCTGGAAGCTGATGCTTGCCCGAAAGGACACAGAATGGTCTGGGCCGTGCTGTTGTATCTGCATCTCGGTTGGCTGGCGCCTCAGAAACTGCGAGTGCTTTGCGCGGGGCGCTCTTTGCTGGACGCCAGCGCGCCAAGCACATGCATCGGATCCTTGCCGTCCATGTGCCACCGCTTCAAGTTCTCATTCAAGTGCCCGCGCGCAATCTCGATCGTGAAGTTGCCGGCGCCATCATCCACTCTCTGCACAACAGGCCTGCGCGACACAACCAATTCGAGCCTAACCAACATCAAGCCATCGAGTATTCTGCAGATTTGCAAAGCAGCGCAAAAATCTACGGGCATCTGCCTGGTCGCGGCTGGAGTGGGAGCTGCACACGGGTGCTGCTTCCGGCCCACATCTTGCGGCGCCTTACTACGCTCGGAGCAGGCCCTGAAGAGAAAAGCTATAACGGTGACCCTTGCTTTCCCAAAACCCTAAACCCTAAACCCTACACCCGAAACCTACACCCTAAACCCTAACTTTTCAGGGAGGAGCTGGTCGGCGGAAAGCCACGGGCACTGCTGGGCGCCCAGAAGTTGCGTGTGGGATCGGCGGCTGCCCTGGCGATACCTTGCAAAGGCAACACAGCCAGTGCCCCCTAATACTCCTTAATAGGGATTATAATCGGGGGTACGAAAATCCCCTAGTAAGGACTGTTAGCATTAGAGGAAACATCCCAACAACATGGTCTGTAAGTTTGGGCCAAGGGTTGGGTCAAAATTTCCATCATTCCCCCTCTCCCCGAACGGCTTGTCACGGATCATGCTCCCGATCTCCCTCGAGAGATAGGTCGGGCAGGCATTTATTTGCTACGGGCATCCAGTATGATCACACTACGAAGACTAAAAACACGAAAAGCACAACAGGCACCAATATAACAACACTAAGAATAGTAGCCATTTCCAATCGCAGTAAACATACCGAATAATAAAAAAAAAAAAAAAACGAATAATACACCGAATGCTATGCTAACTGTGCAAGCTGGCAGCCTTGTGGGCCAGATGTCCCTGGGCCAGTGGACCAGAAGGGATGGCACTTCCACCAGAGGCCTTGCGCTTCTTGGTCGACGGCTCCGCCCTTGGCTTAATTTTTCACTCTCCATAATACGGGACCCCTAAAAAAAGACTCCCAAGTAGTAGGGTCCCCTTATAACCCAATAAGATAACCCGAGTATCGTAAACCCCTATTTCACAGCGTACGAAAAACAGGACAAGAGTGACTCAAGGCATTCAAGAAACGCTGCTTGGTCAAGCAGTCCTGACGACTCGAGGAATCGGAACATATCCTGCATTGCCAACCTTTGCATGCACGAGGCATCTGGATCCGTTTGGCCACGCACCCGGTTACAGCATAATTGCTCCATTGAAAATTTCACATCGCTGCGCCCGGCTGAAATCTAGGGCAGTTGCGCTTGAGCACGCTTCTTGCCTTAGAAGCACCACGTGTGAAGAAATACACCGGTCGAACAGCAGAACCGCCACCCGTCACTGCTTCATGAGAACATCTTCTATAACCCTATGACCTGATGATCCGTGCCACTCAATGATTCTCCCTCTCTCGAAGGCTGGTTTCCACCGCCAAGGGCCCATGCAGCCAAGGGACTGGGGGCAGATGCCACGGACACCTTCTGGACTCCTTGCACACCCCAAACCCTAAACCCTAAACCTTAAACCCTAAACCCCTAGTAGCCTGCGAGCATCAAGCATCGAACGCAGCAGTCCTGGGATCTTGAGAGTGCCTTACTCTGAAGCCAAACTCCCAGAGGGAGGGGGGGGGTTCCGAAACTCAGGGTACCTTTTTTGGGGGGTCCCATTAATGGGCTTCTATTCTATTTGGGGGCATAAAAGGGGTAGCCCTGTTGTGGGACATACCTGCCGTGCAAGCAAGGTGCATTGGAAGTCTTTGGTGGGGGTTGCTTGAATGGACACCTTGACTTGAAACTTGAAAGCACAAGCCAAAGAGCTGTCGCAATGTCCTACGGGCGCCGAGACAGGCGGGGGCTGGCCTCGAACTGCGTTCCAATCCTTGCCACGGGCCGCACCACAACGGATCGGGAGGGGACTAAGAACTCTGGCATACTATCATCGGGGAACATTCCTGACCCACACCAGGCCAAGGAGCTTCTGACAATATGTATTGACCTCCGACGCAGCTTCCGCCATGCACCGCGACCCATGTCAACTAACGCTATGCTTGAGCCTGCAGCGCTCTGACGCATTTGAGTTGGGATGTTCCCCCTTAGGGACTATAATAGGGGTACTCCAATCCCTCTTAAGAACTGTTAGTATAAGTAGGAACATCCCAACATTTGAGGGGTAATTCCAGTGGTGTTTGTTCACTCGCTGGACGAACCACACTGCACGGATGCTGGGGGCGACTGTTCGGGTTTAAGATTCTTGCTGCCACCCGGGTATGTTGTCTTGTGGGGGTCAGGGTTTTTGACTTCTCCGGCGCAGCTCACACTCTGCCAGATCTACCACAAGCTTCGAGTGTGCTTGCATGGTGGACATGGAATCTGAGCAAGGCCACTTGCCCCCTTCTCCTCCCCGCTGGCGAAAATACCTTGGCGGCCCGCAGCAACCAGCAACTCGTGCGAGTCACGATCGGAAGGTGCCGAGTATATTATTTTATTGTACTTTATGTTATACTATATTATACTATAGTTCAAAATATTGTATTTTATTATATAATGTGATCTTATCTTATCTTACCTTACATTATATTATAGTATAGTATCTTATAACGCATGGCAGCGGCTGTCAGTCGTATTAAAGGTCCGCCCATGAACAGAAACACTGCACTTCACAAAGCGCTGAGCACCGGCACCGGCCAAGAGATGCATTGAAAAAAAGCCATGGCTGATGCTTGCCTTAGGAATTTAGGGTTTAGGGTTTGGGGTTTAGGGTTTGGGGTTTAGGGTTTAGGGCAGCTGCCGCCACCTTTGAGCATCTTGATGACATCTTGACATCTCAGGAGCGCACCCTCCTGGTTCTGGCGCTCATGCATATACCAAACCTTCGCCCAGGACCAGAATGCAATCAGGAAGGGCATCTGCCAACATCAAGTGCTGCCATGCTTCCAAAAGTTGATCATTGCTATTCTATTCTGAAATTCTGTCTCTTCATAATATAGACATATATATATATACACACACACACATGCTTTTAGTTAAGCTTGTTTATCTTATTGTTGATTACAAATACTATGGCTATTCTTGTGTGATTGTGAAGCTTGGACTCCCACACCAGGCAGCTGCGGGATGGGTGTTCCCATCTGCGTCTTCACCCAGTTGGGACCTCGGACGCGCAGTCCGCGGAGTCAGTTTTGGGGGTTTAGGGTTTAGGGTTTGGGGTTTCGGGTTTAAGGTTTAGGGTTTAGGGTTTAGGGTTTAGGGCTCCCTAGATACCTCCCATGACCCCCCCCTCCCTTAAGAACCCTAGAGGTCTCAAGGGTGCAAAGCAACCCCAGCAAAGCTGTTGAAAGTTCAAGGACTCTCTGGGGTGCCCTAGCAAGCCCTTGTCTTCTGGATCAGGGCGCCTGCGGTATACCCGAAGCCCAAACTTCAACATCTGATACCCTTCTTTCTCTCCTCTTCTTCTTCTTCTTCTTCTTCTTCTTCTTCTTCTTCTTCTTCTTCTTCTTCTTCTTCTTCTGCTGGACTTGGGAGCCCGGGGGCCCCCGCGCGCGAGCGCGCCCGATAGTCTAAAGTGAACCCCCGTCGGGTGGCGACAAGAGAGGATGCCTCTCTCTCTCTCTCTCTCTCCTGCACGCTCATCCTCTCTCTCTCTCTCTCTCTCTCGCTCTCTCTCTCTACTCTCTCACTCTCTCACTCTCACCCTCACCCTCACCCTCAACCTCACCCTCACTTCTTCTTCTTCTACGGGGCTTGAAGAGGGTGACCCCTCCCCGCGCGCAAGGCGCGCCCGGAATGCGTTCAGGTCTCACGTGAAACTTTCGCGACAGTGAGGTCTCTCTCTCTCTCTCTCTCTCTCTCACTCTCTCTCTGGCAGAAACAGCTGACAGCGCCCGAAACGTTCTGACGAACCCGAGCGCCGGTCCGACCGGCTGGAAGGCTTCGTCCCTTAGCAGAACAGTCAGCTCTCCTATTGAGATGGTCCCCATTTCAAGGTTGATCCCTGTGTAATACCGGTTGCTTTATATCTTCTATGTAGGGTACCCGAAAAGAGAGAACTGACCACTTGCACATTGAACGCGGTACGTCACGTGCCTGCAATGCTCCAGAAAGCTGCCAGGCAAGCCCTTTTTTTGCCTCATTAGCCTCTGCGTGCGACTTCTGCATTAACTGGTGGCGGACTGCTTGGCTCAACTGCCTGTCATACCATCCACTGACAGAAGCTGCCACATCTCAGGCTGCTGGAGCAGAGCCGTCTCTAGCCGTTGCACTCGGATGGCCAGTGCCTGTCAGGGAAGCCTCCTAGTCAATCCCCCTCCACATGCTGCTAACACTTACGGGCAGACGACTTAGCACAATCAACACGCTGAGTCGTGAACAAGACGATGACGTGGCACAACGCAGCGTGCCTCCAACATCATAAGCATCATCGCCACTGAACATAACTCATCATCCAATAGGGATGGTGCAGCACGCTCTCGCGCGAGCCGTTTACGGACATCACTCAAAATGTCCGGGGCTGCTGTGACCTGTATTCTGTTGGAAGCTACAAGTTGCTGCTGCAGCTCCCGGGTGACCGGGCTGATGTTACCAGCGAAATCTTGCCGCATCAGGTTCATGGCGAGGTCGAAGGCCGCCTGCGTTCTGCGCTTCAACGCCTGCAGCTCTTGCACAAAGTGGTGCGAGGAAAGGAGCACATGCCCGGCTTTCTGGATCACCTCCTGCTCCTGGCTTGACTGCGTCGCCGTGCAGCCAAGGATGGTGAGACATTGCCATGCTTCCGAACAGACGGTCATCACATTTCCCCAGAGATCTGCCCGCCAGGGGGTGCGCCGGAAGCGGGGCTCGCGACTCGCCTCCTGGCCATTTGTCCGAGCCGAGCTCAAAAAAGCTAAGCCGTCGGCCCGAAAACTCTGTACATCTCCCACGTTCCCTGGCTCAAAGCAAGAGAGCGCGTTATCGAACACCAGCACAAATGCCCCCAGGTCTGCTGTTGCCCTGACGCTTAGGGACGTGTCCGTCAGTATGTCCATCAAGGATGCGATGACAATGGCCAGCAGCTGGCTGAGAAGGTTGCGGTAGTTGGTCAAGCTGTCCTGCGTGATGTCGCCACACCTTGCCAGCGCGTGCTCAGCAAAGAAGCAAGCCACCAGCAAGCCACAGTAGCTGAAGTTCGGCGAACCGAAATAACAGTAGAACGACGCAAACTCGACAAACAAGTACACGGGCAGAGAAAGCTGCGAAATCAATGCATTTTGCAAGTAGTTGGCGAAGGCGCATGAGCTGCCGAGAGTGAGCTGACCCAGCATTGTTCCAAGCCCCACGCCCAAGAATCTATCCGTGTTCTTCTTCAGGGCTGCTGCCTCGTTGCCACCTTGGAATATCAAGTAGGCGACCGTACCCGCGGGCGTGGCATTGTAGGCCGGCACAAACTTCTTGACCGAGCCAAGCCCAACCCTCCCGAGCACGAAGCAAAGCACAAACGTGACAAAGACCTTCCAAGTGTCTCGGTGGTAAGAAGTGGACCTCAAATCCTTCCTAGTGGGTGGCAAGGCCCGCAGACCGACCAAGAAGGTCCACAACAGGCTCTCGGATGCAGGAAGATCCTCCTCCAACAACGCGGAGAGGTGGTCGGCGATGGCCCGGCTGTAGCCACTCATGGAGGCAGCCAGAGCCAACTCCGGGAGGTGATCGGGCTTAAAGGTCTGCAGCAGCGGAGATGTGGAGACGTGAGCTCTGAACCGCGCAGCGAGGCGGGCTTGGGCTCCATTAAGGGTCTCGATGGCTGAGCACAAAGCATCCGATTCATCCAAGCACCCACTCACCGCCACATACGCAGAGAGATGAAGGCAGACCTTGGATGCACGGGCAAGCTCTTCCAGCTCTGGCAAGACGGCCTCAAATATGTGGTGGTTCATGGCCACTGATTCGGAGTGCTGCACGCTCATAATAATGGCTTCCAGCCAGTCATTGAAAACATCAAAAGCATCGCAAATCTGGATCAGCATCAGTCTTGACCGCCCTGCTCTTCCCCAACCGAAACATTCCCACCAGCTGTTATCGAGCCAGGCCTTCGCTTTCAGGATTTGCTGGTGCACGCCACGCACTTCTGCCGCAAAAACCACCGAAGTCTGAGAATCCATGCTCACCCCCCTGAGGGCGACAAGGTGCTCAATCAGCTTGCTCTGAGACCAGGCCACCTCGAGTGTGGCATCTTGTGCCATCTTGAGCGCAGAGATACACGTGGGCAGAATGGAGATGAAGACTGCAAACACGCAGCCCCAGATGGTTCCCATCAGGGCTCCCGTTTCTGCGCCCTTCAGCAACACGTCCTTTGGGGCCCGGCTGAAGAAGGTAGTGTCCTCCGGATTGATGAAGCACATGGTGAAATAGGCTTGCCAAGACAGGGCAAACATCTTGGCGTTGGTGGCGAAGTTGAAGGCCACGGTGATCAAGACCACCAGGAAAAAGTTCACATAGCCAAAGATGTATGCCCAATCAGGATCCCACTGGTCCACAGTGACCTTCACTCCATCCGGGAAGAGCCCAAACATCAGCCAGCAGTTCACAACCGGCAAAAGCGTGCCGTAGAAGCCGGTCCAGGCCAGGTAGTTCGTCGTTCCCAAATCCAAGTAGAAAGTGAAGGCCAGGATCACGACAACGTAGCTCATCTCCCAGCCCTGCTCTTGCCACCACGAGAGCCACTCGAAGTAGTAGGTGGCGGCACAAAAAAGTGCAACCAGGGAGCCTCTTAGGGCCAGGTCGGCATTGAAAGCAAAACTGCCTCCGTAGAAGTCCGCCTTAAAGAGGACCCTCTGTACAAAGCCAGGATTGGCGGAGGGCTTCTCCAGCAAGGGATCCAGAAGCTCTGAGTGCGAAGCAGCCTCGCTTTCACTATCACTAGATTCCTCGACACGTTGGAAGCCTCGCCTCCTCGTCTGGAGCTCGACTGCTGCGACCGACGCGAAGAAACACGCCAAGCAAGCCGCGACGCAACTCCCCAGTACAATCCAAAAGTCGCGCGAAGCGCCCAAGAACCAGCCGCCTTCTTCCAGTTTGGAAGCTGCATGATCCCGCGTGAGCCGACCAAGATCTGCATGCACGGAATTAGTAGCCGGCATGGCACCCAGACAGTCTACAGCTGTGCTTCTTTGGCCTACAGCATGCCACGGTCACTGCCAGAGCCTCCCGGCAAGGAACAAAAGAGTGTGCGCATGCCCTGCTGATCATGTTCAGACTCAGCACGATCACAGCGATTCTTTCTTAAGTGCCGCTTGCGCGTCAAAAGCTTGAAGCCTCGGGCCCCGCCATGACCAAAGGGTCTCCTGGGATCTGGCCTCTTTTGGACTCAAGTCTCGCAGAGCCGCCTTCAGATCACTCGGGAGGACATGCCAGGCGCTACGCCCCGCCCCGGCTGCATCCAGAAACGACAGGTGATACCGGTGAAGAAAATTCCGCGTGCAGAACTGCGCGTCCTCCAGTGCAGTTGCTCTGGCAGCATACTTGCCGTCGTGCACTGTGGGGTGCCCAACCCATGCCATGTGGCTTCGAATTTGGTGCTTGCGGCCCGTCAAGATTTGTATGGCCGTCAAGCTCATCGCCCTCCGCATAAGCCTGGCATGTGCCACGACTTTCAGACGTGTCTTCGACGGTTTGCCCAGATGCCCTGAGGAAACAGCATTGGCAACATAGCACAAGCGAACAGATATGCTCCGCCGGACAGCTGGAACCCAACCATGGCAAAGCACCACGTACTCCCGCAGAAGGGAACCGCTCACCAACTGCATCTGCAGATCATACCACGCTTGATAAGTCGTGGCTGCCAACACTAACCCAGAACTAGGAACGTCCAAGCGGTGGAGGAACCCGCATCCATGCACAACATCGCCGAGTATTGGGACCGTGCCGCGATTCAAACTTCGGAGGAAATCCGTCAACTGACACTCCACCATGCCATTGTAGACTTCCCATCCAGGCGGCTTGAAAATGACCAGCATGTCAGACATGTCAAGAATGACAGCCGGGTCCGTCAGCGCGGCTTTCACAAACACTTCGCTTGCGCTGGCTCGCCGTTGTCGCAGAATCGAAGTGCCCGTCTCTTGGTCCAACTGCACAGAACCCTCACAGATAACCCGTCTCGAGTGAGCCAGCAGCCGGTCTCCTAGCAGACCTGCAAAGTTCCAGGCCCAAACGATGCCCAGGATTGTTTCGGCCAAGCGAACCCAGCCTTGAACTTCGCGGTCTTCTTCCCTTTGTTGAAGAATTTGAGTTGCGGCCGCTTCCTGCACTTGCAGGCAGAGGGCTGCCGCGGGAAGGTCGGTGGACCCCCAAGATAACAGCAAGAGATCGTCCAGACGACAGCTGCGCAGCTTGGTGAGGAGGATTTCGTAGAAGTCTTCCAAGCACTTTCCCGGAACTCCGAGAAGCGAGAAAGCCCAGGTCAGAAGAGACAGCTCTTGGGCGGACGCGCTTGCGCAAGCCAAGCGACCTGGGACTGCGTGCGGAGTGCTCTCTTATGCAGGATAGCATAGACAAAAAAACTCATAATGTCGCAGGCTTGCAGAATATCATACAGCTTAACATCGTGACTTGTTTTCGAGAACTTGCTAAGGCCTTTTTCACATAATTCAATAGTTCTTTTGCCGTACATACTTCATTGTGAAAACACTCTATGTCCTCTTGTTGTATATAACAAGTTGGAGCAGAATGGGCATGGCTGAGCATCGTCACAAGGCTCGGCGGGCCTTGCCGCTCTTGCAACCAAGCTACGCAGAGTCTGCACAAAGCATGCATGCACCACTCGGGGGTCGGCAATCTGGAGCCTAGGCGCAGATTCTGACAACGTGCCTGATAAAACGTGCTAGGGCTGTGGGGATCTCTATATATCTCTATCTTGTAAAGCTGCAGTTCAGGAGCCTGGCCAGAGCCCAGGGCAGCGAAGAGATGGATCGCAAAGATTCCCCTTTCTCTGCCAGAAGCACGAGATCCCACGCCTGCTGCACCTGCCCTGCACTTCCACATGCATCAATGGATGCATTGAAACCTCGGACCCGCGTCTTGCAAGTGGTTAGTGGGAGTTAAGGTACGGCAACTAGGAAAGTCATCCAAAGTCCTACTGTAGGGTCATACTCACACAGCGAAGGTGCAAGCATCGTCGGGTTCCAAATTGGCTTCTGGCATAGCATTCAGCAGCTTCAAAGTTAGCTTCCACTGGGAACTTTTCTCGCACGCGCTGATGGCAGCTGTGCAGCCAAAAACGTCAGCGACGCAGCGATCGTTGTGCAAGACCTCCACCGCATGCTGCCATTTCTCGGCCTTGTCGCATGCGTTGAGGATGCTGTTCCATGCAGTCACGTCGATGTCAAGCCGCGATGCCAGTGAACCTTTGAATGCACGGCGAAGAATACACGTGGCAACGAAACACCCCGAAACGCATCGAGCGCTCTTGCAAACGAAGTGCGCATCAGCAGGCTCGCCGCTACATGCCATGCTCCATGCGAGCAGGTGCCCAGCACGGTATTTATGGCCACGTGATTCGGACGAACCTGGAAAAAAGGCAAAGTGCGGAGCATCGCTCAGCAGATGTTTCTCAGCTTGCAGATCGACTGAGCGTCGAACGGACACTGCTAGAGACCTGGCAAGCAAGCCGTTTGCAAGAGCCCAGTTGCCAGTGCCATCACCTGAAGCTGCCCAAGAGCGGGTTGTGGGGAACACCTGGGGGTCGGGTGACTTGTGCAAAAAGCGCAGCCAGGATGCACCCCAGCGTTGCGGCACTGTAGCTCACCACATCCTGCCGCAGGAGCTTGCCAGCCTCAGGAGCTCTTAGGGGAGGAACAGCCCAAGAGTCACAGAGAGGTTCGATCTTGGGACGCAGCCATGTAGTCCAACAAGTTCATTGCCCAGCGCCACTTTCCCCGAGTAGCACAGGCACTGATCATGGTATTCACAGCCAGGTTGTCAAGATCTTCGTTTCCGCCGGACCTTGAACCGAGTCATGGATCCATACACATTAGCAAGCTCCAGCGACCCGTCAAGCACATGGTGCAAAAAGAGCGTCCATGCCAGGCCGTTCATGGACATCCGCCAATGCATTCTCAGAGAATGAAGGCCGGCATTGAAGCTGCCGCGGTCCGGGTGGCACCTGCGCACGATTCGCTGCTCTCTGACTGCCTGGATGGCATCTGACACCCTCTCTGGACCCTGTTCTGGGCGAAGCCTCCAAAGCATCATCGCGTGCAGTAGATTCACGGCACGTTGCCACGGCTCGCATGCGCGGATTGCAGCGTTTAAACCAATGGCCCCCTGCACTCAAGATGGAGGCATACCTGACGACCAAGTGACCCAAGTGCTGGTAGGTAGCAAGCTGCAGATCCGCTCGCCAGGCAAAGTTCCTCACTTCATTGGGCCGATTGCAAGGGAAGAGCACTGCTGCTGCGCAACATACCGCACAATGCATCCACGGCGCAGAAGTTGAAGGCTGAGCTTCCATGGGCCTGTCCTCATGGCTCGAGTGGCTCGAGGTTGCGGCGTCATTGGAATGCACCCAGAACATGCCCCCAGCGCAAAAGTCGCTGCTAAGTCCAGCCAGGGTCTCCGGCCCGCACTCAGCAACGCAGTGCAAGCTTGTGCATTTGGCATGGTCCCCGCCGTCATCATGTCCCCTCAGAATGTGGCTAAAATTGGCCAAAGACCCCTTCTGGCTCCACAGTGTGCCGCACAGAAAACTGACAAAGCTCCACATCAGCTCAGAGTCGTAGAACGGTTGCCGCGTTTGGCCATTGGCTCGCCTTTTCCAGGACGTTGATGACTGCACTGTAGCCTTACTCTGCGGTGAGTCTCTCGCTGATCACTATTCGTGCGCTCAAGCCGCTCGGATCCAATCAGGAGGCTCACCGCATCTCTTCTCACGCCCATCCGCGCCATACCCCACAGCCAATCGACCGCCAACTGCCAGTCATTCCGTGAGAGTATAGCATTTGCATGATACCTCAGTGAACGGACGAATCCCACATCACACGCCATGATACCCCCAAGACATCTGAACCGATCCGACTCTTCGGGCAAGCTGCACATTTACCTCCACGCTGTCCTCCACGAGCCGGCACAGGAACTGGCACAAGATTCCCACTTGTGGCCCCCAGATGACCCCATCCTGGCTCCCCATGGAGCTTGATGCTGATAACCCTAAACCCTAAATCCTAAACCCTAAACCCTAAACCCTGATAAGAAAGCAGAAGGCAGCGAAGGCACCTGAATCGCGGAGGCCGCACCATGCTTCTTGGCATGGTTGCACAAGGAAGCCGTCAAGAGCCGCGGGTTCCTGAGGCTCCGTACAATGTCTTGGGTGCTGCGTAATGGCGCTACGACTTCTCCGACTTCTCTGAACGTGCCGGGCGCGAGGCCCCTCAAATTCCGGAGGATGGCGCGGCTCGGGCAGCATTGGGCCATGGTCACGTCACCAAGCTCCCGTGCACAGCTTGGGGGCCCACTTGAGCCTAACGCCCTAGTCGAGAGTGATTGCTGCTCTAGTTCTCTAACATGACTTCGAGCTTCAAGTCAAGTCAGCAATGTAGCCGATAAGGGACTTGGGTCTGAGGAGCATGCAGCTGCTTCTTGTCCTTCTCGTGAAACCTGGGCCGAGTCGATATGGGGCTTTCCGATATTGGGGGTACCTTTTTGGGGGGGTTCCCTTCAAGGGGATTCTATTCTATTTGGGGTATCAAAGGGGCACCCCTATTTGGGAAACAACCATGTTCCCTGTCTATGCAACCAGCGTAAAGCACAGCATGTGGCCCTCAACTCGGCATCGGGCCACTCGGCAGCTGTTTGGAATTCCTTCTTGACCTTTGGGGTTTAGGGTTTAGGGTTCAGGGTTTAGGGTTTAGGGTTTAGGGTTAGGGTTTAGGATTTGGGGAACGCACTTGAGTTGCCATGGTTGCCAAGAGGGCTTTCGCATCAGGGCAAAACCCTCGCAGAGAGTAGGCAGCTGGCGAAGATGCCAACATTGAACTCGGGGAGCTGCCTCTCGTTCCCTTCCTTCCGAAGAAGAGAAATTGGCATGAAGGCGTCCCTTTCGGGTTCGGGGCTCGGGGTGTGCGGAACAAGGGTTGTTCTTTTCCACAATGGAGGTGGATCTCAATGATGGGCCGCAGGTGGCAGCCTACACTAGAAGAAGTACACTCTAGTAAACCCCAAAACCCATGATTTCGAGCAAAACCCCTGGTTGCTGTCAGATGCTTGAGGCGCTCCGGGGGCGACCGTTTTGGAGCTTTGGACTTGCGCAGCAGGGCTTTGGATGCGCCTCACGTGCCGCGGGCTCAGCCCATGGAACTGGAGACAAAGCCATAATTACCTGAGGGTTGATCCACCTCCTGGGCCCTGCTCGGGCCTTCGGATGTCTCCAAACCCTAAACCCTCAACCTAAACCCCTAGACCCTGAACCCTGAACCCTAAACCCTAATGACCCATTATTTTTGGATCAACCCCCATTTGAGAGAACGGGGCCCATGGTTCCTCCCCGGAGGCTCGAAGATCCTCCTGGAGGTCCAAGTGGCCTTGATGGAACTGGGCTTAGGGTTTAGGGTTTAGGGTTTAGGGTTTCGGGTTTCGGGTTTAGGGTTTAGGGTTTTAAGGTTTAGGGTGACAGGCGCCGGTTCTCTGGCCTCAAGCCAAGAGGCACCCATCTTATGGATCCAAACCCTCCCCTACCCCCAACTTCCCAAGATGCGGAGACCGGATCCGCAGGGAGCGTCGGCGGCGCTTGTAATCTGGGAGGTGAAACACATCTCTCCTTTGGAGAACTGCAGAGGCAAACTTTGGCTCGCTCTTAAGAGGTACATCGTCACACATGGAGTGCAGCACATCAAGCTTCGCAGGCATGAATGCAGAAAGCCTAACTCCAAAGGCCAAGCAAGAAAAGTGACAAAAGTAAATGGGTTGATGCACTGCCAGACGCTGCGAAACCTCCGCGCACAGAAGAATCAATCTCGGATGGGCGTGAGCTGCTTCAGCTTCTCACCGCCGGAAGATTCTCACAAAACACTTGCGGTGGTGGCTCTCCTGACACAAGCAGATGCGAGGCTGCCAAGCAGATGGGTCAAGGTTTGTTCAACCGAGGCTGCGGCATGGACAGTGTCGTTTCAGATCGTGGGGTCCCTGACAAGTCACTGAACTGTTTAAGACCTGATGACACGTAGGACGATTACCTTGCAAGTCGGCATCTGCTTCCCAGATCTTCCCTGCTGGCGCATGCCATTGTACCATGCAGCGTTTCAAGTCTTTTTGTCTGCCGAGTCCATGTCTCAATGCCTAGGGAAGTGACACGGAAGTGCCAGCAGTGAAACATCTTCACATGTCTCCACTTTTACAGCGCTTTTGCCGGTGCGAACAGAGACTTCAGCATGGCATCGCAGGCATGTTGACTGAGTGGCTCCACATCCTCCAATCCTGCAGTCTTTTGGCCGTTGAAAGCTCCACGCGGCCGACCCGTCATAAAGTTCTGCAGCTTCTCGATGGGCCTGTAGCGAATTTTCCGGCCCTTGGAGGCACGACGCTCAACGTCAGCTCGTGCCTTCCTCTTGGCAGCCCGTCGACCTTGCACCTCTGCATAGAGCTCTTTGTCTTCGGCACTCTGGCTGAGCGCCCCGCCGGCGTTGCTGGAGAGCACTTCACGCAACAGTTGCACATAGAAATCTCGGTCGTCAAAGATGTTTCCAACACTGGCATCTGCACTTTCAGGGGCCGCGCCTCCTGCAACCGGATCGCCTGCCTCAGGCACAGCTTTCACAGACTTTCCGAAGACAGCATGTTTGCCAGGAGGAGGAGTGCAACGCTTTCGCAGCTTCTCCGGCTCGGCATCAGAGACTGCCTGCATCTGAAGGCGGAGCGACTGATCGAGCATCTTAAAGGAGCGCCTGGCATCCAAACGCGTGTGCTCCTTCCACTCGTCTGCAATGTTCAGAGCCCAGTCCAAGGTTGCTTGAAGCCTCTCATCGGTCATCTGCCAGACTTTGTCTTCTAGACGAACTCCATTGACGTCTTGGCCAAGATCGGTTGATATGCCAGGGCACTGGTGTTTGATCATCTGCTCCTGGAGTGACATGAGGGAACCCAGGAACTGGTTGACCTCGGAGGCCGCGGCACTTGATTGCGCCACCATTCGACTGTCAGCAGCGTCGAAGAGACCGGCGACAATCCCGCTTGGCAGCCTGTGGCCTAGCGACAGAGCCCCCTCCAAGTGGATTCGCAGCTCGACAAGCGCACCCCACATCTCAATCTGCCGCTTTAGGTCCTTTGCATTCTCTTCCTTCTGCGCGATGTCTGCGCTGGAAGGCTGCCGCATCACTGCCATCTCCCGTTCTGACTGCATCAGCTTCGAGTACTCTTTTTCGATGTCGCCAGAAATGCTAAAGGCAGATGCTTCCGCGACATCATCGACTTCATCCGCATCATCCGAGTCTCTGGCCAAGCGCTCGCGCAGGCGATCGTACCCTTGCGGCTGCTTCTCTTCGCGGCCGAAGACGTCCTCCCTGCTCACAGCTTTTCCCTCATAGCCTTCCACAACCGGAACCCCGGGTCGCAGGCGCAGGCGGCCCTTCTGAGACGGCAAGGAGATGTCGGAGAGAGCCTTGCCCTTTCCATGGGATCGTCGGGCTGTGGTGTGGTCGCCGAGGGTGTCCGCCTCCGCTGGGTCGGGATCGTCGCTGTCCAGGTCCATGGCCGGCTCAGGACAAATTGAGACTTTGGACTACTTTGGGATACATTGACGCCCCTTTCTTTACTTTCAAGCGTGCGGGCTTGTGTGGCTTTTTTAAAGTTCAAGAGTTCAGGAGCTGACATTCCAAGCTCTACGCTCGGAAAACGCGCGTCGGTCTTGCGATCCTTCTCTCTCTTCCCCTCTGCCAAGTAGCTGAGCATGTCCACAGCCAGCACACACCAGCAAACACAGCAGCGGAAGTGCCTAGCAGGTATCGGACGCTTGCGTCCGGCGACTGTGGCTGCGATAACGGCTTTCCGTAAAAGGAAGATCTCAGCTCCACCAGGGAGCGCTGAGTTTGTCGCACCTCCGCAAGTGAATTACACTGAGTTGAGTGCACAGAGGCCCTCTATAGGCCCTCTACGTCTTCCCCATGGCTTCCTCCATCGTACCCCAATGCATCGAAGCTGCCAAGCGCAAACACTGATGCATGTCAACGGCTGTAGCGGAACCGCGGTATTTCAGACAACCACGAAGAAACTCCTCCACACCTTGGGAGGTAGGGAGACATATTTCTGCACTGGCAACGCGATACCATCTTGCACTGCGGCCAGAAAGTGTCTCCTTGCAGACAGGAGAGCTGATCGCACCGTCCTTGTCCTTGTCCAGCAAGGTGATAAACCGTGCTGCCTGGGGACTTGCAGAAGGAGCTCAGAAACATCGCAGGCTTACCGTCGAGATTCTCCCAGGGCAAGTTGGCACCAAACCGAGTCACATTAATGCCGCTTCTGCTGACAAGCTGCATCATCAATCTCAAACCCAAGTACTCGAAAGTATGCTGATAGCGTCGGGTCTTTGAGCATCTCCTGTGCCAGATGATGCATCTCTTGAGTTTGTACTGGCCCAAAGAAGCGTGCAATGAGCAGCGACAAGCATGAGAGGCATTGTGGCTCAGGCCCCCACCGCCAATTCCTCCGGGGTGACATCTCCTGAGTCGTCCTGAATCAGGGTTTCGGGTTTAGGGTTTCGCCACCCGCACTAGGGTTTAGGGTTTAGGGGGTTGGGTTTAGGGTTTAGGGTTTCGGGTTTATGTAGGGTTAAGGGTGTAGGGTTTAGGGTTTAGGGTTTAGGGTTGAGGGTTGAGGGTTGAGGGTTGAGGGTTTAGGGTTTAGGGTTTAGGCACTGTGTGGCACAACGTTGGCCCAAGAATCGTCACGGCATCTGCCGCAACCCTGACCCAAGCAGGAGTCCTGATCCATGGCTGCGAAGAAGTCACGTATCTGCTGCACAAACTGCTCCTGCCTGAGATTGAGCAGAAGTGAATAGCAAGTGCATAGCTAGTCCAAAGCAAACATGGACTTGACGAGACTAGGCGTTGCACCGGTCCATCTCTTTCTGTATGGCCTCGGGAATGGTTCTGTCAACCCATAAACATCTTCAACTCACTTACTGTTCACTTCCTATAAGCGCATGACCATGCAGAAGCAACGCAGAATTTGGCTCCACATTAAGGTAGCAGAAGTCCTGACGCAACCGTCATCAATGCAGCCACGCGGCTAAGCTTCGCTGCTTCTCCGCACATCTGAAGGCGTTGTCCACGAAAACACCCGTTACTACCTGGAAGGCGACCGCCATGCACTGCAATGATCTTGTGGCAATGTGTCGAACCTTTTGTCTAAGCGCAGCCTATCTGACCCCGCTCAGTCCAGCAGCATTGAGGACGGCCAGCACAACAAATGCTACGTAGACGAGCAGTAGCCTCGGGCGAGGCTGGGGCAGCCAAGTGGGCGAGCACGTGCCAGACAACGGCAGAACCCCTCACTAAGCTTGCAGCGAGACCGGGAACCACCCAACCTGCTGCGGCAGCGCTCTTCTGGGCAAAGGGTCTCAAGAAGCCACTACGTGTACAGGACAGGCTGGCCTTCATGAGAGGCGTGCAAACCTCATGCCAGCTTCTGCCTCCAAGCACCTCAGACCCCCCATCAATTCATTGGATTCTTGCTTTACAGCTTGACAAACTAAACCCTAAACCCTAAACCCTAAACCCTAAACCCCCCTTGAGATGTTGAGGCCAGGCGCAGCCAGGACCAGCGTGTAGATGGTGTTTGGCAGAGATCCTTATGCGCTCCGCTCAATGCAAGCTACGAAGTTCTGGCCAGGGCGAGGGCGCTCTTGGGGAAACTGGGGCTCTTGGTATACAAGGGGTATAGGGCCTTGAGGGCTCCTTCTTGGGGTTCCTCCTCGTGTCCCTTAACGATCTCGCAAGGTCAGCCAGGGCGCCATAGGCACTCTCCAGCACTCGGATGTAGGCATCTTGGTGTTCCGCGGCAATCTCTTGCCAATCCTTCATGCCACATTCTGCGCGACAAACTGAACAAGCTCAGGCATGCTCTCCTCGAAAAGATCAAACCGTAAGATCATGGTCATAATGTGACAACTGATGACCCTAATAAGAACCAAAATATGGCAATATGACCGGTCATAAGAACAACAATGAACCCTAGTACTAATCATAGTAACCAGGGTAGTACTGCATGAGGGCATCGGCGCCAGGATTGCCCAGAAATGGGAGCAGCCAGGATGACACCTTGACATGGGCCCAGCTCGCACTTCCCAACCTCTGCCCCTCCAGGAATGCTCCGCAGCTATGACCCTTTGTGTAAGGCTCGGGCATTTGCAGTCAAGAATATGGCCTTAAGCTTGCAAGCTCGAGTTGGGAAACTTTACAGAATCGAAGCCACCGATTTCTGAGCCCTCGACGAAAACGTAGATGATGATGGCCAAGAGGACCAAGGCCCAAATCAGGGACTTTATGGAGTCCTCGGCGCAGATGGCCAAGAGCTCGAACCGTTGAACCTTCCTAAGCCCTGCAGCCACGCGGCCGTGATCATCAGCGCCAGCTGTGTCAACTGCCGGAAGAAGCGAAAGACCCTGAAGACTCCTGGACAGTTGCCAGGATCTGAAGGCGTCGAAGCTACAGATCGCAACTTCTCAACTTTCCGACCAAGCAGCTGATGATGCGGAGGGTTTTCAACATCTTCACCGTGTCGAATCCACCAGCGCCAGCACCCATGAATCCTTGTTTTCTTAAGCAAGTGCCGGAGACCAAATGAACCCGATTCCAGTACCATTTATGCTAGCCAAGCCCGCGAATGTCTGTTAGAGTCTGTCAAGCGTCTCACAACAACGAAGTCAATGAGCGACATGGCGACCAGGACAAGGTCGAAGAAGTTCCTTAGATCACTCGCGCAATCATATGCAGCGAAGGGCTAGCCGCACGCTTCCACCACTGACACCGGATGCCTCCCCTGATAAACTCCGCCTGACTCCTAACCTCACATTGATCCATCCCCGTAGTCGGTTGCGGAATCCTGAAACATCCTGAAACCGACCCTTCGGAAACCCGCAGGAAGCAGTCAGTGCAGCGGTGATTCCACAACCGCATGTCCGGATCCAGAAACCAGCTGGCCTGCCCGTGGGCGGTTTCGTGAACCCGATCCAGCAGCCCACGCAGCCCATGCTCGACACCGATACTTCCAGCTTGGAGCCGGGCCCGGTGGGCCCCGATCCGCAGCGTCAGCTCCTGTGGATCTTGGGAGTCTCTACTTGACCATCTTTTGGCCATCTTTGGCCAAAGCCTCTCTGAGTCTCTCTACGTTGCTCAAGGCGAGGCACGATCATGAAGTAAACGGTGCAGAGTTGGCTCACAAGCTCGACCCCTCGGCAGCGCGAAATCATCTGGATCTGACTGTCCCACTCATGTCGGCCATGTAGGCGCTTAAAGCAGTGGAGGGGCCGGTGGGCAAAGTCAAGTCCCACGCCGCATACTGCCTGCAAGTGTGGGTGCGGATGCCTCTGGACAATGACCAGTCTAAGGCGATCCTAAACACTGACCTCTCCATCTAAGTGCAGCCAGCCGCGTCTCAGCACCAATGCTCGCGGCATTCAAGACAATGACCAAGGCAGTTAAGGCATCAAAGAGAGGATGCGTCACCTGAAGCATATAAAACCAACATGAGCTCATAAGCAACGACAACGTACTTGCAGGTTTCTCTGCGCATGTCAGCCGGGAAACAGCCAGCCCTCTGAGTGCGGAGCAACACTGACGAGGCGCTGCCGATCGAACCAAGCTGGCCGTCCTTCTAACTCCTTGCAGAACTCAAGGCTAGGAAAGCCATGTCGAGTACAAAGGACAAATCTGGAGAGCATGGAAAGCATAGCCTCATCGCGGTCATCAACATAGTGGTCGGCCGCAAAGGTTTTCTGACGATAGCACGTGGGCTTGAAGTGAATCTAAAACAGCGGGCCACAATGGCTTGACAAGAGTGTCGACTTCCCGAAAGCATGCGTGCCTGGTTGAGTTGCTTGCGCAGCCTGGCCGAGAAAGGTCCGCTCTGTTCGACAGGGTCGTACGGCCCATCCGTTGCACCCAATGTGCCATGCTGAAGGCTGAACCTCCGGCCTCAGTGTCTGCGACTTGACCTTTGCCTGCGATGGATGCTGTGGGCCCTTGAGAACTCGCGAGATGGCTGTACCTTGGCAATTTCTCCCAATGGGCAGAGAGGGAATCTGTGTCGGTTTTGACTCCAACAGAAGCTAGGCCGGTGGCTCATTCGCAGCTTCGTTTTGGATGCCGATTTGGACAGACCTGATGCAGAGGGCATGTCACAGACAGCCCCCAACATCGCCAGAGCAGCATGGTCCCCAGGTTCGAGGAATGAGGCTGCGACGAGGCTTTTCTTCTCCCTGCTCACCTTCCTGCATGATCATAGGTACACATCGTGTGCACAGCCTGAACCTTGATTTTTCAGGTGTGACCGGCCTCCTCCGGTTTGGCCTCCGGTTTGGCCTCCGGCTTGCTTTCCGGGCGAGGTGAGCCTAAGATGCTCGGATTATCTCGGATCCAAGTGGCCAGACATTCAGAACAGCTGGTTCACTTGGTACCCAGCCACCTCCCTGCACATCCTCTGTCGGAATTGCATCCAATTCCTCAGTGCACAGCTGAGCTCAGTGCACAGCTGAGGTCGAGCCTAACGTGAACGTGTGGAGGCCAGGCCTTAGGACGGGGTCGACTCTGTTGAGCCTGCGAGGCGTAGGACTGGATTTTGTTTGGCAAGTACAGCCGCGCTCCATTCCTAACTCGGAACTTCTAGAAGCCAGACGTCGAGGAATGTGGCGGGTGCCTCGAGTCTCTGCACTGCTGCCTGCCAGGGGCTGCACACTCCAGGGTACTGGCACCCCGCATAGCCATCAAAAGTGGCGGCCTCAAAGTGCTGCTGAAGCTCCCTGACCTGCTCTGCGTGAGTGGCCTCAAAATTCACTCACTTCTCCCTCGTCTTGCTCACCATATGCACCATACTTAGACATGGACACTGCCTTCCTATATGGCGACTGGGGCAAAGCAAACCGCACAGGCCGTGCCACTCCTGGGATTCTGGCAGCAAGCTGCAGCAAAGCCGTTTCCAGCCCACGACTTTCCTTGCAGCAAAGGCAAGTACACAGCGCGCTGCTCTACTACTGCTCTGGTGGTAAAGACCCCGCCCATGGCCCCTGGCCTGCGAAGAGGTCCTGGCCGCTCTCTTATCCAAAACTAGCTGAACATTCGCTGTGCAGCACTCTTTCAACAAGTGCACAAGCAAGGAGGCAGCCGACGATGTGGGCACAATGCAGACAGCGGCACCTCTCGTCATCAGCCACGTCGCCCAACGGCCCAGGACTTCGGCTGGCTAACCTGACGACGTCTGACAAGGCCGTCGACGTCCAAATTACCCCACAAAACTCGAATGCAGGGCTGGCAGGCCTCTCGGGCTCAGGAACCGGGCACACTGGCCGAGACAACGTAGGATGCATGCCACGCGACACCTTGGAGTGTTGGCAGAACCAGATTTGGGCCCTCCAGGCTGCCTCCGGGCTGAGCCGAGTATATGCCAAGGCAAAGGCAGAGCGGTCATGGGCTTTCACGATCGGACTCTCGTCGTCTATCATGGCAGAAACTACCAGAGCATCGTGGCTTCGAGTCTTCACAGCATGGCTTGAGCCAGAAAGTTGCCAGAGAAGGTGGCAGCCGCAGGTCCGAAGCGAAATCAATGGAGCACTTGACAAGGTTTCTGGCAAGCAGGAAGGAGGGAAAGTGCATTGGCAATTCCTGGAAGTCACGAGTATTGTGCAATACTGAGCACACACGCGGGAGGGCGTTAGAAGTCCAGCATGGCTTCGCGCCTCGCAATCCCTGTCAGAGGCCAGCTCTGCCAAGTTCCATTGCTTGTTTTCGAGCCTGGACACGCATCGCAGAGGAAGCTCGGTCGTCGCGGCGTCGTCGCGGCAATAAGGTTTCGGCTTAGAATCGTAGAGCTTTGGGATTCAGGGCAAGGTTTGCGAGTGGTGCTGAACATTCACACTGAGCCAGATACTCGGAGCACTTTCGTCTGACCTGCACCAGAAAGAGGCGCCAGCGTGGATGGAGCTCTGCGATGAACACAAGCTGTACAGTGTGCAAATCACCCTCTAGCAACTCAGGGTGTATGTGTGTGTGTGTGATTCCATGCACAGCTTCTGAGGGGTCACAGAAGTTTTGGAAAAACAACATCGAAATGAATGTCATTCAGCATCGGGCCGGCTGGCCTCCGACAGCAAAGGATCCGATCTAGCGAAGCGGAAGGCTGCACGCCTCGAGGTGGCCGAAAGGTCCGACATGCACCCCGAGCACCCTCAAACTCAACTGCAGCCTGCAGCTTTATTCCCGCCTGAGCTCACATCCGTCCTTTCGCGCCTCCAGCACGCTGCCACGCCTTCAAAATCAGATCCCTCCCAACATTTCCCCTGGGATGGATTTGAGATGCTGCTAAACCTCCCTCTGCGATCAACTCAGCTCCGAGCCAGGGTGCGTAAAGGCGGGCCTCTTTGAGGTACTCATACTCCTCCAAAGCACGCAGAGATGCTGCAACCCCGAAGCATGCCAAAATTGTGCAAGGCGCATCGAGGCGCCCGCACGCACCCGTCCCTTTTCTCCGTAAGCTGAGAACAACTGGGAATCGAACAGCCTGGCGCTGCAAGCACTCGCGAATTCCTGTGCAAAGCCTTGCATGAGTCCTCCGCTTGCTGCCACCGGCTTTTGCTAATCAGCTAGTCATTAGCATCGGCAAGACGAGATCGTAAGACGTCTTGCCACCAAATCCTGGCTCGGCCCAAACAAGCGCTGACAGGTCAATCGGCAAGGCATCAAGCCTGACCAGGAAACACTTTGGGAAAGCCAGCTTCGGCCCACAAGAAAGCACTGACCCAGTCTAAACCTACGACTGACACAAGCTTGAAAACCAGGCATGCGCAGCAGAAGCAATAGCTCGACCGTCATAAGTTGAGGATGCACGGGGCCTGAACTTGGAACATCTGACCCGGGGCCTTAGGAGCACAATGCATGCAAGATCAAGGGGGGGCGCAATGCGAAAGGTATGATGCTCAGGGCAACATCTTCGGCAGAGGTGCAACTCCGGCAGGGACCTGAACTGTGACTTGTCGCCCATCCGGGGTGGTCACCATGACGGGAGTGCCTGGGTTAGCCATGTTAAAGAAATCGTGGTTCATGGCATTGACCTTGATGATCATCACGTCTTTTGCCCGCCTGGCGCAGTGCCGGCCGGGCATTGCACTTGAAAGACGGTCGGCGTGGGCACCTCAGCAAGAGCCAGCACCAACTCCTTGCAACTCCAGCAAGAATGCGAAGGCAGCCGGGGGGAATGCCACTGCTGCAACAGGCATCGCGACAGGCTGGGCCATCATGGCTGCAGGCTGCACCTCAGTATGGTATGGCTCAACGACTGCTCGAGTTCGATCTACCAGGGACATCCTGGAACCCATGTTCGATGTGCAGGCAGTCTGGACTTGAGCACCGTTTTCTTTTGGCCGAGTCACTGTCGCGGCGTTCATCCTCGGGGCACGGGTGCATGCAGCCAGCAATCACAGCAACAAACACGAACAGCTTCATGACTTCGGCCTCGGGACCGAAACGAACACTCATGTTTCACCTGCTTTAGTAGGGGCCCTGAATAGACTCAAGTTTGCCGGGCTTTCCAGGACCCTGTGACTGTTTGTGAGGGTCGTTCCCGGGACGCGACATCTTCTTGAGAACTTAGGGTTCGTTCTGAAGCCCACTTCAAACAGATGCCCTGACTGACCTCTGGGGGTTAAAGGCCGGGTCTTTGGATCTTGAAGGCCGGCCTTCTTTCCACGACTCCGAAAACCTGGAACTCCAGCTGACAGCAAACCAAGATATCCTTTTGAAAAGCCATGTGAAAAGTTGCCTCGATCAGCAATGGGGTGGTCAGTGGTCCAAGAGCCAGCCTGACCTCCCCATTGTGGGCACTGTTTTGGGACAGGCTTGAATGTCCTGGCCTCGGGCTTCGGCTCTGAACTTCGATGTCCTGGCCTCTTAGCTTAGAGTCTTAGAGGCCAGGTTCTCGAAACCTTATAGTGAGGGATCTGTGGATGGGATTTCAAAGGCCTGGCCTCTTGGCTTCAAGGGAGAGAAACCGGAAAGCATTCTAAGGCCTTCAGCCCCTCTTCTTATCGGACCCCTTCAAAATTTACAATGAGTTTACAGTAGAATCATGTCGCACCCCGTGGACTGTTTAAAGAGGGTCAAATCAACTTCAACTGAATCCAGACGCGACGGACACGAAGACTAACCGAGTCAAGCGTCTCCACTTGCTGCACCTCGGGCTGCCTCGCACTCCTTCGGCGCACCTTTGAAAGAACTCGGATTTGGGGTTTGGTCAGCAAGAGCAGACAACCTCACACTGCCTCACACGACACTTTACGTCTCAGACCTTCCTGCGCGCAACCGGCAAACTACATCTTACATGCAAGCTGGGCCACTCCTTTTTGACCCTGCTGGTTGCAGCCGAAGACAATGACGGCCACAAAGAGGGCCACCGAGACGGTAAGCAGGATGGCGCCGGTGACAGGCCTGCCATGACGAGATCATGCCGAAGGCTTTGCCGCAAGAAGCAAGAGGTCTCACTCTGCGCGCCTGAAAGCGAGCCAGGCCACAGCCATGGCCAGCAAGCCGCAGGCTAAGCCCAGAGAGCAGCTCACCATACAAACCAGGCAGGTCACCAGCCTGAGGAGAAAGAAGAGGAGACTGCTATGCCATGGACTTTTCAGATTTCAAGCACTCTGTCTACAAGTCTGGCGGACAAAAAAAATAAATTTAAAAAAAAAAAAAAGCTCTCAGGCGCAGCTGAGCCACGTCTCCACGAAGTCTGCAAGAAACCCCAGGACTCCACCGATGCACGGGATGCCTTTCAGCGTGTCTCCAAACCTGGGCAAGTCAAAGACCGCCCTGAGGACCGCGCGACCCCGACCCTCCGCAGGAAGGCCCCAAGTACAGGTGCATTCGAGTTATGAGCGATGCACATCTACGAGTGGGCATGCCGATCATGCAGCCATGGTGCTTGTCAACCACCCATATCAACGGAGAAAGGAAACCTGAGCGGCGCTGCATCCGCAAGCACAGCAAGATCGGACCCATGAAGAGGTTTGTACTCCGTGTGCAGCACAGACTCAATAAAAGGCAGCCCAGAGAATCAGCGGACCAACAACTCTTCCAAAATACAGCGCGTTCCTTGGCACGTAGCAAATGGATCACAGTCCTCTCCCTAGCTGGCAACTCAAACCGTGAACATGTTGCAAGTTTAGCTCAAAGGCTCAAAATTTCTCAAGGGCCAATAACTGACAGTTCTGATTGCACCCGAAAAACACATTGTATGACTTTTCCTCGTCGACCAACTGCTTCAGAGAGAGGAGCTTGTTCTGACATGCGGGCAGTTCTCTAAAGTAGGGTCTCTTTCTGGTTTCTGGGTCCTGTATATTGGTAAATAATACGGCACCTTTAAAAAAGGACAGAGCTTGAACCCTGCCCGTCCTTGCGCAGGACATATCCTTGCGTTTGGGACCGGAGCTCTGTCTTTGCACGCAGGTGCGTATCAGACAAGACCAGCGAAAGACCTCGATTTCATGTGCAGACTGTTCCATACGATGATAGTTACTGTCCGCTGCTACCTCTAGGACGCAGAGCACGTGTTGACAGCAACCATCAGGTACTATCAAGTCAAGGCACTGCTGCCAACCTTCTTGACCCCTGCCAGCACGGAGACCTGGTTGACGTCCGATCCTCGGCAGCAAGAAAAGGATTGCTGACAAGTACGCTCCTTCAGCAATTATTTTGAGTAAGGGGGGGCTAGTTCGGGAGGGGATAGTGAGGGATCCCATGATCACAGCTTCTGCTGCTCTGCTGTGTCGCCCTCGTGTGTCATGCATGCCGGGAGTCTCGAGAAACACACTCGCAGGTCTCCCGGCAGCGGCTCATTCGAGTTTGGTGGCACGCTTTCCTGGGCAAGGCATGGCAAGGCAATGGCCCAACATCTATATATGTATACATATACATATATATATATATATACAGATATGTTATTACATATATATATATATATATACACTTGAATGAGAAGACTTGTAAAACCGGTTTTGAAAGCTTTCCGAGACCCACCAGGTTGCAATACAGGTGCGGCCGCTGCTGTACTTGCTTTCACGGTTCGTCCACGCAGCAGAGCGCGTGTAGCTCGTGTATTCCGTCCCAAGTTGCACCTTCTTGGTGCCAGCCTGCACTCGTTGAAGCGGTGCTTTTCCGACATCGCCACCTTCAAAAGCCAAGTTGTGTGTCGCGCGCGAGCTCGCGCTCGCGCTCGAACGATTTGAAAGGGCAGTCATTGCATCTGGCAGTCATTGCAGCTGGTATGAGGAGGCTAGGGCTGGGTGTTGGCCTGATGCCTTTACAATTCTTGCGCGGCCCTTTAGCTTCTTCAGGGCGCAGGGTTTCCTTCCCGACGGCTGTGCATAAGATGTTCTCTGGGGCACCGTTGGAGGCTTTCCCATTCATCTCATCCTGTTGGGTATGAAGGCTTCAGGCTTCATTTGCTAAGTTTGCCATCCAGGGCTTTTTTGGAGGGTCTCGGGTTGATTGCAGGCTTTTGCAGCAGAGCCTGGGCCCTACGCACACAGTTCGACTGACGCACATGACTTGCTCACTTGTTTGGGTTGGGATTGTCCTCATGTCCCTGGAGCTGGTGCAGAGTTACTATAGGCTGAGGGTCTGGGGTTTACGGCTTAGCAACTGACAGCTACTCCTCCAGTGCCTGTCGGCGACAGCGTCGCAGCGGCACTCCTCGGAAAGCTCAAGTGTCTTGCAGATTCGCTGGGCAAGACCCGTGTGTGGAAAAAGGAGTTCAAAGGGCCAAGATGGGCCAAAGTGTCGTAGTGAAGAGGTCATCGCCGCGTTCGGGCTTGAACTCTTGCATCGTGACGCCCCCCAGAGAAACCCCATCAGGTCCACCTTTGACATTGCCTCGAAATCGTGCATTGTGATCACCCCATGTCTTGCTCACGACTTGACCGATGTGAGAAGCCAGGCTGCTGTAAGATCCTGTCAAAGGGAGGCTGGGGATGTTTGCAGCAGGCGCGCCATCCAGCCACTCGACCTGTGCATCCACAAAGTCCGCCCCTAATATGCATCATCGAGCACAGCACATGACGAACGAAAGCATGCAGGCAGCACCTTCGAAAAGACGTTGTCAGGCAACCACATCCAAGTCTCAGTGCGCATTGCCGGTCAGCGTGAAGCTGTCAGCACAGCTGCCACACTTGTTGGGCAGAGGCAGGCACTAGCAGTTCACTAACAGACAACAGGCGGCAAGCGATGCATCCAGGTGTCTGCCGGGCTTGCACGAACGCGCGAGGACCAGGCACTTCTCCAGTGGCGGCAGTCAAAGGAACCTTCTTTCGGTGTGCTCATGGAACTTGCGGCATGCCAAACCTCCCGAATCTGTTTCCTGCACCAGCTTCCTTGAGAATCGCCGGCAGGCAGCATGTAAAGTCACGGTCCCTCTGGTCATCGTCCTTGTCCTTCCTGAGCCTCCGTCCTCAGGCTTGTTCTGTGATGAGCGTTTTCTTATCACACACACACACACACACACACACACACACACACACACACAATGTCGCGAAGCCACGAGCTTGCTGGCCCAAGGATCTCTTCTCAAGCTCTGGAAACACATCCTCGGGCCCCCAGGTGAGCCCTATGATCTTGCTCTGACGCTGCAAAGAGGTACAGCATGTTGACAGGGTCATACCGTGTCCCGGACCTCTGTCGATGAATTGTCCGGCCCGCCCTCGATGTCCAGACTCTCCTCCCAGCATTCAATGTTTGGCTGGTGAATCGGACGGTGTCCATTGGCGTCGCTAAGCTATGCGATCAAACCTTGGGGGCGCGGGGGGCAACAGCACCTATGCGCTCCTGAAGGAACATCTCTGCTGCTGACATCTGTCGCGGTTTCGCTGGATGGCACGCACCACCCGTTGTTCTGACAAACGTCGCCTCAAACCTCGGATCGGCCAGGTCTGCTCTGCTACGCAAAGTGCATCAAGCATTCCGGTTACATGAAAGTGCTGCACCAAGAGGCTTGCGGCGGCCGGGCGAGTTGGCCCCTTGGCAACACACACGCCGCTTGTCCTGGGGGGCTGGGCAGCACACACAAGGAGACTTCTGCGGGAAAAACACCATGTCCCCTTACAGAAAAACAAAAACAATGGCTTCTGCCGAGGAAACTGTCCAACCAAGCAATGCTTCAGGCACGGCGCTGCATCGGAAACTTGATATTGCGCTTGGGGGCAGAGGCCCGTCGTCACTGTAACGGTCTGCACACGCAGAGCGGAGTTGCATGGAGTCACGATGCCACATTGCCGCATTGCAAGGCCAACCAGCTGGCCTTCTTGCTGTCGGTATCTTGGTAGAACTGGTACATCTCGACCTCCCTGGAGCTGCATGCCACAGCACGGGAAACGAAAAGGACACACCACTATCAGTTTTCTTACACTCTCCCCCCCCCCCCCCCCCAAAACGCACATCAAGCGAGTTTGTCAGGTTGTTCCTGCGGTGCGTGTGTGGCGTTTGGGGTCGAGAGCTTCGGGGTTAGGTTCGGGGTTTGGGCTCTTGTGGGTTTGGGATGTATTGCGGACCGTTCTGGCTTCAAGCCAACTCCGACCGGGAGTCCGAAGGGATGATAAGTCATCAGATGGACATTTGCAGCATGGCCGTATGGCCGTTACCGAAGGGGGCGACCTGTGCAAGTCTGGTGGCCTACTGACAGCGGCTTCGGTCGAGCACTTCAACGCTTCGAGTTTTCAGTGAGCTTGGGAATCCGAGGGCTGCTACTGCCTCAAGATCCGCTTCTTGAAGCTGCCTGGCATGGGCAAGGGGTTCTCTTTGCAGAAGCAAGACTGTCCCCCTCCCCGACTCTTGGGTTTTGGGAGGAGACATACGGAGACCATGTGATGCCCGGCCCCATTGAGCATAAACAGTTGCAAAAAGCAGGGCTGTGACGTGCTTTTGGCGGGCTCGTGTGCGAAGAAACCGCAACAAGATGCTCTCAACACATCGGGGGATTAAGCGACAACCCAATACTAGATTCATGCTTTCGAGTCAAGCCGCCAAGAGAAGGCTGCAGCAGGCTGGCTTTTGGAAAGGGCTGGGGTGAGCTCCTGGATATTGAAAGCACCCTCCTGTCACAGGGTAGGGTTGCGATGACCCAAAGTGCCACAAAGCAGCAATGTCACCTGCAGAAACATCCTTTAGGTCCTTTAGCAATGTAGCAATTCAATCCCAGACACTTGGATGGACAGACAGCACACTGCACATCATATGAACACGCTGACATCCCCGCCTTCCTAACATCATCCAGTGTTTTGAGGTTGCTGAAAGGGCAGGCCAAGTAGATCTGGGAAGAGCGGACTACGCCCCACACTGTGTTTGAGGTCGTGTTCGTCTGCCAATCACCCCAATCTGTCCACAAAACCCTCTGCGACACACAAACTAAATGGACTAATTAGAGGAATCGCACCGGCAGCCGACACAACATTAGCCAACTCGGCGCGAAAAGCTCTCAAAGCTCCTACAAGCTAACCCAACACGGCGCAAACCGCAGCAAGCTTCTCAAGGCAAGCGGCTAGATCCCCATCCTTCACTTTGGAAAAGTCACAGTCGCTGCACCTCAGCGCATCTGACACTCTAGACCGGGAGGGAGGAACAAGGACAGGCAGTCCGAGCGTGAGACGTTGGATGACCCTTGCAGGGCTCGAGCGCACCCTGAACACACGAAGGCACTTGCGTCCCTGCTGAAAACTGGCAGCTGTAAGCTAAACTCGCGCCTTCTCCGCTGCCTCCAGTACCTGCAGCTTGTGCTAACCCAACTTGCTGATTGTACTGATGGTGAACACCTACACCCACTGCGACATGCCCGAACCGGCATCCTACGTGCATCCCTGCATGCATTCTCAGACTGTAAACTTCTCTTACTGACCTGAACACGGAGACGGACCGGCCCCGGCATAGCCATCCCACATCAGCTTGCCGAGCCCTCTCACCATGTATCACCATCCATATCCCTGCGGACCTCCAAAGTCTTGATGTAGTCGCCCTCCGTGTGCCAGATGAACTGAGTGAGGCTTTGTCCGGGAAAAGCATCACCAAAGATGTGATGACACTGTAATCTGGGGGCATCCTTCGAGACTGAACTTGAAACGTCACATGCATTCACATGCTTAACGAATGCCTGCACAAGAGTGAAAACTTGTGTGGCCTATGTGTGCCATGCAGATGGCAGATGAAGAGTATGCATGTCACAGCACCTCCCCCCCCCCCCCCCGGGTTCACAAATTTGCAAACAAAGCAAGCAGCATATGGCGCGATGACGATGAGAACCATGGCCACACAGATGGCAATACAAGGATGCACCGGGCCACCTTCCACAAGGTAGCTTCGAGCTCAGGGAAGAACACTCCCGTTGCTTCAGCAGGATGCTTCGGGCTGCAAGTGCCGGGTTTATTGGCCTGAATCATCATCGTCATCGCTGCGTTCGACCTCAGCTTCTCTTTCTCGCCGCTTCTCTGCGAGCGGCACGTGACGACACAGTCTCATCTAGTCTCGGAGGGCACCAAAACTCCCAAAAGTGCTTCACGACTCTGTGCGTCAGCAGCGCAAGGGTTCAAGTTGCAGATGCCAAATGCTAGCGCAAGGCACCTGGAAGTTCATGTGGATGCTGGATGTTCCGCAGTTGGCAAACTAAAACGATGGTGTTGGGAGCCAACGGCTCGGAAAAAGCAAGCACGCAGCCATGCCCAATCACGAAAGCCTGTCAGATGGCGGCTAGCGCACGTAGAATGAATGCAACATCATGCAACAGCAGGGGCTTCTCCTTGATGCCTTTGCTGAATACAGACAGCTGTGCACGACACAACGCGCCAGACCTTGAAGCGTTCATCAAGTGTGCCCAAGAAGCTTCCACTGAACTCCTGCCACAATCTCCCACATTGCCCAAGCTAAGCTCGAAGCTCGTCCAACTCGATCGCAAAGTCTGGAGGAGGAACGCCGCCCACATCCCAGGTAAGCCCTGACAAATCCAGGACTGGCACAGGCCCCCGTACGTCGCAGTACGCTATAACGCCACACAAGCACAAGCTCCTCACTGGACTGATCTTGATGCATGTGCGCCTGTGAATCTGCGAGCTTTCGCCTCGGTTGCCTCTGCCTCGGCATCCCCCATAATCGCAGAAACCCGCGAGGGGCGCTGTACAGCATCCTGCGGATTCCCAGCTTGCCAGGCGCAAGAAACTCTCCTTCAGCTTCCGGCTTCTAGAAGCTCTTGGTCGAAAACTTCATCGGGCTTCGCACTCGGCCTCGACGGCATCTGAAATCGTTTCGAATACGCGCGACCGTCGAGTGAAAGACTGCAGGCACGCAGTGCACGTTCGTTTTTCCTGGCCCGTGCTTTGCGGCAGGTCGGGAGGCAGCAAGCCATCGTTAGCCCTTGGTGTTCTGATACTCCGCACGCAGCTGCTCATAGCGCTGCAGATCCTGGCGCTAGCAGTTTCAACAGGTGACATGCTCAAGCATGGTGTCGGACGCCCATCCCCAACAGAGTTGCGGCTGAAAGCATTGAGGCAGGGCTCTTCCAAGGGCACGGATGGCTGCAGGTTCGAGAGGGCTTGCTGAAAGTGCCTCCCAAAGGAACAATCACGTGCTATTGAGAACCACGAAAACGAAACCATCTTTGCAACACATGCCCCAGCCTCAAGCCAACCTGGACTTGCAGGGGATATAATATGTTGAATCCGGACCTGGGCATCACCCGATACATCCACGCTACATCCATGCAAAAAAACGGAACTCCTGCAACTGAGTCGGCCACAGCCTCTTCAAGGTTGAAGGCTCACTGGAGCCGGGCGCGCGGCTGTGGGCAAGCCATCCTTAGGTCAGAGGAAGAATCCTGTGTCGAGGATCCCTCCACACATTCTCCTAGACGGCTCTGCCAAGTTTGCCCAGTCACTGCGAGACAAGTCCTCCAAGCCTTCAAGGCCTTCTTTGGCGCCGCAGGCAACGGCGCAAGAACCTCGGACATACCCGTGAGCTTCTGCAGGACACGCCGCAGCAAAACTGACCGTTAGAAGAGTCCAAGAGCCTCCAGCCCCGAGGCTGCCGGCGCAGTGTGCAAGCACAAAGGCTTCCTGGCAAAAAGCACGGGTGTCAGTGCGAGAAGTGCTCGTAGGGCTCGTTGCACCATTCGCCTGAGCCTCAGCGCCATAAAGCCGCAAGGCTGGCGCTCGCTGAGAGTCAGCGGCCTGCCAGGTGAGAGGCGGCCAAAGAAGTCTGTCTGCGCAAACATGTGCCTGACATGCAGCTTTAAAAATCCTCCCTGTCGCATGTTGCATGTGGTACATAGGGTCATAAGGCCCCCTCTCTGACTGCGGCCCCTGGATCAGAACCTGCTATACTTGTTGTGGTTACCCGTCCCTGAGTGCACAAGTCTTGCAGAAGTCCAACTTGCACAAGGGCATGCAGGCCTCCTCTGTAGCTGGAAACCTGATGTCAATTAAAGGCTGAAACTCCGCCACATACACACAGCCTGCTCAACCTCTTCCAGTGCCGAGGTGCAGTTGCACCAGTGGGGTCCCTTGCGAAGGGGTCAGCTGTCGCAAGGTCTCTGGGGTACGAGGGCCGCGCAAAGCACTTGCCAGGTGAAGTTCCAGCGCATCCAGAAAGAGCAGGAAGGTGCTGATCGGAGTCTGTAGCAAGTCAGCGGCTTCATGCAGCTTGGCGATATGCTCCCGCTGCGCAATGCCGTAAGCATCTGCGCACAAGACTGACACGTCCGCCCCAGTGAGGTTTGGCGGACATGCCTCAGCAACGGCAGCAAGTGGAGTCGACCCGCGTTTCGCATCCCCGTTTGCCGGCGTGGCCTCTTCCAATACGAACTTTCGCGTAATGGCAGAGAGCAGAGGTAGCTTATCGGCTGCGATGCCAAGATACACCATCCGGTCCAAGCGGCCCGGCCGCAACAATGAGCGATCCAGCAGATCAGGTCGATTTGTGGCCCCGACCATGAACACAGTGGATGGCATAGTGTCGAGTTCTGTCACCAGTTGCGACACCACGCGGTCCATAACGCCACCGGAATCATTGCCTCGACCTCGAGCAGGAGCCAGAGAGTCGAGCTCATCGAAGAAGAGAACGCAGGGAGCCAAGTCTCTGGCACTTTGAAACAAGGACCTGACATTCTTCTCGCTTTCGCCAATGTACATGGAGAGCAACTCTGGCCCCTTCACACTCAAGAAATGGACCTTGCACTCAGTCGCAACCGCTTTTGCCAGCAGCGTTTTGCCAGTGCCTGGAGGCCCAAAGAGCAGGACGCCACTTCGAACTTTCTGGCCTTCGAACAACTGCCCTTGCGAGAGTGGAAGCGTGATGCAGTTCATTATTTCTTCCTTGGCATCTTGCAAACCACCCACGTCGGCCCACTGTATCTTGGAAGCCAAGGTCACTGCCACCTTTGAGCCACCCTGCAATCGCTTCACGGCCTGCTCAATAGTTTGCTGGACCTCAGCACTGGCCGCAGCTTCCAAGTTACAGACAGAGTGCATCGCCATCTCCGCACACACCGAGCGCAAGTCGCTATAAGACAATCCGGCTGTAAGCTTTGTCATTACTGCGATGACAGATGGCTCGTCTTTCTTCTCCAGGGCATCAGCTGAATGGGACTTCCCATTCGGGATGACGGTGTCCGGTGCGTCCGGTGTAGCATCCGCTCGCTTCATCAACGCGCGAATCGCAAACTTGCGTGCGGCTTCGGTTGGCCTGGACACAGCCAACTCCTGACCGAAGATCTGTCGGATGGGCCCACCCAAATCATCTAAACTCTCACAGGACCCGGCAAGCAGTACCAGCGGGCTGCGCTCTCCCGTCGAGTTTGATCGAGCCTTCTGCAGGGTCGTCTGGAGGAAATCTTCAATGCGGCGCTGCTGCAGCAAGGTAGCGGCTGGAGACATGGCGGGCCCTGAGCTTGAAAGGGCATGCAACCTGCGCAGGCACAGAATGCAGGGTGATAGACCCGCCGCCTGGTCGAAGGCCTCCAGAAGTTTGGCCTCTAGGGCCCCGAGGCCCTCCGCAGCAAGAGCTGTGCAGCTGATCTCGAGCAGATGCAGCCCAAGACGCTCTGAAACACTGTGCCACAGAACGCGCTTGCCACATCCACGGGGTCCAGAGACCAGAACCGATGGCAAACTCTCGGCGGTGCCAAGTTCCCACGCCCGCACGCCTGGAACCAGCATCCCCAGTAATCGTTCAGTGGGTCCTTGCAATGACGGCAAGGGCTTGGGCGGAGCCTGACAAAATAGGTGGCAGCTGCAATACGGCAGGCCACGAGCCTGGCTTCGCCCTTTCAGCGAGATCTCAGTGGACTTGTTATCTACTTGGAAAGTGGAACTCTGAGCTCCCTGGCCGCCCTGGCCTTCGATCACCTCCACCTTAAAGCTCAGAAGGCGACAAAACGCCGTGCCATGCAGCGGGTCTATCACGAAGCTCCGTGGTCGACCAGCACAAGCTGCCATCTCATAGACGCTGTCGTCTTCATCGCTGCGAGGTGCACGCTGCGGCTTGGGCCTCTTGGTAGGATCGGCCGGAACTTCCACCTCGCAGAGGGCCGTCGGCAGGCCATGAAGGGGGACACTGAAGACCTCGCCTCGCCTCAGCACACGCGGCACATGAAAGAACGTTCGTAGCGCCGCTTCGCTGCGAAATCGCATCATGGCAGTCTCCTGGCCCAGGAAGGGCACGGAGGAAAGGACCAGCCGGGAACACCCCAAAGGCTCCAAGCCTTCTCGAAATGCGACGGAAACTTCTGTACGACCTGGTGTGGCACCTAACAGCTCAAGGATTTGGACTGGCAAGTGAATCAAAGGCAAATCTCTGCGTTTCCGCCACGGCGGGGGTGGACAAAGCACAACCTCCGACGAATCCACCAGGCGAAGCCAACAGGGATCGTTGGAAGCAAACGAGTTCGTCCGCGGCGGCACCACCAACACCCAGTTGCCAAGTCGTGCACCAAGTTCAGACAAGAGCTCCTGAATGGGAACCAGCAGCAACTACAGAAGCAACCTTAACAAATGGCCGAGTCAACCAGCCCCAAGCACTCATGGATTGCGTCTTTCGGTGGAGCAAGAGTCCTCTGAGGCGCAGGCCTGGCACAGATTTGAAACATCAAAACTTGCGGGCTTACAAGGTTCAGGACGACGCCAATAATTGGCCAGCGACGCATGCCCAACCCACGATCTTTGTCCATCACACCACCCACTGGCCCACGAGCAACCGGAAGCAAAACAAAACACAACCAAACAAAAACAATGCAACGCACGAAGTTCAGCAGTGCAAACCTGCCCCGAGAAGTTGAAGATCAAACCACCCCGCCGTGACAACGCTGGTGCTCGAAGAACAAAAACGTTCGGTCGCTCTATGCAAAAGCAAGCACACCCTGCCTCATGAAAAGTGTCGCGCTCATTGTTGTCTTGACGTCCGGCCGCCGAAGCGCTGCTCAACGGATGAAGCAGCCGTCCCACCACAGCCGCTGCATACCTGTAGGCGCCCGCATATTGGTGTGAAGATGTGGAACAAATATGGCAAACACGACCGTGTGCTGCAGGCAAGTAGCTTATGTTCGTGAAAAGATGTCCCTTCAAGCATCAGGGCGGCCGACGAAAACCATTTCACCGGACATGTGGCACAAAGATCTAATTGTCACGTCGTGTCAGAATGGGTATGTCTTTGTGGTAGCCGTTCATGTGCATGACGTATCGAGTTACAGCTGCTGAAAAGTCTGAAGCCAGCACATCAAATTCAGCAACGCATGCGCCGCACCATCATGTGGGTCTAGCTCTTTCGGCGCCCGAAGGGTGCAAGACGGCTTATGCTGAAAGTCAGGACCCTGCGAGAATATGCCGATGAGGCCAGCCGATCCTGCAGCGCCCAACACCTCAATTTACATCCAAAAATTAAGACTCTCAAACTCTCTCTTGCTCACAAGTGCTGGTCCCACAGTGCGGCGATTGCTGGGCCAGACACTTCTTTGGACTGGTAATGCCTCCAAGCGGAACCTGGGATATTGCCATCACTTTGCGTCCATTTCCGAATGCTTGGCTCATCGTGGCTCTGTGTAAGTAGCAAACCACCAGCCGGAGCAATTGGTTTCGGTGCAGTGGTCCTTGGAGATTTCAGGACCAAAAAAACTGCACAAACCCCTAGCATCCTGCAATTCAAAACACACTTGCAACAACCGCACAGTGGCACTGACTTTCATGAAGATTGCTTGGGATCGCTGAGGCTGCCACTTGCTCATGGTGTCCTTGCTGATGCCGCCGGCCGCAAGGGGTCGGACAGCCAAGCGTCCCGTCAACTACACATATCACATACCATTTCCGTTCCGCTCCCTCGTCTGGCCAAAAACACGAGCGGGCAAATAGTTACATGCGGGCGCTCATATGATGTCAAACATGGCACATGTAGATGCAAAGCTGCACCCCACACGCAGCACCATCTTCGGACAACGTTTATAGCTGATGCGTGGCTCTGACGGCAGGTTCGTCCTCACCAACCAATGACAAAACCACATATGCTAAAACGACTCTAAAAAATAAGTCTACGCGTCGCACACTCGGAATTTTGCGACCGCGTGTTCCTGCCCTCTTTGCCTCCCCCCAGCGCATCCCTTCCCGCCTTTTTGCGTTCGTAGGCCGGGCTCCATACCGGCGCCTGGCTTCGTGCTGAGAAAACGCATTCGCCTGCCACTGCCGCTGCCCGCGCGCTGTTGCGTCGGGACGGTGGGGAGTCCATCCCGGGGTGTGGCACCTTGTTGATGAGCAGGAGGACCACACCTTGGCACGCCCTCGAGAGGGCTTTTGGTCAATTTTGAGCGAAAGGAAAGTGCTGCATCCGGCGGCGCTGGACCTGAACAGGCCCCAAACCCCGGAAAAACCTTGCGGCCCCCAACCACCACCGCAGGACTCGCCAACTAGCGGGATAAATTACAAACAGCCATGTTGTCGGTTGCAGGTTGTTGCGCCACACTGCAGCGTTGGGAACGCAAGCTGCGGCTGCTGGGCTTTCACCAGGTCGAAAAGCCTGGTTTGCTTCCGCCCGGTCCCGCTTAGCGCTTGCGAGGTTGGCGCGCCCGCCGGGTGGGTACCCATTTTGGGAGTTCATGGCGCAGCTGCGTGTGTCCTGAGCAGATCCAGGGAACGGCGCGCTTCGTGTTTGGATGTGGTGACAAGAAGGACATCAGGATCATCAGCAAACCGAAAGTCCAGAAGTCGTGGCAAGCCATCTGCCAAATCAAAACCTGCCAACCCAACCAAGTCCTGCCCAAGGTGGGCATGCAACGACACAGGAGGTACCTCGGGGGATAGGACGCAAGGTTCTCGTGGCGGCAAACCCCCACGACGATCTCACAATTGGGCAAACGGCGCCGTCCGCATGCCGAATGGCCGAGTGCGAGCACTTGTCGTCGGTGATGAGTTTTGTTTTTTTTACAGCTCCATAGGCTGATGAGTTTCAGTATGCATGCGAGAGAGCGCGCGCATTTTGTGGAAGACTATGGCGGGGCCCTCCAAGCACATATATGCCTTTACAATTGGGCCTCGGAACCCATGCCGGCACTGAAGCGTTGTTCAAGCTTCTCCAAATCGACGCCGAGGCGTTTGGCGACGTCAGGCCATCAACGTTGGCCGTGCCTGCAATGGGGAGGGAAAGGAGGCTGGCGGCGAATGCCCGGGCTGCGGCGAAGGAGAGGAGCGCAAACGAGCGGGCTACCGGTGCTGGCGTGGAGTACCACGAGTTCCTCGCTCCACCGTCCGCGGGCGCAAGGACCACGAGCCGGCAGCGTGGGGCCTCCCCCCAGCGCATTCCTTCCCGCCCTTTTGCGTTCGTAGGCCGGGCTCCAGCTTCGTGCTGAGAAAACGCATTCGCCCGCCACTGACGCTGCCCGCGCGCTGTTGCGTCGGGACGGTGGGGAGTCCATCCCGGGGGGTGGCACCTTGTTGATGAGCAGGAGGACCACGCCTTGGCACGCCCTCGAGAGGGCTTGTTTGGTTAATTTTGGGCGAAAAGAAAGTCCTGCATCCGGCGGCGCTGGACCTGAACAGGCCCCAAACCCCGGAAAAACCTTGCGGCCCCCAACCACCACCGCAGGACTCGCCAACTAGCGGGATAAATTACAAACAGCCATGTTGTCGGTTGCAGGTTGTTGCGCCACACTGCAGCGTTGGGAACGCAAACTGCGGCTGCTGGGCTTTCACCAGGTCGAAAAGCCTGGTTTGCTTCCGCCCGGTCCCGCTTAGCGCTTGCGAGGTTGGCGCGCCCGCCGGGTGGGTACCCATTTTGGGAGTTCATGGCGCAGCTGCGTGTGTCCTGAGCAGATCCAGGGAACGGCGCGCTTCGTGTTTGGATGTGGTGACAAGAAGGACATTAGGATCATCAGCAAACCGAAAGTCCAGAAGTCGTGGCAAGCCATCTCCCAAATCAAAACCTGCCAACCCAACCAAGTCCTGCCCAAGGTGGGCATGCAACGACACAGGAGGTACTTCGGGGGATAGGACGCAAGGTTCTTGTGGCGGCACCCCCCCACGATGATCTCACAATTGGGCAAACGGCGCCGTCCGCATGCCGAATGGCCGAGTGCGAGCACTTGTCGATTTTGCTGTTTTTTCCAGCTCCTTTTGGGATGAGTTTCAGTATGCGGAAGACTATGGCGGGGCCCTCCAAGCAGATATGTGCCTTTACAATTGGGCCTCGGAACCCATGCCGGCACTGAAGCGTTGTTCAAGCTTCTCCAAATCGACGCCGAGGCGTTTGGCGACGTCAGGCCATCAACGTTGGCTGTGCCTGCAATGGGGAGGGAAAGGAGGCTGGCGGCGAATGCCCGGGCTGCGGCGAAGGAGAGGAGAGCGCAAACGAGCGGGCTACCGGTGCTGGCGCGGAGCACCACGAGTGCCTCGCTCCACCGTCCGCGGGTGCAAGGACGACGAGCCGGCAGCGTGGGGCGAGGAGCTCTGGGTAGGTCCGCTCCTTTGCTCCGCGGGCGGTGCGGAGGGTTCCCCTTTTGTGTGTCGCTGATGGCGGCGTGGCTGGCCCGCCGAATCCGGAGACGAGACGAAAGTAGTGTTGACTGCAAGCTGGACACCGCCCCACGCAGGCAGATGTGCGACGGTCGACAAGGCGTGCGACTTGGACAATGAAGTCGCGCAGCACAATGGTGGCGACGGTTGCATCAGCCTCGCGACAGACGCGAGCGGCAGCCCGTTCAAAAGGTGCGCCCCGTGCACGCAAGTGGCCTGATCGGGGGGCAGCGCGGTGGGTCCTGTAAACGTCGAGCCGTCGCCGGCAGTGACATGTGGCGGAGTCGGGGGGGAGGGGGAGGTGCAAGCGCCGAAACAACATGACTCCGAAGGCTGCGGAGCTCAGGGGGCCGTGGGCGACGCCGCAAAAACGCATGACCAGCTTGGGACGGAAGCAGGGTCGCAACCTCCTGCGTATCACGCACGCAAGGGCAACCTGGAGGCCCTGGAGCTCGTCTTCGGTAGGCTGCCGGCGCGCGCCAGCAACAGCCAACAGCCCAGGAGCGTCGACCAACCAGAGCAGCATGAGTCCTGAAACAACCGTCTTGTGGTCAGAGTTTTTTCCGCAAATGCGGCAATCTCATGCGTATCACGCACGCGAGGGCAGCCAATGGACAACCGGCAGCGGGCGGTCATGCCAGGCACCCGGAGCGTGTAGGCAAACATGGCGGCGGCTCGTGAAGGGGGCGGTTCTGACCCGCCTTGCACCTTGCGAGCAGGCGGCCTCAGTGCTCCAGCGCCCACCAATCTCGAGCTCGACGACGGTCAGCCGGCAGCGGCTGGACCCGCACAATTCAGGGTATGTGCACCCCTTGGCACGTCGGGCGGTCACAAGCGCAGCGCCAGCTGTTCCACCGGCAACCCGCGAGCCCGGCAGCAGGAGAAACGAGGGCGGCCGTTGGCAATGACTTCAATGTGCCTGTCATCTTGCCGGAGCACGCTCGAGAGGGCCGCCCCACGCACGAAGAACAAGATGGTCGCCGTAAAGATCATGGGCGCGGAACCGGCATCTGACAGAGGTCAGTGGCAACCGCAGGCGAAGTCTGCGGAGCAATATGGCCCGGAACCCGCGAGTGAGGTCAAGGGAAGAGTCTTCCTGGAGGAGGGCTGGCACGTGAGCATGCAGCAACTCCGCCCAGAGGGCTCAATGGCGCGAGTTTCGGGCATCTCGCGCTGACTGCAGGGCCAACGGGAGCGGCTGGTCAGAGGCGAGGGTCACGCCTGTCGAGGCCGTCGCCGACCACTGTGGCATCGGGTCCAATTTAGGCAAAAACACGAGTGATGGGCATCGCGGAGCTTGGCGACGAAGTCTGGCGAGGTGACCTACACTCCGATCAGCGCGGCATCGTGGTTCAGGGCACCGAGGTCTGGCGAGGTGACCTACACTCCGATCAGCGCGGCATCGTCGTTCAGGGCACCCCAGTCGGGCATTCAGATTTCATCCCGCCGCCTCGAGGACGAGGAGCAGCCACCCCGCCAGCCGCCAAAGCTTCATGGCTGCTCCTGCTGCTTTGTGCTTCCCCCAAATGCCAACCAGGCCCTTCGCACGGTGCCGCCGCAGGGCATCCTCGCCTACGCCCGCGCTTATGATCGAGCCGTGTGGCATACCTTAAAACAATGCCAGCCCACTTCGGCGGCCTGGGACTGCAATCGGCGGAGCGCACGAACCCTGCAGTGTACTGGGCAGGCATGGCAGATGCTTTGCCGGTGATCCACACCCGGCTGAAGTGCTGACATTGCTCCTAGCCTGCGCGGGCCACATTGGCAATTTCATGCGCCGCGCACTCGCAACAAACATTTCCGCGACGCTACGCCGCCGGATGCCCGGGCACTTGTGCGGTCCCAGCGGGGCGTCATGCAGGGTCCTCGCTCACCGCCATGCCAGCCGAGCCGTGCCATTCCCCGTCCTTTTCTTTCTTTCTGCCGGATTGCTTCGCGACAAACATATCTGTGGTGGCGTCGTTGCGTAACATGGCACCCGATTGATGTTTATGAAGAAGACCAATGGATCGAGAAGATGATGAGCCCTTTGAAGTGTTTGACATGTCATATGATGATGCCTTGCCAAGGCAGTGCGAACACTACATGTCCGTGCCCCTAATTACGGCCAACAGGCTGCTACGGCCATTGTGGCAGCCGACTCTCCCCGGCGCATCCGGCAAGGTTAGGCACCCCGCTTGCGGCTGGGCCGGCTACGCGTGACCCGGGGCCGTGCCCGCAACAGTCTGTGGGACTGCAGGCGAAATGAGGCCTTGCCATCGCCTGGACCAGCTTCCCGCGGCCGCAGCGCAAACAGAAAGCGGCGCGTTGCGTGCGCAGGCAAACGAGTTCGCGAAAAAAGCGAGACGCCTGCGCGTTCCATCGCCCGCCCACCTCCGCCCCCATCACGACCCGCCACGTGTGAGTTCGGGGTCAACCGTCTTCTTGCGGCGCTCCGCAACACGCAGCGCCGCGCCGTCGTTTGCATCCGCGCATGGTTGTGGGCCCCGGCGTTGTTCGCGCTTGGGCAACACGATGCGCTCGCCCGCAGCCGCCGCCGGGCATTGCCGAGCTCGGCGACGATGTCTGGCGGGCCGATAAGCGAACTGCCGAAAGAGGCGTGGTCGTTGTAGGCTCACCCATTGGCCATCCAAATTTCATCCGCGCAATTCGCATGGGCAAACGAACGCATGCGCACGGAACGGCAACCCATATGTGTGCTGGGGGTAGTGCCAAAGGATGCCAAAGGCTTTGCAAAAACAAACAAAGCTTGCCTGGCGGCCGACAGCTCGCCAGCCTGGTGCAGTGCTGCATGTTCCTGTTTGAGATGCTGGAGTTCATGAGTTCGTGCACCGTAGCTGCCCTTCGCGTGGGTGCGGGGGAAGTGCACCGAAGCCAGGTGGCTGTGCGGCAGCGGTTGCGCCCAGGCTTGAGAGGCGAGCACGCCTGATGTGGAGCATGCAGCTCGATGGTCTCCGCACGCCTCGAGCGCAGCGGCAGGAGCAACTGCGCCAACCTACCCGGAGGCTGCGAGTCGGGTATGGCAACATCATCCGACGTGGGCAAAACCGTGAAGACTCGGGCTGCGTGCGGTCCAGCTTGCGAGAGCAACAGCGCACGGGACGCAGGGGTCAAGTCAGCAAGGTGCGTTTCGAGCGTGCGCTCGTCGCAGGCATGGGGTGGGAGGCTCTGCCGGCAGGTTTGTCATGTCGGGGGTGCGGGCCCGGAACATTGGACATGGGTTCATTCCATGACGGCCTTGCGTAGCAGTGTGCGGTTAGGTAGGCCGCTGCCTGTGTCGCAGCCAGGAGCGAAGGCAATCGCAGCTTTGTCGTCGCGCAAAGCTGCGAGCGGGCGCTCCGCAGCTGAGGCGGCTCGAGCTTGGATGACCGGCAGGGTGTCCATCCAGGAAGCCCAGTAGGCTGCGTGACGGGCGGGCCCGCCAAACTGCAGCGCGTGCCGTGCTGCTCGTGCTGGTTGCGGGGACATCGGTGCGTCCGCAAAGCCCAGGTGTGCTGAGAGGCAGTGGCGTACGGCTGCGTCATCCGTGGAAGCATAGATTGCCGTCGTGGCTGGGGGCAGGGACCGCAGGAGGTAGTTGGCCGCGGAGCAGGACAATAGTGCAGCAACAGCCATGCCGCCTGTATGCGCCTGCAAGTTTTGGACAAACGGGATGCGTTGCAGGAGGCGGTCGTGTTCTTCGTTTTTGAGACCCAGGCGCTGTTGGACGTAGGCGTCCGAAACATAGTAGCGCGTGCGTCGCTGCCTCGCGGCACCCTCCCGGGAGCTGCGTCGCCGCGGGAACCATTTGGCAGGCTTGATACTCGACCCATTGCGCGCGGTGGTAAGCTTGAACCCCGCAACTTGGGCCAAATCTTGAGCGAAAACTTGAGCCAAAATGGCTGCGGATCCAACCGCCCCGCGCACGGCCTGCACCCACGCGTGCTCGAGTACGAAGCCGCGGCGAGGCGTAGGCCTGTGTGGGGGCAGGCGAGGTGAGCGACTGCCAAAACCGGCTGGTGGTGCTAATGGACGCAACATGAGGGGTGTCGCTTTCCAAATGTTCCCATCGTTTTACAGGGTTTTGGCATCAATCATCCACGCTTGATGTTTGCAGGTGTCGCTTTGGGAATAAAAACAAGCTGTAGCACACCCAACGGCTCATTGACTTAGGGGTGTCGCTTTTCAAGTGTTCCCATCGCTTTACAGGGTTTTGGGCATTCGTGTCCACCCCTTACTTACTTGAATGGCTGGGGGTTTTGGCGCTTGTTCAGGTAGTGACGGCAGCCCGGGCGACCATCCCATGGGGAACCCCCAACCCTCAGCGACCTGCTTGCCCATTGTTCCCTGCTCCCGCCCCTCAAGTTCACGAGTCTGAAACCGTGCTGTCTGCGGGCCTGCTGGGACGAATTCCAACCCAAAGCAAACGGACGGATGCACGTACGTCTGAGATATGCATTCCACGAAGAAAAGTGGAAGATCCGCAGACCCCGTCCAAAACAGACACGCAGCCATTTTGCGCTCGCCACGCGCTAGCCGCTAGCAACTGGCCAATATGCGCTTTCCAAAACAAGTTTTCGTGCGGTTTCTATCTCTGAGTCTCGGGCTCGAGCGCTGCCACAGGGGCCGTCATCCAGGGTGAAACAGCTTCAGCGCGCACTCCGCTCGCATGTGAAGGGCTTGTTGCCAACGGACGAGGGAACTTGATGCGAGTCGGGCGCCGCATGCCAACTGACGAACGTATACGAACGTGCGCAAGCCTCATTTTGGAGGGACTTTGCCGCCACCTCAAGTTTCAGCAAGGTTTGTTTGCCCACAGCCACATCCACCTTCACGCGTCCAAACCACCTCCCTACCTCCGGGGGCTTCGAGTGCTCGGCTCCTTTCGGCACACCCAGGTGGCGACACATTTTGTCTTCACAGCGACTTGACGGTCTGTCAGCTGACGGCACCAAAGAACCAAAGAAATCTACATATGATGCCATCCGTCTCTGGGTATTGATACCCCATCGCCAGGGCCTTGTCAGCTGTTGGCGCACAGCAGGATAACAAGTACGGCCCAACTTCGAGCTGCCTCATCTGAATTGGACCGTTCAGCCCCCCGAAATACCGGAAAAGACGGACAGTGGCGCATGGAAATGCGCTTGCACTAATCATCACATCAATGGTTTCATCGCCAGTGGAGCTTTCGGGAGTGTCTGCGTGCCACACATGCGCATTGATGTACGGCTACCTCTTCAAGCCTTGCAGCTGCAGCTTACACAAGGGAGGAGAGTGGAAGAGTGAGACTGCAGACTGCGGGGGCAACATGGCCAGATCCCGAGCTTTCGATCAACCAACGTCCATCGCCTCATTGCAATGTTTCGCAAAATGTCTCGAGCTGTGCTTGCTGACGTGTCGTAGCTTGGCAGGTATGGGGAAGGGACGGAGGAGTCCACGCGGTCAACGTTGGAGGTGATGTGGAGAGGCAAGGAGAGCAGGATGGCATGCATGCGAGCGGACCAAGAGGGGCCAAGGGCTGGCACGTTGGCGGAGACGCAGGCTGGGAGGCCGGGAGGGTGTGGGGAAGGGCGAGCGCGCGAGCACAATCTGACCGACGAACTCAACAACTTTCAACTTTGGCATTATTTGGCATCTCAACGCGACGTCCCCACTCATCGGTTTTCCGCGCTCTGTTGCTTTGCCAGCGTTCGTGGCCGCAGCTTCGGTCAAGCTGCAAGGACCACTGTCAGCAAGCGTTGGCGCAACGAAGCCTAGATCTTGAAGATCTTAGTCCATCTGGCGGGATTTGGTGGGCCTCTCACTCCGCCTTGATTTGCGTTTGATGGCGCTACTCAACGTCCCCCGGCGTCGCTCCTTTTTGCTTTGCGTCGCTCGGCCTTGCTCTACTCAGCGTCGCTCGGCGTCGCTCCTTTTTGTTTGGCGTCTCTCGGGATGGCTGACGACGGCGTCGCTTAGCGAGCGAAGACGAGCGATGACAAGTGACGCAGAGCAAAGACGAGGGAAGACGAGGAAAGACACGCGGACACAAACGAAGACAAATCAGGCCTCGCTTGTCGGCGTCGCTGGTTTTCGCTCGGCGTCGCTCAGCCTCTCTCGGCGCAACGCGACGTTTCTCGCGGCGCTCAGCGTGGCTCGGGGTCGCTCGGCATCGCCTGCGCTCGGCGTCGGTCGGCGAGCGAAGGCGAAGGCGAAGACGAGCGATGACGAGTGAAGCAGAGCATAGACGAGCGAACTGTACACAAGCGAAAGTCTAGCTCCCTAATCTACCTGCAAGCTCGCCCAGGAAAAAACCGCTCAGAAACATGAACGCGCAGCAGCCTTTTGCCCCCACAATGGTTGGCCAAGCAATTCTCCCGCGCTGTGCGCATGAGCAACGTCCGTGACCGTCCAGCTGCAACAGTCTTCACTTTGGTTTGCTTCGTCCAAGCTTAGAACATGCGTACTGAAGACATGCTGCTTCCCAGCTCATGTGGTGTACCCCGGTGAGGCAGGTCGGGCTCTGGACTCGCGATGCGCCACAAACTCAGCCATGGCAACAGCAACACACAGCAACCATTCCAAACGGGTGATGGCAGCGCGCTCTACGACGCTGGTGTGGGGGGCCCCTTGCGTTGGGCCATGCGTGGCGTCCTCTCACAGGAGCCATCATACAAAGGTCCACATCATCTTGAAAGGCACTTGGCAAAACCTTCGTTTCACCTCGGACGCCAAAACACGGTCACGGGCAGCACGGGCTTCACCGGACCGCAATCTTTGCTTCCACAGTTTGTGAGTATAGCTCGTTTGTACAAATCGTTGATCCCCATGTTTGCAGTGGTCGCCCGCAACGACGATGGCGTCAACTCAGAACTCGCAAACAACTGTCCTGCGCACGGCCTCTGAACATCGTCATCTGATGTCATCTGGCAAATTTGCTATTCGCCCACGCAAGAACCACTGACGCTACTTCGCGAGCCTTGCGCCTTTTCGGAGGTCCCAAGCGTACATCTAGAAAACTGGAGTACAGCGACGAGGGCCTAGAACAATCCGACGCGCGTTGGAATCTCCATATGCATCGCCGCTTGGACTGAGTCGATTCGAAATCGCAGCATCACTTTGCTCATATTTCCACACTCGGCTGGTAGAATGCATTTCAAAGCGTCGGATGCACGAGCTCTACATCCTCATGTTAGTGCGATATAGTTCGTCCGGTCGCGTCAGTTGCGTTTACATTCCCAATTCCCACAATGTAGAAGCAGCTTCTGTCAGCACACTTTTTGTTGTGAGGGAGCTAGATTGTCACCACAAGCGCCTTGGGCGGCTGAGGTACTTCTGTACATAAGACTTGTGCTCTAAGTTGCGAAGCTGCACATGCCTCAGGCAACACGCAGACAGAAGCATTACCAAGCTCTGGAGACCGGGTGGTGGTAAGAAACATAAAACACCGTCCGTGGTGGTCGACAACCCCTTGCGTGAGATGTACGCACATACTCTGCAACAAGATCCACCTCCAGCAAAACTAAAACGGTTGACACCGCTTGGCGGTGGACAGTCGTTAATTATCCGCTGACCTGCCTTATGTCTTCCCCCTCTGGACTTACCTTTTTCTACCTCATCCCTCTTTTTTTGGCGGGCAGCACCTGCGCCCTCTCTCAGCGGCTTGGACGAAGCAGCTGCGAATCGGCTCGAGCTCGAGGAGGCGCGTGGCGAAGCTTCCACACGGAACCTTCTTGGCCTCGTGTGAAACTAAACAATGCTGAGACAAGAGAAACCGCTCCGCAACTACTGCTTTGCTGCATTTGGCCAAAGACATTCTGCCCGGCCTTCCACAGGAAAGTACTCGCCCGTGACATAGGAATCCCCACGCAAGGAGGTGACTTCCAGAGGCCCCAAAGCCGTCGAAGGTGTCGAAGCCGTCGGAGCCGTGGGAGCTGTCGAAGTCAGAAACCAGGAGCCATCGCTGCCGCTGGAGATCCACGGTCCATCGCTGGAGCCCGCTCGCTTCCAGACATGCCGGTGGTTCCTGAACTCACCTGGCGTTGCAAGAAACCGGAAGAGAAATCTCGTCAGAGCACACCCTGAACCCTAAAACCTAAACCCTAAACCCTTTTCAGCTCCACGCCTTGAACAAGCCAATACTTGCCTGAGACGTGCTCCCTGGACTCACAGCTCACGTGTAGGACTGTGGGACCTTCCGGCGGATTCGTCTGGACCATGAGGCTGGAGTCTGCGTCCCACCCGCTCTCGCGCTTCACCTGGTCTCGAGCCTACAACTTATGTGGATGATCTGTCCCTGGGAAAGTACTGTACGGCCCCCTAAACCCTAAACCCTAAACCCTCGTGGAAAAGGCTTCATTTTGAAAGTCAGAACAGCGGATGTCATTTCGGAACACAGCAGAGGGCCGTTTTGCTTAAAGAATGAACCGATCCAGAACACAGCAGCCTGCATAGGTACTAACACGCTGCAGACGCGTCCGCGTTAAATGTGCCACCTCTGGGCCGTCAGTTTTGGCACGCGGTATGTTAAATGCAAATGAGACCCAGCGCCTCAGCAAAATCACTGCAAGACCGGCTGCAGATTTTACATTCCGAACTGACACCTTTCCACGTCTAGGGCAAGAGCGGATCCTATCACTGCTCAGGTTGTCCCCCGCCTGCCAACCCTCGTAGCACAGGTGAGGCATGGAGCCGCCGTGAGGCAGGAGCGATGCGACGCTTCCCATGCAGCACTTGCTGTGCCTCTCACAGACCTGCGTGGAAGCTTGGGTTTAACGAGTTTTGGCTTCAAGTCAAGCCGGGATTTGGGGGTGCGCTCGATCATCCAGGTCCAACAGGGAAGCATGTCACCCAGTGTTCAGAGAATTTCGTTCACCAGCCTGCCGGGAGATGCACCAGAAGCCATCGCAGGAGCTGTACAGCAAACTGCTCTCGCCCGGTTCTGCTCGCCCCCACACGGGCTGGCCATTCAGATACTCGTCCCAGAGGAGCTGGTACCTCAGCTCTGAGATTGCTCAATCGCCAGAAGGCCAGAAGGTCTATTGAGCAGCCAGTCTCCTGCCCCATCACGTATCCACGGCATGGACGAGCCAAGCTGCACACCGGACTTGCCCAGCTGCGCCGGCGAGCATACCACGTGCAGCACCGGCGGGAAAGCTGAGGCCAGGGATCCTCGCAGCACGCGCGCGTCGCTGGCCGCCTTCCATCCTGGCAGGGGGCTTTCAAGGGACACCCAGTGGAAAGTAGGACACAGGGAGCCGGAAGGAGCGGTGAAGGTGTTGAGAAAGGCCTTCGGCATCCTTGACTTTCCAGCCGCGCGTCTCGTAGCAAGGAAGCATTCCTCCATGAGGATATGCCGATGCAACGTTGCCAATGCTACCTGGACGCCGTGTTTACTTCGTTCAAAAGTATGCTCAAAAAGCAACGCTCTGAGCATTAAGCTAGCCGTTGACAGTGCCGCAAAGCTGCAGTTGAATGCCAGCGCATGAGCTTTGGGGCCACCGACATGCCAATGACCAGTGTTTCCACTGTACAACCATGCCTGTCAGGGACTTGCCAGCTGTCCACAAGTTACGTCACAACGTTCGTTCTTGGGATGTTCCCCCTTATAGAAACAGTCCTTGGGATTAATGTTGACTTCACATTAGTGGATCCACCCGCAATTGTAAAATCCCGCTGCCGGAACACAATAGTGTAGCCCGCCACAATTGTAAAATCCGACCCGGGAAATCCGGTTTTTACGGGCGTGGTGCTACTACCTAATACTAAAGCTAATACTACGTCCTACCAGGATTTAGGCGAACAGTATTGAGGAGGCCCTGGCCGGAGAGATTGATCAATGAAGGGGGGGGGGGGTTTATTAATGCGAAGTCAACATTATCATAGGGGGTACTATAATCCCTATTAAGGACTGTCAGTACATGGGGGAACATCCCCAAGTTACGGGGCACTCCATGGCACTCCTCCTCTCCAGCTCCGACGCGCTTCCAAATGCACTGGCCGTTGGCAGCACAGCCCGAGACCATCTGATACTTGCCAGCAAGCTTCCTGGAAGCTGGGCGGAAGCTAGGCAACAACGCACGCAAATTGCCCTTTCCGAGGGACCATAGCCACAGCGCAGCTGCTTGGGGTAAGGTGTGCAACGGAAACCAAAGGGAATGTAACGGAAATTAAACCGAAAACCGAAACGGAAAGCAAGAAAAATTGTAACGGAAATCACGCCCGCAAACCTGGAAACCAGACGCAGGTGTAGCGGAAACCAACCCTAAAACCTAAACCTAAACCAACCCTAAACCCCAAACCCTAAAGCCTAGACCCTAAACCCTAAACCCTAGCCCCTAAACCCTGAAACAAAGATCCCGCGTTGGTTTCTGTTACGCCCCGGCAAGGTTTCTGAAACGGTTTCAAGCCGGCAGTTTCCGTTACAACCCGCCAATTTCCGTAACAGACTTTACTCGCTGCTCTACCAGTACCGCAGCAACTCCAAAAACAAGGTCATGGTGAAGAAACCAGCTTTTACCCTGTGACAGAAAGGTCGAGTGAACAGCCAGGAGGACTGACATGAACTGGCCAAGGAGCTGCTGTCCGCTGGGCATCAGGAGCGTCAACTCCAGGGGATAGTCAGGTAGACGGGTCACCACTGCGATGTCGGGATCGGGCAAGTATCCTTCACGCGCATTCACGAACCTTGGCTACAAATGCTGGCTGCAACTCAACACATGGCATGACAGGACTTCCTTTGGAAAACTGAGGGCTGTTCCCATGCCATCTCCCTGGCAGCATGTCCGGCATTACTCCGCCATGTGGGCTTGAGCAAATGAAGCCGTCTTCGCCAACAAAGTTCTTTTCATAGGCCTCATGGGCATGCACAGTTTCCACCAAAGGCCCGAGGTGTAGCACAACATGTACAACACCACGCCTGTCGATCAGCAACCTCGGTCGGTCACCACAAGTGAGAATGTCTAAAGAACCGCGGGTGGGGAACATGTGCATGACAAGCGGCACGCCATTTGCCATCTGTGCCGCCATACAGCCAAAGTTCTTCTCCAGTTCCTTCTCTTTTCCAAAGTGGCTGATCGTTGGCCACATGGCCTCTCCACATACACCACATAAAGGCAACACTGCGCGGCTAGCTTCCAAGGATCCGCGCCTGAGACCAAGGAGTAAATCCCGCTGACATGACTGTGAGTGTTGTGCGAGGCCACGTAGAGCTGCACCACCGCTTCGGCCGGCTCTGCCGAAAAACAGATGTCGGCGTCCAAGCACCAGCCTGCGACATTGAAATGTCACACAAGCAACGACCCCGGACGGACTTCTTGGTGGCCTTGTTCTGCTTTGTACTGCCAAGCGTCATCGAAGAGCTGAAGCGGCATTACCTCGGAAAGCTCGCGATGCGGAGCGGCACCGAAAGACGAGGCTCAAAGATCAAAGGAAGACAGGGGCTCTAAAAGTCGGACCAGGATTACGACAAGACCCTCAGAGGACACCCCCAAAAGCTTTTGTGACAGCAAAAGTATGGCTATACAGATATATATATATATATATATGTACTATACTGCATATGGCATCTAGTACTTAGTAAAAAATGATGTATTAAAATTTCTAGCACGGCCTTTGCAAGTATTGTTTGATCTGCAGTGTGACTATATGGCATATACTATACAATATCTTGCATCCAGCAAGTAGCACATCTAGAGGACACAGTACATAGTTGTTAACTAGTATATAGTACATAGTACATAGTACATGGTACATAGTGTGTAGTGTAAAATATGGCAGTTGCAGTTACTCTGTGTTATATATATATATATATATCTTTGTATGTAATGTATAAGACCGCATAAAGTGACTATAGCACAGCATAGTAGAGGCTAGTACAGCACCGTACGGCACAGTACAATCCAGTATTAGTTTTGCGGCGTGTCATGCAGCATCGCACATGACCATGCCGCATTGACTGTTGCAAATAGTGAGGGTGACGAGGGGCCCCGCCATGTGGGTCTGCAGAGGACACTCTGCCAAGGGTGCAATCGTACGACCTCTGCGTCACTTCGGTTGAACCTGATGTGAAAAAAAAAACGCTCTCTGCTCTGCAGGCATATGAATCACGTGGTGTCTTGCATACCGCTTGAAATTCAGACGAGATGTACAACAGGAGCCGAGGTTCTGCCGACGTACCACCGGCCATCGCTTCCCGTGTACAGAATCTTTTCACCCGAACTTCCACCTACCCATATCCTGGACAGCTTGAGGCGAAGCACCCTCATGCCTGCTTCGGGGACACTGAGTGGAGGGAGCGCGTGCTTGTGCAAGAACACAGCAACATGTCTTCATGCAGTTGGGCGTCGGATAGCCATGGACGAGCATGCCTTGCACAAGTTGATATCTGCCTGCCTGCCAGGGTTGATTTTGAAAGTGCAGCAGATGTGCGAAAGTCTGCCTGCCCAGCTTCAGGTCCTCAAAAATGGTTCATGATGCAACGGATGCAGATGGCCTTCTTCTGCTCTGCATTGGGGGTCGACAAATACACATCCTGAGCTGGCAATGGGAAGGTGACAAAAAGAAGCAGCTGCTTTACCAGGACAGCCCCCTTGCGTCTCTTAGCAAAAGACTGCGGCAGCTGTTGGAGGCGACGTTCCCAGCCGGATTTCTTCATCTTCACACCAGGCATCCTTCTGGATTTCAAGATCTGCGTATTCATGGATAAGCAGAGACAAGGCACATGCACACCATGTTCCCAGAAAGCACAAGAAGATCTATCATTCTTTTTGAAGTCTTGGTATTGGGGGCGTCCATGTAGGGGTCCTCGTCTTGCAAAAGCCAGGAGGTTTGCCGATGCGGCATGGACCCGAAGTGAGGGTGAGAACGCATCTGAGCCAGGCTGCACCTAAACTTCTGGCTCGCCACCTCGTGGCCGGCGATGCACCACCGCCCTGGGCACGGTCGCAACATGTTGACTGCATTAATATTGTTACATGTTGCAGCAGCAAAGCGCGAAGCACCAGTGCCACAAAGCACAGCTGCCAAGCCAGGGCATCCAAGCGTCCATTGGTGCCGCTGTACAGCCAAGCTACGGCCCCCGCGCCACTTCTCTTCCAAACAGGATGTCCGTTCGCAAGCATGCCTGTCATACATATAACCATATCTAACATACATTACATCATATTACACACTGAACCACACCCTGCATCCCAATCTGGAGGCACGACCCTCGAGCAATTCGAAGCGCCCGGTCAAGCTCTTCGCACCATTCCTAAGCACAAGTTGTCTACACAAAAAAGGCGCAGAGATAGACTCTGATGGACTCTCGGAGAGGCATGTGGCTTCTGAGCCTTGGGCTGTGATGTCACCCAGAGCAGCGCAGGTGGCTGCTCGAATGGTGTGGTGGTTATTCCTGATAGGAAACAGCTCTGCCACACGGGTCACGGGAAGCAGCACATGTAAGGAGTCGCAGTGGTTGCCGGTCAAGCTTCGGATGTCATCGTCCTGCTGCCAGCCCTCGCTCGTCTTGATGCCCCAGCCTGTCAGAACAAGATCCACGGTCTGAACAGTCCCAGCTAGGGGATGCTTCAAGACCGCTACTTTGCCACGCTTCTGCCTCGCGAAGCCCCGGCGAAGGTATGCGGCAGTAGGCCTTCAGTCGACATGACCCCCGGATCCCCCGAACCCCAGCAGGATATCGCAGGATATCGCAGGATATCGCAGGATGTGCCACTGAGCACCCCGGCCTGCATGCGGCCTCGATGAGGCGATGCCACCGAAGCTGCAGTTGAATTCCCTGCGGGACGTCCAACATGCATTGGTCCAGCTATCTTTGCTGGCCCTTGTAGCACAGATGTCACAGATGTACCCGAGCGATAGGCCCAGGGCTAATGCAAGAAATCCTGCAACCCTAAAGCCCAGACCCGACCCTGAACCCGACCGGCCTTTCGATCGCTAGATTTCTGCTCACAACATACCTCAGGTCCAGTTCCAGTATCGACAAATGATTAGAGCAGCAGTGCTAAAACACAAACTCAAAAATATGTATAGAATTAAGGGCTCCCTTGTGTCTTTCATAGCCAAGGTTGTTGAAATTCTGGTGCCTTTCTGGTCCCGCATATTTGGGGTCCCTCAAAGTGACCAGGGTTGACCACATGGAGATCGAAATCTAGGCGGCAATTTTCTCAGCCAAGATTCCACTTGCCGTTCCTGCCACTGTAAAGGTACGCTTCCTCCCCATATCCGGCACGCTTCCAGAATGGGTAGCCATTCGCGAGCTGCCCGTCGCTATGCCGATATTCTCCACTAAGCTTCTGATGCCCATGCCTCGAGCTCCAAGCGCGAGGGTTGGAACTGTGAACGCTCTTACCCGCAAGCCTGTCCTGACACACCAAGACTGTAACATACTGACTAACCTTCTGGCTTCGACTCACTCAGGCAGGGCACGGCGACGTCACGTAAATCGTCTCTGGCGCAGGTGAGGAGGGCAACACAAAACGAATGGAGAGATCCTGCCAAACATCCCGGGCTTCGGGCATTGTCGGGCGATCGGAAAACATGCGGTGCTGGGCGGCTGCTGCTCTCCAAGCTTTCTGTTGCCCCCGTCCTTGTTCCACCCACGACTGTCCTGCAAGTGGCTCAAACATCATATCAACCACAGCCACAGGACTTTGGGGGCACGGATGCTGCGATGATGAACTGAACAGCTAGGTCACGGCAAGGAAGACATCGGACATTCGCATGATGCCAGGACAGCCAGCCCTCTTCAGCACAAGTCACAGCACTTCTACTGCGTGCCAACGTCCTTGTATTGCCAAGAGTGCTCCTCGAGCATGTTGGGAAGGAGTCCTTGACACACGCGAAGCACTTGCAAAAGGAAAGCGAGGACTTGCTTGGAAGAACTTGCTGCTCGCACAGCAGGAGTTATCGAGGAGTGATCTGTTGCGTTTGTCAAATCCCGGTGAAGGCCTCGGTGTTCATCGATGCTGGAGACCAGGCCACGACCACACTGAAATTCGGACTCCTCAACTACCTCCAAGCAAAGCGGATGTTCAATACGACTGTCGTGTTCAGATATTTTGAAGGTGCACCTTGTTACAGCTGACGTACCACTTCTTGTTGGGACCACCTGGCCGCGCAGTCCAAGCAAGGCGTTTAACCAGGAAGCCCCATGTCCTGTTCTCATGTTTGTCATGGCGCGCTGTCGGAACAACCCTAAACCCTCAACCCTAAACCCTAGACCCTAAACCCTAAACCCTAAACCCTAAACCCCAAACCCCAACCCCTAAAGCCCTAAACCCTAAACCGTGCAGCCCAGGGTGCTGTAGATCCATGCCTGTTCCCCGACTCCAACCCTCTTCCAAACGGGGAAGCCGTTGGAGATCTGGCCCTCGATGAGCTGGTACAGGCCTGGTGCGGCTTTTGCAATTTTCCATTGCGCCACTGCTTTGCCACTACTGGCACACTGACTACTTATCCCAATATATATATATATATATATACGCATATTATTTACATCTATATATATATACATATTCTATATATATATATATATGATTATATGTACCAGCCTCCAAGCTTCTGCTGGCCAGCCCGAGATGTGAAGGACAACTGAGAGGGAATCTCTTGTGTCCGAGGCATCGGGCAACCCGCCGTTACAGTACTTGCAGCATCCTTCAGCTATGCGTTTTGGAGACTAAAGATCTGAATCTTCCATGTTTAAGGCATTGGCAGTCATCCTTCCGTGTGCTGCTTGCGCCGCAGATATGTGGACCCAGCTGATCTGCTTAGCATTTGGTCAACTTCATGACGCTCTTGTGGCCCAAGAGTCTATGGAACTACGAGCCGAATGGCAGAGTCGTCTGAATGTCCAAAGTGGCCCTCTCTCCTTCTTGGTCCCCTCGATATTGCTGTCCTTCATTCCTTCTGTCGCGTCTTTTCCTGTGCACTTAATCCTCCAAAGAGCCAGAACAAACATGTCGACATAACACCAAAGGCAGCGCTTCCTTTTTGCTCGGGCAGGGGTGAGACCGAACAGCCCTTGCCCAGCGATCCTGGAAATCAGCCGGGCCCAAGCGAGCTGACAGACCTTGCCTCTGCTGCGGCTCGTTCTGCAAGTCCTCTCCTAAACCCCCCCCATAAGGCTAAACCCTGACCCCCTGAACCCCAAACCCGTGAAAGCTGTCGAAGAACAGCGCCCGACTCACAGGGGCCTTGAAGGCGCCTTAGCTGCAAATGCGCCAAGCTCGCTAACGCTTTTAGGTTCAAGCCCCCCCCCCTTACCTCCGGCGACGCGCTCGCCTTCTAATTCGTGACCCCCAAAGACCCATACTGAGGCATCCGGCTGATGTTAGATCTCCGTCCCCTCGCTGGTTTTGGGACTCCGGCATCAGTGGATCCTCATGAATGATAACACGCAGAGCTGCCAGGGCTAGAAAAAGGGACAGCAGGAAGGCGTGCCTGCGCTTCATCTGTCCCTTCCTGCAGCATGAGCGGCCAAATCAGCTGTCAAGAGAAGGCCAAACCAGAGAGGTGTCTGCTCACGAAGCTGCTTGCTGCTCCTCTCTCGGGAACCACAACCATGCTGGCAGCATGAAGAGGGTGCAGGCCTATACCAGCAGTTGAGCGAGAAACAATGTACCGAAAAGAAGAAAAGAACGTATGCAGAAACACTGGTCCGCACCAGCAGGGACCAGATGGTCACAGTGAAGGAAAACCTGCAGAGAGCAGCCCCTAAACCCTAAACCCAAAACTCGAAACGCTTTCGAGAGCAGCCGGGGCCCCCACTCGTAGCCATGCCTGTCCTTGGGAAGTTGGTGGGTTTATAGGACTATTGTATGGATATCGTGGGTTGGTAGAAGGGTAGAGGGCTATTGGAGCGCAGAGCCGCCATAAAGCTCACCATCAGGTTCGCACTCAGCACATCCGAGTGCAGCACAGCAAGAAATCCGCCCAAGACGGCAGAAGCGCTGAAGGAGAGCGTACGAAGCCTCTGTCTTCGGCCCCACGGGACAGGGCCTAGGGTTTAAGGCTTGTACAGCATCTGCCAATCTTGTGCCCAAGATGCGAGTTCAGGGCGGCCCATCGGCTTCGCCTCATGGTGGCTCATGATGGCTCGCACGGAGCCACGCAGCACGCAAGGACTTGGCACATGCAAGTTGTGCTGAGCCTCTGGCTGGCTCAAGGGCACGCAATCCATGGTAACAGAATACAGGACCGGGTCCCTTGCATGTAAGCCTTACGCTGGGGCAGATCAACCCGCAACTGCTTCGTAGGGATTAGCATACGGGAACAAACCGCCAGATCTCCCGAGCCAGGAGCAAGCGAAGCGCAGAAGGTAGCAGGCACAGGCTACCAGCCTTAGTTTCACCAGTTTGCACATTGGTTCCACGATCCGGCTCGGCTTGCAGACGTCTGAGCTGCTCACACTGGGGGGTTGAACATGTTTCCACCATAAATACCAAGAGTGGCAACAGCGGAGCCTGGCCAACTCCGTATCAAAAAGTGGCACAGCCAAAAAATGCAAAGGGTAAAAGCAAGGGGGCATGCTATCATATTACCGGCATCTTGAAACACTCTGACAAACATCGCGCCTATGTGAAGAAGCAGAGCGAGGTTGCACCGGCCCAGCCGAACTGCAGTCGCAGGAAGGGTTTCGGGCCTATTTGAACTGACCTAAGTGCATCGGGCTGGTCAGATGACATAGACGGGTGCTGCTGGTGATGCCTGTTTATGGTTGCGGTTCGCAGTTCGCCGGTCCCCCCCCCCTCCCGTCCCCATGGCATGCCTCCTCCGCCCTCCCGACCCCCACTAAACCTTAAACCCTAAACCCTAAACCTTAAACCCCAAACCCCAACCCCCAACCACTCCACATGGGGGACCGTAAACCCTAAACCTCAAACCCTAAACCTACGCACCGTGTGACAGCTTAGAAACCTGAACCTTAAACCTTAAAGCGGACCACACCAAAGGCCGGGGGGGGGGGGGTACCATGGGGGGGGGGGGGGGGCCCTTATCCGGCTCCAAGAAGCCCCCCACCGCCACCACCCCATTCACGGCACAAACCCTAAACTTATGTAAACCCTAAACCTCAGACCTTAAACCCTAAAACCTAACCCCCCAAACCACACCCACACCACAAGGGGGTCTCTTCAACCTTCAACCCCAAACCCTAACCCCAACCCCCCGATCACACCACGGCCCTAAGCCTTAAACCCTAAACTCCGAACCCTAAACAAGCCTAAACCCCCGAAAACCCTAAAACCCTGAAACCCTAAAAACCCTGAAACCCTGAAAGCCTAAAAACCTTGAAACCCTAAACCCTAAACCCTAAAAGCCTACAACCCCTAAAACCCCAAATCCCCTAAACCCAAGCCCTAAACCCTAACATCCTATGTTCTAAACCCACCCCCCCCCCCGCCCTTACCCCGCCCCCCAACCACCCCCAACTCAAAGGCAAGGGGCGGGGGGGGGAGGGGGGGGAGGGCGGGGAGCGGGGGGTTTGGGTGGGGGGGCTTTACATCTGTATCTAGATTTGGTCTGTAATTGTTACTATGTATGTTTCTTGAATATATCCTACTCGCCAACAGACCCCCCGAAACCCCAAAAGACCCCCCACCCCACCCTTTCTGCACACAATACAAGTGCAATACAAGGGCCTGAAAGTGGCTTTCCAAGCTGGGCAAAAGCAGCGATGAAAAGCCTGGCAGAAGAGCTGGGAGGGAGGCGTGGCAATTTGGGATGGAGGAGGCAAGCATTCTGGCAGGCCTGCACACCGCGTTCAAGATGCAGAGCCTTGGCTTCTTTTCGGAAGCAATGCTGAGCACGGACATCTTCAGGCTCGGTGTCTTGAGGCCCATGAGGAGCAAGCTGGGCTGGGGTGAACCTGTCGACAAAGGTCAGATCGCACATCGCAGGTGGGCGTATCAAGACAGAGTAAAGCCCCAGAAGCTGTCCGGCCTGAGCACCTGCGTGAAGTAGAGCGAAAAGTATCGCACTGTCCTTGGCAAATGCCGCTCGAGATGGAAATGTGTTTTGCTGCTGATGAACGACAGGAGGCTTTTGGCAAGGACTGCGACATTCCACTCTGAGCCAACCGCATTCCATTTGCCAGTAAAGTCGCAATGAAGAAGATGTTCACCGACAGTGCAACAACCTTGACGACTGCTCTGACCCATACGGCATGCAAAGGCTTCAGGACAAACAAACAAACAAACAAGATAGCCCGTGCTGTTTGACAGCTCCCTTGATGCGTTGAGCGCATAGCAAAACGCCGCTTCAACGATCCCAGGACTCGCTGCTCCAGCCATGTCTGGCAGGGGACTGTGATTGCATGGGACATGGGACAGGTCCGGTGCTTCAACCCAGATTTGCCTCGCTGATTCTCTTACGCATGTCGAGCGTGCGGGGCCGGGACATCTCATCCTTGGCAAGGCCATGCGGTGCCAGTCTATTAGGGAAGAAAGGTCGGCTCAGAAATGCATAGGTAGAAGGCCGTGTTGGGGATGTCACTCAGTTCCTTGACATCCAGGCCAAAACACTGCGTCCATCAACCAAATCCCACAGTCCAAGCCCGAAGGCCTTCCCGACCGGCACCATGAATGCTACGGAGACCCCAATCAGCGGCAGTAGCACCCAACCTGGCAAGACGGCGGTGCGCGCAAGTACTCCCAACACCGCCTCGTCCCTGCCGCAAGTCAGAAAGCTCATTACCCCACCACCTGTTTTCAGCATAACAAGTTTAAGGGATTCTCTCTCAGACTCTGCTCACCCCATTCGAGCGAGGGCAAGGGCACAAGCATCTCAGTCGGTCTGCTTCAGCATCAATCAAGCCCCGCCTGGAAGAAGCAATAGTTCGAAGATATTGGCGGTCCAACTATCCTCACAACTTCGAGCACCCTCACCACTTCAGGCCAGTCTGAAGCAACAAGGTCGTTCTGTGATGGTTTGGATAAGCTTGCAGAACAGGCCTAGGAAACAAGTTCATCAGTCGGAAGCTTGCCTGTTCAATCATTGCAATGCTTCTTACGTCAGACATAAAAAGGCGCTGGCAGTTGCCTGTCTGGTCGGGCGTATGTATGCAGTATGGGCATGAAACGCACGGGCTTCATTATACCCTTGGTAGCCCTGTAACCTTATCATAATGAGGGTACCCTTTTTGGGCTTGGGTAACTTTTTACAGGAACCCAGAACCCAAAAAAATGGCAAAAGGGTCCCAGCACGGAAGCAAGCATGAGGCATGTTCACAGTTGTCCTCTGCAGGGCCGAACAAGACCACCTGCGACAGGTCTTAGAGAAGCATCCATCAGCCCCCCTTCCCTATCTAATCCTCCTAAGACATCTTGAGACTTCTTGAACCTCATTAACTCTCAAAACCACAACCCCCCAACTCCACACCTGCCCAAACCCTCCCCCACCAGAAGCTGAATCGCCGGGCCCAGGGACATGGCCAGCGCCTTGGCCAAGTGGATTCCCGAGCAAGAAAACGCGAAGAGGTGCGGGCACGACTGCTCAGCGTCACTCGCCGGCCCACTCGGCCGTCATGTTGAAAAAAACGTGTTTATCTGGGACCCGTGCGGAGAAAGTCTTGTAGTTCACCTCACGAACATCACATAGCGATGCCTACATCATGCTGCACCTCTCAAAGTTGTAGATTTGTCTTGGACTTTTGCCCCTGCTCGCGTTCGCCGATCAGCCACCACATTGTCGGCCAAACAAGCATAGATTGTAGAGGAAATCGTTTGCTGGTACCTGGCCCGATGGCGAACTCCAAAATTGCAGCACTCAGCATGAAACCAGGATGCACGCGGAAAATGCCACGGGCACCAAGTAAAGATGCAAATCCCCGTGAAGAGCAAGGCAATGCTCGAGCTGTACACAGCCATAACCATCGCAACTCCTGTTTTGCGGCAGGACCCTCTGCTTGCACTCTGGCAGAATCGTCTACGCTGTGTGCACCACTCTGAACTTTAAATAAACTCTGCACATCCCGGAACCTAAGCCCTTAACCTCCCTCAGATTCAAACTTTTTTGCTGGCTTCTGAACCCCTCCTATAAAGTTAAACTTACAGCCTCCTCGTTATGAATCAGAGCCAGAAGGATGAAGTCATCAGAGCCAAACAGAAGACAGCCAAAACTTTAGCAACCTCTAAAAATGCACAGCTGTGAGGTTGGGGCCTGACAGAACGGCCACAAGCAAGTTGCCACGCAGCAAGTAGTAACCTCCGCTCAGCCATCCTATTGCGAGGCTCCCCCGGCTTTGGCTCCGTTACCCAATGGTGCCAGGGAGCGGTTGGTTTTGTCGCCGATCCAACCAATCGGGTACCTCTAGCTTTGGCGGCCACTTCTGCAACGCACACCGACTCCACGGGCATCGCAGAGCATCGCAGAGCTAAAGGGAGCCAAGCGGCATTAACACCATCGACCTCACGTCATACGAAGACACGGAGAAATCGTTGCAGCAAAGTGCTATCAACCAAGGACGGGACAGTATGCCTTGGGCACTGTTCGCCAATCCCACAAATAAATTTGACGCAGGCTTGCCATAGCGGACCTCGGACCGGATCACAGAGGCCAGAACGAAGCAACCGTTTACCAGCACGGACCAAACACTTTGGGATGTTTGACGTTCAAGGTGTGCAACAGAACAGTTCCTGCAATTGAGCGCATCTTTTCTGCGACGCGCTGCCGCAGCCTGGGGTGCACCCCCAGGGCCTCTTGTGGCTCTTGTGGCATGCGAGGACCCCTATAGAGGGCCCTACCAGTAGAGGGCCCGGCCGGTGGAATTGATCTGCGCAGCATGCGCAGCCTTCTCTGAGAGATAGCTCTGAATGTAGCCCTTGAAGTGTGCATCACCTGAGAACCTGCGGCTATCTGTGGCTGTAGCCGGTCATCTGGGCCCACCTGTCTCTCATCATCGGCCGAGGACTGTCTGAACATTCTGGACGTACTTCTGGCCTCGGTGAACTAGGGAACAATGGAAGACTCTTGGGCACGCCGGTGGCAAGCCAACGGCAAGTCGGTAAGCCACGAACTTACGGGACCCTCCTTCGGAAAGGGAAATCGCAAAGGTCCATCCAGATAGGCTCGCATATTCGGCAGCGCCACCACCTCTGAACTACACCTATGATCACATGACATGGGATGCAAACTTGCGGAATCTGACATGATCCGACTGGATCCGACACCTACCTGCTTGTGCAGCTGTCGCAGCTTGGGATATGGCGCCATGCAGTCGGGGTTAATGTTCAACAGCCTCAAGGGCGGGAGGCACAGCTGAAGGCATCCGGCGTGCGAGTCATAACAACAGCTTCAACATCAACTTCAGCATCAACACCCAGACATCCGGCACTCAGTCCACGCGGCTCTTCCACGAGCTCAGCTAGCCTCGGAAGCAGCTAAGGCAGCGTCGACGAAAAAACTAATCTTGCTCATACAGGGCCTAAGACCTGCTGATGACATGTAGTCTAGGACCTCCGCGACAAATGCCGGGTGAAAGGGCTCGAGCTTAAGGACTCACAGGGATGATATGAAGTAGATTTTAGATTACTTATACCCTACTTCATATGACAAAGACCAACTGGGAGAGGCCTAGGAGCAAAACGTCAGCAGCGCAGAGGCCGGACGCGACAAATCCCAGCGTCCCGTCCGGTCTCGTTTGGACCATGGCCTCCATCGGCTGCATCTGCTTGGCGGTCCTTCTGCAAGTTAGGGTTTAGGGTTTAGGATTTAGGGTTTAGGGTTTAGGGTTGAGGGTTGAGGGTTGAGGGTTTAGGGTTTAGGGTTGAGGGTTGAGGGTTTAGGGTTCAAGGTTTAGGGTTTAGGGTTTAGGGTTTAAGGTTTAGGGCTTAGGGTTCAGGGTTTAGGGTGGAGACGTCCTGGCAGGAGCTTCCGCAGCCAGCATGTCCTGAACCACGGCAACCAACAGGTCTATAAATGGGGGGTGGACGACAATAGGGGACCCCCCCCCCCCCAATACTTATCATAAGGACCCCAACAAGGTATCCCGAATTTCGGAAACCACCAGATGTCTTCACAATCTGCAAGAAGGAGAAGAGCCAGAAGATGGAGACCTGCCTTCTCGGGCGTGAAAGGATAGCTCACCACGATGCCTCGCGCATCCTTGATTCCCTCGGCCACCATGTCAATAAACGCTGCCTCCTCTGGCGTGCTGCCCCAAAGATTTCCTCGCTTTGCCACATACCGCATCATCGCCTGAAAACAGAGACAAGGCGCGCAAATGAGGATTAGGCTCCTAGACCCCTAAACCTTCCACAGCCTAGCCTGCGACTGCACCAGCCGGAGTCCGTCGATTTCCAGCAACGGAAGCTGCCCAAAGAGAAGCTTTCCATCTTTTCTGAGATTCAAGAACTCCTGCAGAAACTTGAGGGGCGCTAAGGAGCTCGGGCGACCCCAACAACATCGCCGGAAGAAGCCGGATTCTGTACAAGCAGCACCGTATCCTCGTGGCGTTGCAGAGCAACCTGCGTGGAGGTGTCAATGAACACATCATCAGGGGACTGTTTCAACAAGATTCCATCTTACGAGGTCAGCGGATGTGAGTCGAAACACTGGCCTGTTCCCACACGATGCCCGCAGCTGCCATCATCCAACGCACCTGCTCCGCCAGACCATAGCCCTCAAAGTATGACAGGCGAACCTCAGCTGTGTGCATGTGCGACTGCTGTACACGGGCTGCTACACTGAGTCATGTCTGCAAGGCAAGCTGCTTCAGACATTGAGGGTGAGCACAGCCTTGCCTGGGATCATCCAAGTGCCCATCCACGAATCCACGGTATGCTACCTACTGAACCCCGGCTTGGGCAGCAAAACTTGGCGCGGTGCCGTCTTGGGATGAGAAGCTTTTCTCAAGCTTCCGAGGAATACCAAGGGCTGCGTGTACAAGCAGGCAGTCAAGAAGACCTGCTGTGCGAAGTGCCAAGCTGATCGAAGCTGCACATGGCACCCACATGGCACCCGCAGATTCTATCTGTGCTCCATCAAGCTTCTACCCCCAAAGAACCTTGAGTTCCTTGCAAACACTACTTAGGCCTTTGATCCTCTGATCTGGTCTCTGCCGATTTCGACTCTCGAAGCACAGACAAGACTTACCAGCAGGGACTTTTGTTGACAGAACATGGATGCCCAACAGGCGCGCGCCGCGAAGCGGAACACAGGACATACGTTCCTGCAACCTGCTGTGTGGAGGGGAAACGTGTCTATTTGCAATTTGCGAGTTCTTTCCGAAAGTCAAGTTGGGCATTGGGATTTGCATGAACCGGATGTGGTCATGAAACACAGCCGGGATGACAAGGATCTGCCAGATTGGCCGCTGTCTGGCCATGCTACGGAACAAGCCTCCCTGCTTGAGCCAAGGCTCACCACAGAGGTCAGAACAACTCGCACTCTTGTGAGGGGCAGAAGCTTAGGCCTTCACAAACCGGATGTCGAAATTAGCTGGAAGATGAGCATCTGGGACCCTGCACTCTCCAAAAAAAGCATCTCATTGCTGTGTCGCGAACAAAAACCAAGAAGTGCTGTTGAAAGCCTCACGGGGGGACTCTGCAAGGATCCAAAGAAGAGACGCGCATCCGTACGGCCTGAGAAGATGAGACAAAGCACCGTGATAAGACCCATGAACCTCCATGACATTCATGGCTAAAGGCCCCGCTCGGCAGTGTGTGATACTCTGTTCCTGGAACTTCGCAGACCTTCGTCCCGTTGATGAACATCACCATGCCCTTACTTTTTTGGGGAGGGTCAGGGCGCGAAAGCAGCGTAAGCAGCGAAGCCACGCGTTGCACTGCCACAATACAAAGGCATCGGCGCCGTGTGAGTCGTCAATCTTCCCCTTGGAGTTTCCCACTCCACTAGCCTCGAGAAAATGCGATCGCGACTTGCAGGTATTCAAGCTTGGTCTTCCCTTGCGACTCCTTGAGCTTGATGTGGGTCCATTCGTGCAGCGGAAGTTCCTTCCTCAGGGAAGATGCCGTGGGACGCTCACTGCGTCAGAAAGAGTTGCAACCAGCAGCTGAGAGACTTACGATCCAAGTTTGCCATAGCACTCGCCGACATGATTGAAAGCGGCAAGTGAGACCCAAAGAAGCACTCCGCAACCCCAACAAATTGTGGGGTGTCTGGAAAGCCCAATGTGCGCCAAGCCACGGAGCTTGGCAGTGCTGCAGCTTGTTGTAGCTCCTCCCGAACAAAAAGGCGTGACTAACCCGAAGACCCTATGAACCCTAAGGCCATGGGGACTAACTTGTTTTTGAAAGGTTGGGGTTGAAACTAGGCATGTGCGATCAACATGTGCCCTGACCTGAAGCACACAGAATCCACTACCTGTGCATAAGAGTCTCAGTGTTCCTTCAGAATGAGGGAGCATTAGCAATTCGAAGAGTACCTCTCTGAGAAGAAAGCAAGGGGAGTTTGTACAGCCTCAGAAGGACTGAGGCGGGCGAAAGCGAGGTATCCTTCATTCCATTCATTCGCATGTCGGCGAGCTCAGCTGGCCGCTCCCAACAATGCAGTTCTTCACAAGCATCGAAGCATAAAAACGAGCGTCACACCGTATCTGCCTAGTGCAGCGGAAGGCCCACGAGGACATGGTTTTGCATCCCCTCCCTGATTTAAGTTCACGGTATGTGACACGGAAGCACCGTGCTGAAGAGAAGCCTTTGATCTCCATCGAGGTTTCAGTCAATGGCTCTACCAGTGACTCTACCAGGGTTTCAAAACAAAAGTCTACAAACTGAGAGGCTGTGAGATGTCAATAGCTTAGGATTTGTGGTCTGGGATGGAAGATTTCGTCGGACACCTACTGCAACCCCACACATGCACCACACCTGTGACTTACAAAAAATTCTGTCACCAGCATAAACGGACAGAAAATGGCAAGCTCGGGTATCTGCCTCCGGTCCAACGTCTCATTTTGCCCAAGAGCATCCATGGTAATTTGGAGATGCGTCCTGGCTCAGGCAAGGAGACTCGTGGCATCGAGGGTCTCGATAAGCTCGTCGGAAGCAGCGACTTGCACACTGCTGCCCCAGTGTTGGAGTCAACAACTTGTTCAACTGTGTCACAATCTCGAACCATCGAAGAAGCACAAACACCAACAACTGCGCAAGGCATACAAGCACGACAGGCGCGCGTGCCATTCGAGAAATAGGCGAAGGGTATACCTGTCATGTGATGCTCTGCCATTGACACCAGCGAGTGAGACTCCAACACCTGGACCCTGCTGGTCAACCCTGAGGCAAACCCGGCAAACCAGCACAAGGGCACGATTTCCAACCTTGGGCTTGGCTCTTACCATGATCCATGTCTCAAACTCCGCCTTCAAAGAGCACTCTGTGGCGCTGAGGCTTGCAACCTTGCAGCAATCCCCATTTCCACTTCCATCCGTGATGTGTAGGATCGAGGTTCCACCTTACTCTGTCTGACACCGGCTGCCACTCAGCCCTGAACCGTCCAAGAGAACATGAGCTCTGGACATGTGTACATATCAGAACAGTTCGAGCTCAAAGGATACTTGGCTGGCCAGGACCTGAGATCCAGAGCCCGAGGATCAAGAAAAGGGTGCAAGGCATGTCAAGTTCTGAGTTAGGCTCGGCCGAATCTCAAATATCAGCTCGAAGTTGCTAAACCTCGTAGTTCATCTTGCAACTCTTGTGTGACCCTGGCAACCTTTTTGCACGAATCACAACTCCAATCGAGCGTGCGGCGTGTTCACCAAAAAGTTTCCAGGCAATGGAGCCTGGGATCCGACGGTGATTGGATCATCTGAGATTACCTCGGACGGTTTTCCAGTCCAGTCCCATCTGGCGAGAGAAACGTCGACACACGGTTCCGAACCTGTTGCTCTTGTGAAAGGTGATAGAGGAAAATGTCGAAGATACCACCGAAGCACATGGTGTACCTGTAAACTGCAAACGTACGCGTGCACAGGTCCTCGCATGCTGTCTCTGTGCTGGTCATCCGAAAACTGCATGGGTTTGCCCAGGGCACAAGGTCATGTGCAAGAAGTTGCTCAAATAAATGAGCCGCTCATTCCGCTTCCAGACTCTGTCCTCCCGCAGCCTGCAAGGTTCTCAACTACATGTATGCAAAATCTCATGCTGTGAAAACTCTTTCCCAGCAGTGGCTAAGCACGGAGCTGGTCAGCATGATCCTGCAGCTGGTAATTTGGCTGCATGAATGCTGGGATTAAGATCTTGCCGACAAGTCCTGGGAGGATGGCGACGGGAGCTCCGAGGAAGCGACGCTCATAATGTGTCACGCCTTCAGTTCCCAACTCGCAATTGCACACATAAGTCCGCTAAACCCAGTGCAAGTGCCCAGCGACAGCCACGATCGACTTCTTGTGGCTGTCATCGCAATATGTTGCCGCAAATGTATGTATCTTGCATAGTTGGCGAAAATTATGGGGCATGGCAAGAACATGAACTCATCAAACCTTGATATTGTCCGTTGACCGTGAGCCAGATAGGTTGATGCCTATTCGTGACATTGGGTCATTGGGCCAAACAGCTTGGAGATGAGCTCGGCTTGTTGAAGAGAGCAGTGTTGTCTTCTCATTGATGGTTTTTGGGATGTGTTGTAGGGTTCGGGGCGCTATGCTCGGGTTTAGGATGTATCTTTTCGTTTTGGACTTGAGTTGCCCGGGCCCGGTTTAAGGTGGCTGCTGTTCGGTTTTGGTTCACCCTATCTCAATCACAGTTTGACTTTGCATTGATGGCGCTGTTCAACTACTCAGGGTCCAAGGATGGGACGTGGTGCGCCTAACACCTACGGCATCTGGCAGAGGGCAACGCCGAAGTCAGCAAACAAAGTCGAAAACATGGAGGCCGCAGTCGAAAAACGAGGACGTGGAGTCGGAAACATGAGGGCCACTGTCGGAAAACAGCAAGGCAACAATCAAAAACATGACGGCCGCAGTCGAAAAACAAAAAGCCGCTAGCAGGAAGCAAGAAAGAATATACGCCCGCCTCCGCTGCCCCAGTTAGAAAATTCAGAATTAGAAAAAGCCACAGTCGCAAAACGCAAAAGCCACCATCGGAAGCAAGCAATCCGAAAGGGAAATTTTACGGTCGTTGTAATGCATTGACGCGATGATCCCTTGAGTCTTCAGAGGCTCCCAAATTAGAAAAGTCAGCATTAGAAAAAGCCACGGGTCAGCAAACACGAAGCCGCAGTCAGCAAGCGAACCGCCACAACAAAACGCGCCAGGTCAAGTAAGCGCTCCGTAAGCCGCAACTAGAAAAGTCACCATTAGAAAAAGCCACGGGTCAGCAAACACGAAGCCGCAGTCAGCAAGCGAACCTCCACAACAAAGCACGCCAGGTCAAGTAAGCGCTCCGTAAGCCGCAATTAGAAAAGGAGGGCCAATTTTTTGGGGTCCTTTTTTTGGGGGGGGTCTTTTTTTTTCTTGTTTTTTCCTAAGAAAACCACCATTCCCTCTATATGTTTAAAGGACTTGATGCATTTTCGTGGTTGTTCGTACGAAAAACCGTAATTCCCTCTGTGTTTTCATAGGAAGGCGTTATTTCTTGTAGGTTTTAGAAGAAAAAAAGAAAGAAAGAAAGGAAGGAAGGAAGGAAGAAAGAAAGAAATGAAGAAAAAAAGGAAGGAAGGAAGGACGAAAGGAAGGAAGGAAGAAAGGAAGGAAGCAAGGAAGGAAGAAAGGAAGGAAGGAAGCAAGGAAGGAAGAAAGGAAGCGTGCTTCAAAGCCCAAGAAACTAGTTGAAAAAACATCGTGTGAGCATTGTGTTTGCAAAAGGGGGGGCTGCGCCCCCCCCAACCCCCCGCTTTTTTTAAGCCGTGCAAAGCGTGCTTCAAAGCCCAAGAAACTTGTTGACACCCATCATGTGAGCAGGGTGTTTGCAAGTGGGGGGGGTCTGCGCCTCCACCAACCCCCCCCCCCCCGCTTCTTTTCAGCCGTACCAAGCGTGCTTCAAAGCCCAAGAAACTAGTTGAAAAACATCGTGTGAGCATTGTAATGGGGGGGGGGGGCTGCGCCCCCCCCAACCCCCCGCTTTTTTTAAGCCGTGCAAAGCGTGCTTCAAAGCCCAAGAAACTTGTTGACACCCATCATGTGGGCAGGGTGTTTGCAAGTGGGGGGTGGGTTGCCCCCCCCCAAACCCCCCCGCTTCTTGTAAGCCGTACCAAGCGTGCTTCAAAGCCCAAGAAACTAGTTGAAAAACATCGTGTGAGCATTGTGTTTGCAAATGGGGGGGGGGCTGCGCCCCCCCCAACCCCCCCGTTTTTTTTGCCGCGCAGAGCGTGCTTCAAAGCCCAAGAAACTTGTTGACACCCGTCATGTGAGCAGGGTGTTTCCAAATGCGGGGGGCGGGGCTGCGCCCCCCCCAACCCCCCCCCACTTCTTTCAAGCCGTACCAAGCGTGCTTGAAAAGCCCAAGGAACTAGTTGAAAAACATCGTGTGAGCATTGTGTTTGCAAGTGGGGGGCTGCGCCCCCCAACCCCCCCCCGCTTCTTGTGAGCCGTACCAAGCGTGCTTCAAAGCCCAAGAAACTAGTTGAAAAACATCGTGTGAGCGTTGTGTTTGCAAATGGGGGGGGCTGCCCCCCCCCCCCCCCCACCAACCCCTCCGCGTTTTTTTGAAGCCGTGCAGAGCGTGCTTCAAAGCCCAAGAAACTTGTTGACACCCATCATGTGAGCAGGTTGTTTGCAAGTGCGGGGAGGCTGCACCCCCCCCAAACCCCCCCGCTTCTTTTAAGCCGTACCAAGCGTGCTTCAAAGCCCAAGAAACTAGTTGAAAAATATCGTGTGAGCATTGTGTTTGCAAATGCGTGCTTCAAAGCCCAAGAAACTTGTTGACACCCATCATGTGAGCAGGGTGTTTGCAAGTGGGGGGAGGCTGCCCCACCCCCAACCCCCCTCGCTTCTTTTAAGCCGTACCAAGCGCGCTTCAAAGCCCAAGAAACTATAGTTGGAAAACATCGTGTGAGCATTGTGTTTGCAAATGGGGGGGGGGGCTGCGCCCCCCCCCCCCCCCCTTTTTTTGTTTAAGCCGTGCAGAGCGTGCTTCAAAGCCCAAGAAATCATGTGAGCATGGTGTTTGCAAATGGGGGCGCAGCCCCCCCAACCCCCCCCGCTTCTTTTAAGCCGTACCAAGCGTGCTTCAAAGCCCAAGAAACTAGTTGGAAACATCGTGTGAGCGTTGTGTTTGCAAATGGGGGGGGCTGCGCTCCCCCCAACCCCCCCCCGCTTTTTTTAAGCCGTGCAGAGCGCGCTTCAAAGCCCAAGAAACTTGTTGACACCCATCATGTGAGCAGGGTGGCTTTTACGTTTGACGAAATCCGTCCAAAATGTAAGCAGAATAGGGTTTCCTTAGGAAAAAACCAACGAAAACCTCAAGGAAATGACAGGATATCTGTCCAACATGTAAGGAAAATGGGGTTTTCCCTAGGAAAAACCTAGGAAAACCTAAGGGAAATGACAGGAAATCCATCCAAAATGTAAAGAAAAAAAGTTTCCCTATGAAAAACCAACGAAAACCTAAATAGCCTGAAGCCCCTCAAGTATGGCGTCGCGTTCGCAAGGCCGTCGCGGCTACAAGCTTGCGGACGCAGAGATACGAGATTTCGTGTTTTGAGCTAGAGGTTTAGGAGACAGTTCACGCAAAGCAAAGGCATGTTTTGTGCTTCCCCGCCCCGGACTTGACTCCTCTCTTCTTTTTCAGAATCCGTCTCGGGGCTGCTGGCATCTAGAAACAGGAAGTTTATGTGTTGCCAGCAAGCGCCAGAACCAAACGAACGACCCCACAAAACGCAGGTCTCCATGGCACCCTTTTTTGCTTTTTGTGTGCATCGGTTTGAAATTTGCCGTGTTTTCAGTCTGGTCCGGGCTGGATCGTACTCAACAGCCTGCTGACGCTCCACGCTTTTGTCGTGGAGCGGATAGAGCGACTACACAGGTAGTTGGTTTTTGGTGCCGGTGGAATCTGCCTGGCGAGTATTTGCGTCTCAAAAGGCTTCGCGGAGCTCACGAAATTAGGAGACGCGATCTGTGCCCTTAGACGTTCCGTTTCGCACCATGGGTGCGGAACTGTACCGGCTCCATCTGCCAATCCCCTTTCACCAAAACGAAAACCATTGCTGTTCACACCTGCAGCATCCAACACAAGTGAAGATGCGCGACAGTAACCCAACACATTGTTACCCCACACATGGATACGAAGAGGCGAAGAGGCGGCCACAAAAGCTCGTCTCACGAAGAGGCAATTGGCAATTAGCCACCTTACTCCTCACTGAAGAATGAGCTGGAGCTGAGAGCTTCGGGCTGCAGATTTTCGCACAGGGTTTAGGGTTTAGGGTTTAGGGTTTAGGGTTTAGGGTTTCGGGTTTAGGGTTTAGGGTCTAGGGTTCAGTTGGCTCCCGGGATGTTATCGTGCATGCTCGGGCCGCCACGAAAAACTGCATGAAAGAAGCAGAGAAAGCTCGTGAACAAGGACGTCCTCGACCCAAGGGAGATGTGTATGCGTGGGAGGCCATTGCCAGGGTTGCTGAAGTGTGCTGATGCTCTGCCAGATGAGAGAAGCAGCATTCGGAAAACAGGGGCAACAGTCAGCAAAACAGGCGTCGAAAACAGGGACGCAACAGTCGCAAACGACCACGGCCGGAGTCAACAACACCCAGGCAACAATTCAAAAACACCAGCGCAAGAGTCAGCAAACCCAGAGCAGACCAGAACCGCTGGTAAACACGAGCCCGTGCGTCAGAAAGCACGAAACAGCTCAGAGTCGCAAACACGAAAGCCGCAGGTCAACAAACAAGGCTTGTTCTTTCAGTCAGTCAATCTCATTACTCTGCATAGCTGAGTGAAGTCTACACTCATAAGAATCCAGCCTCGCAAACATGGCTTGTTCTTTCAGTGAGTCAGTCTACTTTCTCTGCTTAGCTGAGTCAAGTCTGCACCCATAAGAATCCAGCCTCGCATGCAGGGAACGAATTCGGACCAGACCGGGACCCTAAGGCTCTATGCTCTGTACACCCTCTTTTCCGGAGCTTGGACTCCCATTCCCTGTCAAATCCCTCCCTGTCCCCGGTATCTCACTTGAATCAGCGAATAGAACTTGTAAGGTCATATTTGTCCCACTTAGATATTCATTTACCCCAAGTTTAAACAAATAACTGGCTTGACAAACATAAGTGGAGGTCTGAGAAAGTCCAGCTACCCCAAAGTAAAACATATGTTGTACATGAGTTCACATTGGGCAAAAACCATTTTCTCCAGAAATCCCATGTTTTCGGGAACTATGAGCCCCGGGCCCTGAGATGTCTCTGACATGCCAAACACGAAAGATCAACGGGTCATCCTGTCGCTGCACGCTGCAGGAAATGACCGCACGCGCTCGGATTCGACCTGATCAGAACATGTCGTTGGCTGTTACTGAGCTGGAACCACACCTCATCCAACAGCTGCTGACAATAACCCAGCACGAAGCCCGTGCAGGAGCGGCCTTGGCACGGCTTTCGGCCCCGTTGGTTTTGTGGAATTGGGGACGACCACGGCACAGACTTTCCTTATCCAAAACATGTGGCCCCAGGCCGCAGGGACATTCTGGCTTGGTTGCTCAAGTGACAAGCACGAAACCGCAAGCTCCAAACACAAGTTAGTTCCACCAGGTCCACTATGGCAAGTCCGAGACACCAAATCACGACGAACCCAACTCCCCCATGCCCAACCCCATAGCGCACCGTCCAACCTCCCCTCTATTGGGAATGGAGCACGCTTTGGGTCGCGGCACGTGGAGAGCACTTGGGAACTGGCACTCGGAACACCACATTCACTGGGTCATTTGGGACACTTGGGTCACGCAAATGTTCCCCCCGACGACGAAAGTGCGCCACGTATCCGAGTGACCCAAGTGACCCAAGTGTCGCAGGTGACCCAAGTGACCCAAAATAACCCCAGCGTTCCCAGTCCTCCCACATGTTTCAAGCGTTCCAAGTGACCCAAGCGACCCAAGTGCCCCGAGTGCTCCAAGCGATCCAAGTGACAACTCATCAGTGAAGAGTTTCATATCAGATTCGTCATGCTCACTTTGCATCAAGAGTACAGGTTGCTTTGTATACAAAATGCATGGAAGGCTTAGCACCATGAGATGGGCGGTCTTGACTTCTGCGCGCTCACAAAGAGCGCTTCCGTTTGGCAGGCACCCTAAACTCCAAAACGCAAAAGAGATGCGGTAAAGCCCCTCAGAGATGTGGCAAAGCCAAACCTCTGCATAATCAGAGGCAAGTGCTAAGCCCAACCGAAGATGTGGCAAACCAAGACCCTAAAAGGAGAAGCTGGGTGGCAAACCCCTATCCTACACGCAGACCCCTGGCACCTAAAAAAGAAAAGGGAACGACCCAAACCCTCAACAGGAGATGTTGGGCGGCAAACCCGAACTTTAAAAGAGATACTGAATGGCAAGCCGAAACCCTGAAAATAATGGTTGCGTGGCACACCCGAAAAAAAATGGAGAGGCAAAGCCAAAACCCCACACGGAGATGCCCACAGCAAACCCTAAACCCCAAAAGGAACCCGAAGGCGTAAAGGGTGATCTGGCAAACCCAACCTAAACCTTGAAAGAAGATGCCATGCGGCAAACCCGAAACCACCCTAAAAGGGGATGTTGGTGGGCAAAGCCTAAACCCTAACAGCAAACCTACGAAAACATGTGCCGAAAACATGTGCTGCGGCAAACCCAAGGCACAACAAAAATGTCGGGCGGCAAACCGCCCGAAAGCCCTGGCACCTGAACGTGGCAAACCCAAAACTCCGAACAAGCCATAACAGGAGATGTCGGGCGGCAAACCCTAAAGACCAGAAAGGAGACTCTAATCGCCAGAAACACATGCGGCAAACCCGGAAAAAGAGATTTCGGCTGGCAAAGCCTAAGCCCGACAAGGATTTTCTTGTATGGCAAATCCTACACCGTGCAAAGAGATGCGGCAACCCAAAGCCCTCGAAGGAGTTGTTTCGGCGGCAGGCCCTAAACACTGAGCACTAAAAGGAACTCCTGACATCCAAACGAGAGCCCTGAAAGGTCAGATTTGCGTGGCAAGCCTTGACCCGAAAATACAGGCCAGGAAAACTTGAACCAGGCCCCGCTGCCCCGAAAAAGAAGTGTAGCTGACCCAAGCCAAAAACAAGCAAACGTTGTATGACAAACCCAAGCCCGAAGAAGAGATCCTAAAACTCAAAAGGAAACGCGGCAAGCCCAAACCCCTGCAAAGAGATGCTTGGGCGGCAAACACAAAACCCTAGAAGGAGATGTTGCGTTGCAAACCAGATGAGGACATGTGGCAAACCCAAACCCCAAAGAAAAAATGTCGGGTTGCAATCCCGAACCTTAAAAGAGATACTGAATGGCAAAAAGGCCTTGAAAGGACATGTTGCCTGACAAACCCTGAAAACAAATAGAGACACATAATCAATAACCAGGTGTGAAATGCGCTTTTGACCGTCCTTGAAAAGCTGACGGATAGACTTCTTCATAACTTCATCAGGCGGTTGAGGTTTGTAGTCTTTGGGTCGATAAGGGCAATGTGAGTGACGGAAATTGGCAAAGTAGATGTGTCACTTTGGGACAGGCTCAGCTGCGCCGAGGGGTATAGGTTTTGGTGGTAGTAACAAAGCCTAAGCTCCAGAAGGAGACCCGAACGAAGGCAAACCCAATCTAACCTTGAAAGGAGATGCGGCGTGGCAAGCCCGAAACCCTAAGGGGGAGCTGCGGCAAAATCCAAAATGTCAAAAGAAAATATGGTGGTTGGCAAACCCTAAACCTTGAAAGGAAGAGGCACGTAAAAGACATGTTCGTTTTCCGGACTTTCGGAAATTTCGGAGGAGGGTGGGAGGGGAGGTCTCGCACTCGGCAACACCCGCAGAGCTAAAACCCTGCCCTAAACCTGTAGCTCAAAAATCCCGAAGTGCAAGGGCTTTCCGATAAACTTGTAGCCAGAACGCAGGGTGTCAGGGTTGTCCGGTTTAAGCCAAGTCTGAGCGATTACTTTAAGGTTACGGGGCTCAGTCCGAGCTTGGTTAAAAGTGTTGTTCGTCGTGCTGTGTTTTTTGTTCGGTTGGCCGCTTCCTGCCGCTCTGCTTCCCCTTGGCTTTCCGTACCTTTCCTTGGGGCCTGCCGTCATGGCTCTGCCCACTCTGCCGTCTGACTTCGACGTCTTCCGCGCTGGCTCTCCTGTCTGCTCGCCTTTGTGCTTCTGCTTCGCGTCCAACAGGTTCTTGTGCCTTGTCTCCTGGTTGGCTTCTTCACAGGTGTTCGTGATGCCTCGTTTGTGCCTTTTTCTGGTGTGTGGTTTTCTGTCGTTGTGTTCGTGCTTTCTCCGTATTCTTCAATTTCTTTTTTGTCAAGTTGCTGACAACGCCGTCGCTGGACGGCGCCGGAATCTTCGCACTGCAAGTCATGTCTATGTCAGAAATTTCAGATTTTCTCACTTTCGGACGCTAACTGTCCACAAAACATGGGTTCTACGAAGTCTGCAACGCGCTTTGGCAGCCAGTCCATGTTATTCCTGTGCTTTACTGCCCAAAATGTGAGCGAGAACAATGTGTGCAGCAGTTCGTGTCGCGCCCAGGCTTCTTGTGCACTTATGACCCCCTGAAAGGAAACTTGAAGGGACATGCGGCAGACCCAAAAACTCAAAAAGAAATGTTGCGTGGCAAGCTCTGAACACCAAACAGCAAATGTCGGGCAGCAAACCCTAGGCATAAGTTTTCTAAACCTAAAAGGAGACCCCGGCACCCAGCAAACCCAAACCCCTACGCGTACATGAGATGTCAGGCGGCAAGCCCCAAACACCAACAAGGAGACGCGAAATGACTCGCAAATTCAAACAAGCAAGCGAACCCCTTCAACCCTACACGGAGATGTTGGACGGCACGATCGAAACCCTAAATGACATGTTGCGTGGCAATCCCCAACACTAGACCCTCAAAAAACCCAAAGCCCTCAACAAACCCTAAACCCGAAAGAAACCTCTAAACGAAAACACAAACTAAACCCTACACTCTAAGCAAACCCTAAACCTTAATATCAAACCCTAAACCCTAAACAAACCCTAAGAAACTTTGAACTTGAAACCCTAGACCCAAAACCTCCAAGACACCTTAAACCCTAAGCCCTAAACAAACCCGCAACCTTAAACATGTTTAAACGAACGCTAAACTACACAAACCCTAAACCCGAAAGAAACCCTAAAGCTTTGAACAACTCCAAACAGTAAACAAACCCGAAACCCCAAACAAACCCGAAATCATAAGCAAACTCTAAACCTTCAATAGACACTAAACTTGCCCACACAGGTCTATGGGCAAAAACGAGAAAACAAAACCTAAATCCTACAAAAACCCTAAACTCCAAGCAAACCCTAAAACTTAAACAACACCTAAACCTGAAACAAACCCGAAACCTGAAACAAACACTACGCCCTAGACAAACCCTAAACCTGACATAGACCCCAAACCCGAAACAAAGTCTCGAAACACAAACAAGCACGAACCCCTCAACAAACCCAAAAACCTCAACAAACCCTAAACACGAAAGTTGCCTCTAACCTTACCCACTAAACAAAATCAGAAACTTCGAGCAAACCCTACACCCTGAGCAAACCCTCAACCCTAAACAAATCCTAAACCCTAACACAGCCCTATATGCTTCACAACCCTAAGTCCTAACCTAATCGTAAACCCCAAACAACCTGTAAATCCTGACGAAACCCCAAACTCCAAAGAAAGCCTGGAGTTCACTAAATCCTAAACAAACCCTAAACCCGACATAAACTCTAAACTCGAACCAAACCCGAAACACAAAACAAACCCTAAACAAGCCCAAAACACCAAACAAACCCTAAACCCAAAGGAAACTAAACTTCAAAACCTAAACGCAAACCCATAGACTCTAAACTCAAAACAAAAACCCGGAACAAAAACAAGCACTAAACCCTCAACAAACCCAAAACCCTCAACAGACACTAAACCCGAAAGAAACCTGGAACCTTACCACTAAGCAAAAACAAGAACTTTGAACAAACCGAAAAATCCTGAAGAAACCCTAAACTCCAAAGAAAGCCTCAACTCCACACAAACCACAAATCTTGAACAAATCCTAAACCGACAAACAGACGCGAAACACAAAACAAACACTAAACCCTAAACAAACCCAAAACCTACACAAACCCTGAAGCCAAAAAACGCTTCAAACTTCAAACCCAAAGCAGAAACAAAAACTTTGAACAAACCCTAAACCCTGAAAAACCCGAAAACCTGAACAAACCTAAACCCTAAAAAACCTACACACTTAACAGCCATACGTCCTAAACAAACCAAACAAACGGTAAATCTTAAAGAAACCCTAAACCCTGCAGAAAAAAACCTAAACTCCAGCCAAACCCTAAAACCTAAGCAAAACCTAAACCCGACATAACCCGAACTATACCCTAAACCTGAAACAAACCCGAAACCTGAAACAAACACTACGCCCTAAACAAACCCTAAGCCTGACATAGACCCCAAACCCGAAACAAAGTCCCGGAACAAAAACAAGCACACTAAACCCTCAACAAACCCTAAACACGAAAGAAACCCCAGACGTTATCCTGAAAAACAAAAACAACAAACTTGAAACACACCCTAAACCCTCAGCAAACCCCCAACCCTAAACCAGCCCAAAACCCTAAACAAACCCTAAACCCAAAAGAAAATTTAAACTTCAAACCCTAAACCCAATCCCCAAAAGCCACCGTTAACCCCAAGCTTAAACAAACCCGCAACCCTAAACATTCTTAAACGAACGCTAATAGACCCTGAGCAAACCCAAAACTCGAAAAAAAGCCTAAAGCTTTAGGCTACTCCAAACCCTAAACAAACCCCAAACCCTAAACAAACCCGAAATCCTAAGCAAACTCTAAACCTTACATAGACACTAAACTTGCCCACACAGGTCTATGGGCAAAAACGAGAAAACAAAACCTAAACCCCTAAACAAACCCTATACGCTTAACAACCTTACGTCCTAAACAAACCGAACAAACGGTAAATCTTACAGAAACCCTAAACCCTACAGAAACCCTAAACTCCAAGCAAACCCTAAACCCGGCACATGCCCTAAACCTGAAACAAACCCGAAACCTGAAACAAACACTACACCCTAGACAAACCCTAAACCGGACATAGACCCCAAACCCGAAACAAAGTCTCGAAACACAAAACAAGCACTAAACCCTCAACAAACCCAAAAACCTCAACAAACCCTAAACACGAAAGTTGCCTCTAACCTTACCCACTAAACAATATCAGAAACTTCGAGCAAACCCTACACCCTGAGCAAACCCTCAACCCTAAACAACTCCTAAACCCTAACACAGCCCTATATGCTTCACAACCCTAAGTCCTAACCTAATCGTAAACCCCAAACAACCTGTAAATCCTGACGAAACCCCAAACTCCAAAGAAAGCCTGGAGTTCACTAAATCCTAAACAAACCCTAAACCCGACATAAACTCTAAACTCGAACCAAACCCGAAACACAAAACAAACCCTAAACAAGCCCAAAACCCCAAACAAACCCTAAACCCAAAGGAAACTAAACTTCAAAACATAAACGCAAACCCATAGACTCTAAACTCAAAACAAAAACCCGGAACAAAAACAACCCGCCGCCGTTGCAACCGTACCCTATTTTTTATTGAAAGTTAGTGTTTCGCCTAGGCGAAATGCATATTTTGGCAGCTGGAAAAACGAGCCTATTTTTGACGTCGTCGTTGCGAATCCTCGGGTTTTTGCAAAATTTTGGGGTCCAATTTTGGTTTCGGCTCGCAGAGCAATGCAGTGCGACTTTTGCTTTCTTGCATGTGCCGTCGGGAGGCAAGTGTCAAAGCTTTGCAACGGATTTGCCGGTTTATTGAAAGTTAGTGTTTCGCCTAGGCGAAATGCATATTTTGGCAGCTGGAAAAACGAGCCTATTTTTGACGCGGCGGCACGTTGATCGGTCAGACGAGCAACGGTGGCCATCATATGCAACGCCGTCCAGTCTCCAGAAAAGCGATTCCACACCAAGCGCCCGCTCCCCATTCCGGGTCGCCCTGTCTCCTGGCTGTCACCCTGCTCGCCGTCGACGACATAGTCCAGCTCGTTTTTCCAGCTGCCAAAATATGCATTTCGCCTAGGCGAAACCCCCAAAGGAAAAGGACGGGTTGGCCAGGGTAGACAGGAAAGAACGGAACTAACCCCCCCCCCCCCCACCACCCCAAAACCAGGTACGGTTTCACCGCCTTCTGCAAAAACAAGCACTAAACCTCAACAAACCCAAAACCCTCAACAAACACTAAACCCGAAAGAAACCTGGAACCTTACCACTAAGCAAAAACAAGAACGTTGAACAAACCGAAAAATCCTGAAGAAACCCTAAACTCCAAAGCAAGCCTCAACTCCACACAAACCATAAATCTTGAACAAATCCTAAACCGACAAACAGACGCGAAACACAAAACAAACACTAAACCCTAAACAAACCCGAAACCCACACAAACCCTGAAGCCAAAAAACGCTTCAAACTTCAAACCCAAAGCAAAAACAAAAACTTTGAACAAACCCTAAACCCTGAAAAATCCGAAAACCTGAACAAACCTAAACCCTAAAAAACCTACACACTTAACAGCCATACTCCTAAACAAACCAAACAAACGGTAAACCTTAAAGAAACCCTAAACCCTGCAGAAAACAAACCTAAACTCCAGCCAAACCCTAAAACCTAAGCAAAACCTAAACCCGACATAACCCGAACTATACCCTAAACCTGCAACAAACCCGAAACCTGAAACAAACACTACGCCCTAAACAAACCCTAAGCCTGACATAGACCCCAAACCCGAAACAAAGTCCCGGAACAAAAAAACAAGCACACTAAACCCTCAACAAACCCTAAACACGAAAGAAACCCCAGACGTTACCCTGAAAAACAAAAACAACAAACTTGAAACACGCCCTAAACCCTCAGCAAACCCCCAACCCTAAACCAGCCCAAAACCCTAAACAAACCCTAAACCCGAAAGAAAATCTAAACTTCAAAACCTAAACCCAATCCCCAAAAGCCACCCTAAACCCTAAGCTTAAACAAACCCGCAACCCTAAACATTCTTAAACGAACGCTAAACCCTAAGCAAACCCAAAACTCGAAAGAAAGCCTAAAGCTTTAGGCTACTCCAAACCCTAAACAAACCCCAAACCCTAAACAAACCCGAAATCCTAAGCAAACTCTAAACCTTACATAGACACTAAACTTGCCCACACAGGTCTATGGGCAAAAACGAGAAAACAAAACCTAAACCCCTAAACAAACCCTATACGCTTAACAACCCTACGTCCTAAACAAACCAAACAAACGGTAAATCTTAAAGAAACCCTAAACCCTACAGAAACCCTAACTCCAAGCAAACCCTAAACCCGGGACATGCCCTAAACCTGAAACAAACCCGAAACCTGAAACAAACACTACGCCCTAGACAAACCCTAAACCTGACATAGACCCCAAACCCGAAACAAAGTCTAGAAACACAAAACAAGCACTGAACCCTCAACAAACCCAAAAACCTCAACAAACCCTAAACACGAAAGCTGCCTCTAACCTTACCCACTAAACAAAATCAGAAACTTCGAGCAAACCCTACACCCTGAGCAAACCCTCAACCCTAAACAAATCCTAAACCCTAACACAGCCCTATATGCTTCACAACCCTAAGTCCTAACCTAATCGTAAACCCCAAACAACCTGTAAATCCTAACGAAACCCTAAACTCCAAAGAAAGCCTGGAGTTCACTAAATCCTAAACAAACCCTAAACCCGACATAAACTCTAAACTCGAACCAAACCCGAAACACAAAACAAACCCTAAACAAGCGCAAAACCCCAAACAAACCCTAAACCCAAAGGAAACTAAACTTCAAAACCTAAACGCAAACCCATAGACTCTAAACTCAAAACAAGAACCCGGAACAAAAACAAGCACTAAACCCTCAACAAACCCAAAACCCTCAACAAACACTAAACCCGAAAGAAACCTGGAACCTTACCACTAAGCAAAAACAAGAACTTTGAACAAACCGAAAAATCCTGAAGAAACCCTAAACTCCAAAGAGAGCCTCAACTCCACACAAACTATAAATCTTGAACAAATCCTAAACCGACAAACAGACGCGAAACACAAAACAAACACCAAACCCTAAACAAACCCAAAACCTACACAAACCCTGAAGCCAAAAAACGCTTCAAACTTCAAACCCAAAGCAAAAACAAAAACTTTGAACAAACCCTAAACCCTGAAAAACCCGAAAACCTGAACAAACCTTAACCCTAAAAAACCTACACACTTAACAGCCATACGTCCTAAACAAACCAAACAAACGGTAAATCTTAAAGAAACCCTAAACCCTGCAGAAAAAAAAACCAAAACTCCAGCCAAACCCTAAAACCTAAGCAAAACCTAAACCCGACATAACCCGAACTATACCCTAAACCTGCAACAAACCCGAAACCTGAAACAAACACTACGCCCTAAACAAACCCTAAGCCTGACATAGACCCCAAACCCGAAACAAAGTCCCGGAACAAAAAAACAAGCACACTAAACCCTCAACAAACCCTAAACACGAAAGAAACCCCAGACGTTACCCTGAAAAACAAAAACAACAAACTTGAAACACACCCTAAACCCTCAGCAAACCCCCAACCCTAAACCAGCCCAAAACCCTAAACAAACCCTAAACCCGAAAGAAAATTTAAACTTCAAACCCTAAACCCAATCCCCAAAAGCCACCGTAAACCCTAAGCTTAAACAAACCCGCAACCCTAAACATTCTTAAACGAACGCTAAACCCTAAGCAAACCCAAAACTCGAAAGAAAGCCTAAAGCTTTAGGCTACTCCAAACCCTAAACAAACCCCAAACCCTAAACAAACCCGAAATCCTAAGCAAACTCTAAACCTTACATAGACACTAAACTTGCCCACACAGGTCTATGGGCAAAAACGAGAAAACAAAACCTAAACCCCTAAACAAACCCTATACGCTTAACAACCCTACGTCCTAAACAAACCAAACAAACGGTAAATCTTAAAGAAACCCTAAACCCTACAGAAACCCTAACTCCAAGCAAACCCTAAACCCGGGACATGCCCTAAACCTGAAACAAACCCGAAACCTGAAACAAACACTACGCCCTAGACAAACCCTAAACCTGACATAGACCCCAAACCCGAAACAAAGTCTCGAAACACAAAACAAGCACTAAACCCTCAACAAACCCAAAAAACTCAACAAACCCTAAACACGAAAGCTGCCTCTAACCTTACCCACTAAACAAAATCAGAAACTTCGAGCAAACCCTACACCTTGAGCAAACCCTCAACCCTAAACAAATCCTAAACCCTAACACAGCCCTATATGCTTCACAACCCTAAGTCCTAACCTAATCGTAAACCCCAAACAACCTGTAAATCCTAACGAAACCCTAAACTCCAAAGAAAGCCTGGAGTTCACTAAATCCTAAACAAACCCTAAACCCGACATAAACTCTAAACTCGAACCAAACCCGAAACACAAAACAAACCCTAAACAAGCCCAAAACCCCAAACAAACCCTAAACCCAAAGGAAACTAAACTTCAAAACCTAAACGCAAACCCATAGACTCTAAACTCAAAACAAGAACCCGGAACAAAAACAAGCACTAAACCCTCAACAAACCCAAAACCCTCAACAAACACTAAACCCGAAAGAAACCTGGAACCTTACCACTAAGCAAAAACAAGAACTTTGAACAAACCGAAAATCCTGAAGAAACCCTAAACTCCAAAGAGAGCCTCAACTCCACACAAACCATAAATCTTGAACAAATCCTAAACCGACAAACAGACGCGAAACACAAAACAAACACTAAACCCTAAACAAACCCAAAACCTACACAAACCCTGAAGCCAAAAAACGCTTCAAACTTCAAACCCAAAGCAAAAACAAAAACTTTGAACAAACCCTAAACCCTGAAAAACCCGAAAACCTGAACAAACCTAAACCCTAAAAAACCTACACACTTAACAGCCATACGTCCTAAACAAACCAAACAAACGGTAAATCTTAAAGAAACCCTAAACCCTGCAGAAAAAACCAAAACTCCAGCCAAACCCTAAAACCTAAGCAAGACCTAAACCCGACATAAACCGAACTATACCCTAAACCTGCAACAAACCCGAAACCTGAAACAAACACTACGCCCTAAACAAACCCTAAGCCTGACATAGACCCCAAACCCGAAACAAAGTCCCGGAACCAAAAAAACAAGCACACTAAACCGTTAAACCCTCAACAAACGCAAAACCCTCAACAAACCCTAAACACGAAAGAAACCCCAGAGGTTACCCTGAAAAAACAAAAGCAAAAAACTTGAAACACACCCTAAACCCTCAGCAAACCCCCAACCCTAAACCAGCCCAAAACCCTAAACAAACCCTAAAAGGGTTGCCGCTCTCCACATTGACTTTGCAACAAAGAAGCTTTCTGTGGCGCCTGGTCCAAACTGCACTACAACAAATTTCCAGAAAGCCTAACCCTCAGTTGCTTGTGCCAGTAAAGCATTTCCCTTTGCAGACGAGCAAAAACCAAATACGATGTTTATGTGGCGTAGCAGAAGCAGCTAAGCCATTGTGGAAGCCCAGTGCGCTGTGATGGCGTCATACCAATCTTTTGCCGGAATGGCCCTTGACGCGATGAACAGCAGCACTTCAGTGGAAACTACGGATGGCGGTATTCTGAACGGGACACACAAGTCCACTTCCCGTAGCGAAGCTTGGTCCGTGGTTTGGAGCTCCGACAAGCGCCAGTCACGGACCTGCACCTTACTCTCATTGGTGTTTTCTTCCGAAGAACTGCTGTGCGTCCCCCTCTTCTACTGCAGATCTGCAGTGGATTTGGTCAACAGCGGCCGGATTTGGCGGAAAGAAACATGGAGTATTGGCATCCGGCCACTCCAAGTTGAAAGCCGCCCAAAAATGCTTGATATTATGGTTAGCGACAGCTTCTGCAAGTGCACGCCGCTCCGCAACTAGAAGTTGAGCGGTTGGTCTGCTGAGTTGAATTGCTGATACTGTCTGTGCCCCAGAGCTTGACTTGGATTTTTGCCTAACGGCAAAATGGGTCTGTTGCCCCCGAGAAAAAATTGCGCAAGAAGCAGAACAGAGACCTTGCAGTTGCAGAATCCATCAGTTGCAAAATCCATGAAACTCGACGTCTCAGCTGCAGTATAACAAAATAAACCAAAACCTCTGGAAGCCGCCAGCGTCAAGCGTCAAACGATTCACAAATATATAGAAGCCGCAAGGGTCAAACGATTCACAACACTCCAGAACAACAAATATTTTTCAGAAAACATACAAGAGCAAAATCAGAGACAAACAAAGAGCCAGAAAAGAGGCCATGAAAAATACAAAAAAAAACGCAAACCAAATCAAAAACAGTTTTGCAGTCAAAAAACATTTCAACAATATAAGCATAACAAGAAAAAACGGACACAATTGAAGTCGTGATTTCTGGAAGCAGCCAACAGACAAAACTACTGCTACTACTACTACTACTACTACTACTACTACTACTACTACTACTACTACTACTACTACTACTACTACTACTACTACTACTACCACTACGACCACTACTACTACTACTACTACTACTACTACTACTACTACTACTACTACTACTACTACTACTACTACTACTACTACTACTACTACTACTACTACTGCTACTGCTACTGCTACTGCTACTGCTACTACTACTGCTACTACTACTACTACTGCTACTACTACTACTACTACTACTACTACTACTACTACTACTACTACTACTACTACTACTACTACTACTACTACTACTACTACTACTACTACTACTACTACTACTACTACTACTACTACTACTACTACTACTACTACTACTACTACTACTACTACTACTACTACTACTACTACTACTACTACTACTACTACTACTACTACTACTACTACTATTCCATTCCATTCCAATCGCAGCCGCGGTCCGAGTCCACAGCTTAGCGTACAGCCTAGTGGCATGCTTGTGCATTGGCGCTTCCTTGAGCGCAGGTTCCACAAGAAACGAGTTCCACTACGAATAGCCGAGCGAACTCGAGTCAGCTCTTCATGTGTACCAAACAAAATATGAGGCAGTTAGGTGGCCGAAGATCGGCGCGCCACGTATGTACAATGGGAAACTACGTTTCTGTACAATTCACTCATGGCAAAGGACAGGTGTCCTGCAGTCAGCGCGGTGCAGAGAGGAGCACACTCAAGACGCACGGCTTTTTGGACGAGAGTGCAGCAAGCTCACTACCCCATCGTGAGACCGAGATGTAGCCCCCATATCGAATGCATCAGAGGTCATGTCAAGCAATGGGCCACTGATGATTCTAAACTAGCCAAGAGCGTCAGTGCACATATCAGCCTGGATGCTGCACTATCGTAACAATGTTATGCTGTCCTTCTGTGCAGGGAAGATGTCATCAAAAACACCCTGTGCCTCTGATCGTCTGCTGAAGAGGAGAGCACACGTGTAGCAAATAACATTATCGCAGCCCTGTGCATGAAAGACTGGAAGGAGAACAGTCGGGTTAATGGTCATGGGCTTGCTGTTTTTATGGATCGATGCATGAGTAGTATGTTGACTGAAGCGCATAAGTCTCAACATAAGAACTTGTGGTGGCTGCTAAAGGGCATGCATGGCGTGTTGGTGCATACGCCAGTGACCTACAAGACTCTGCATCAGTAACTCAGACTTCTGCACTAGGTCAAGGTTGACCATGCACTTCGTGTGGTTTCTTTGATGGACTTTGTGCTCCCCTGTGAAGCTAAGAGTTCTAGCTTCCCAGTGTCCTTGTGCAACTTGGGGCCGAGACCGGGAACCAGGCGCTCAAGAAACTCAGTGGCATCACACTGGCGACGCACATCCTGCCAGGAAGCAAGAATGGATTTCCACAAGGGAAGAGCACGTGGACAGGCGGTTTAGGCATGCAGTTCACCTAGACATTCGTGTAGATGCATTCAAGTGCAGGAGAGGCCCACACACACAAAGCCAGAATTGCCTAGATTTTGCGACTCCAGATTTGGAGATCACAAATCACAGCTGCAAGCCTCACACGCGCACTGGCTTCTGCTTCTACTATCTGATGCACTTCCAGCTGACGTGCTCTTCCCGCAACTCTACCCCGGCCCACTTTCGCGGCGTCGCTCATCAAGATAAGAGGGACCCACTGGCGGAGTTGGTGTGACAAGCCTCGGCGGAATCGGCGGAATCGGCGGAATCGGCGGAGTCCTCGCAAATTGCAATTTACCATTACAGTGCCGTGGAGTCGAGTTTGTGGGAATAACAAAACTGATTTTCAATTCGGGAGTGTACGTTTTGCTAAGACTCTACGGGGATGGCACTTGCTGTGGAAATCAAGCCTTCTTCCCAGCCTCTTCAAAACACAGTCAAAGCCCCTCCAACTACAGGTCAAAACCCAATCCTCACGCAAACCCCCAAACCCACTCCGAAAGCTCTCAGCCTTCAAAAACTGTCAAACCCATGGTGAAAACCCTTTAACACGGTCAAATCCCTTCTAAACAAGAACAAACCTCGAGTTCATTCAAACACGCTCAAACCCACCATTTCATTCGGAAATGTAGCCATGCGCTCTCTTGTTCCTCACCGCGAAGAGCAGAAGGGTGAGAGCGACCTCTCAAGTCAGCCCTCTTCAAGATCGCAGAAATGCGCTGGCCAAAGTGAGCTGCATCTCCGGCGCAAGCCATGTGCGCGCCGCTCGCTGAGTCCGGGCAGCCCGTAGGGGAGTTCCAGATGGGTGAAACCGTAACCGCAGCTTGGGACTGTGCAGTGCACTGTTGCTTTTGCACTTCGCACAAGTAGCGCAGAGACGCCTGCAGCACAAAGGCGAGAGCTATAGCTTGGAGGGTAGATCTAGCTTGCGTGAGGTGTTCCAGGAACCTTGCCAACGCAGGGGGGATAGCATCGGCAGCAATGCTGCCTGCCTTCATACGTATGTCGAAGGAAAGCATTGGTTTCCATTCCAACAGCCCTTTGCAGCAGGTGTTTGGTTTGCACAGTTTGCGCCTTAGGAGCTTGTGCTAAGTGGGTGCTGAAGATCTCCCTGGCTTCCGATAGCGTTGGTAAGGGTGGGTGAGCAGAGGCGTGGCATGTCAGGAGGCGCAAAAGAGAGTAGCGCGCGCCTTTCATGTCAATTTCAATGGCATTCGGTCCAATGGCAAGGAAGCGAGTTAGCCTTTTGCTCGTTTGCCAGTGACGGATGGCATAGTATCGTCCTTGGGGGTGCAATGATGGCCTTCTGTCCTGAACGAGCCCTGGCCACGCCGTATCAAGTTCAGGCGGAGGTTTAATCCGATTATAGATGCAGTACCGCACCAGCAGCTCAGGGTTCCAAAGTGGTGGGGCTTCAAGGGAGATAATTTCGGCCCCAGAACTAAGGTCCTGTATAGCCTGTAAATGCCATTGCTTGGAGGGCAGCAGGATGGGCGGGAAATGTGCCGTATTGATTTGCATATGGGGTTGACCTTCGCCAGAGTCGAAGAAGACATCTTCACAAAGAGGTGCTTCAAAGCGTATGCTGTCGGCGGCAATCCCTGCTAAGTGATCAGCAACCTCCGAGATCGAGGGTTGGTCGACCTTGAAAGCGACCCCAGGCAGCTTGAGTACGCCCGCACTCTTGCCCTGCCGCAGACCCTTTCCTTGGACTTCTCACCTGCAGTTCTGACGTCAATTCTTGGGAGCGATCCTCCACAACTCAAGTCAACAGGGCTTGCCGCAATGCTCCCTTACTGTGCTGGGGCTGTGCTCTGGGTGCACGATGGGGTGTACATCACAAAGCAAGGATGCAGTAACACCTTTCCTTGAAGGTGCTATTGAAGCGCTCGTCCAACTCATCCAAATAGGACAGCACTTCTTTCCCCAAGTCACCCCAAATCAGGAGTACGAAGGACTAAAGGAAGTCTTTGCAGTCACCTCCACTGAATTTGAGTTTAAGGCGGCAGTTGATGCGTTAAATGCTGCGGGCATTGCCTGTCACAACCCGACATCTCCGAAGCTTCCGAAGTCCATTACTCAGAGGAAAAGCAAGCGAATTGGCTTGGAGGTTCCGGATATTCTGGAGGTTGAAAAGCAAAGGGAAAGCAAACGGAGAAGAGTGGATGTTATTGCTGCTCCGCGTAGGCAGTTGTGGTCAATGCCCCTACGTTGCGCAAACTATTGTTTTCCGTCAGTAGTGAGCGCTCGCCCACACCCTTTTATTGCTACTTCTGCTGCTGTTAAGGCTCAAGCAAGTTGTGAACGCCCGGGCACAACTGACAATGCTTGCTGCTATTCGCTGCCTCCTGTCTTGGCGCTACCAGGAAGTCATTGGCGCTCACACCTGCTCAACTGCCTTTGAACTCACAATCTTCCCTGCTACAGCGGGCATGATATTGTTTGCCCTTTTGGGGGAATGCCATTCGGGAGAAGCTTATTCCCTTTCCCACAAGCAACGCCTCTGGTAATCCCGATGGTATCAGGGAAATTATCGATTGCTTGGGTGAAAAGGAGCTTCTGTTAGCTTGGACCCTAATTGAGGTCATTGGGCGGTTGGATGTTGCTACACAACCCCGCGTGAGCAGAAGAAAACCGGAAAAAATAAGTGACTACAATCTCCGTGCCATCTCTTGCGTGGGAGAACGAGCGTTAGCACAATCGCTTTCCGAGCACTTCAACCTGACCCCTAAGTGGTCCGCACGGCTAATTGGAGCGATGGTCTGGCATAAAAATGGATGGAGGAGGGTTGATGTGCTGCTCCAGGTAATTTCTCCAAGAGCTACAACCATTGCACGTGAACTGTGCGAGCGCGAACAATTCCCCTGCCACTTTACTTGGCCATGGTGATCTTGGTTTGGTCACTTCCGCGCTTAATTTAATCGGAGCTACGTCTTAGGCTTTAATCGCCCCTGGCTAGGCCCACCTCACTTCGGCCATCTGTACGCAGACAGTGGAGCTATGTGCCATGCGTCCACTGGGTGAGGGTGTGGATGCCCCCTGCGCGTTTTGTGCAGAGTGGGCTTTTATTGCCTATAATTGGTACCGGTACCTTTGTACGTACTCCTTTGTCTCCTGTTGACCTTTCTGTTGCCCCCTTTTGTTGCAATGGTTGTACTTGTCCCTCCCCGTTGGCTACTTATGAGTGGCCCCTTGCATGCTTTGCCTTTTGCTCAAGCTACCAGGGAAATCTTGTGACGATTTCAACAGGCGCAATGGCTCTCTGCCTTGATTTGGCACCAGAACAGCTTAGAAAAGTCCTCGGGTTTCCCTCTGCAGGACAGCCTGGCCTGTTCTCGTATGAGAACTGTTTTGGCACAATGGGTTCCGGCATTGCTTTCCACATCCTTCAGCTTGCAGGGATGATCACGATCAGCGCCTATCTGGGTACCGACGTTGCCTCTGCGCAAATGGTGGCAATTGCATTCCAACTCATAACCCGCTGTTGGCAAAAAGGGTTAGCCCTCCAGCTGCGTGAGATTGAGGGGCATGGCTGCCTCGTGTGGCAACAATGGGGGCTGCAAACATTGCGCACTATGGGCTCCAGCCACCTCGGTGGGCCCTGCATTATTGCGCTCCCTGTCACACTGCATGCCTCCTGCAGGATTGCGATCACCTCAATGTGCAGCTATGAGGTCTTCTTCCTCAGGCTGAGCTCGCTACCCGATCTACTACTCCTTCGTCTCCGTGCGCCGCCCCACACCTTGCAACAGCCACCCCCTATGCTACTCGCCAGAGCTACGCACCATGGATTCTGGCCGGGTGTAATCGGGCGGCCGGTTGGGCCCCTACCAGCAAACAATGGTACTGGGGCGCCTCGAACACAAGAATTCCAGTTTACCACGCAAATGGCATGTGCGTTTCAGGAACAAGGTCTCGGTGCTGCTTGCACATTTGCGGGGCAAGTTGCTACCTTTGTCTTGGCCGAGGCAGGGCTGGAGTTCGGCTGCATGCTCAAGTACTCTATGTGCTGCTCGCCTTATACCCAGGGGGAATGGTACCTCATTGACTCCACCCAACTAGGTGCCGAGCTCTTCCCGCTGATCTTGGGTGCGACTGCATTTCCACTGGATCTCAATCTGCTACAAGTTCAGGTGATTGTACAAGGGATGACCTTTGCTGTCCCTCTGCTCAGTTTCCTGATTGACTGGCCAGTTGGAACTGTCTTTGTCGCAGTCGCCTTTCAACCCGCCGGATAGTCCCCTTCCTCTTGATCTGACGATCGATCCCATGTTGCCTGTAGTTATGTTGCAAGTGCTGATTGTACAGCTCATGCGACAAAGGAGCGGATACCTTGAGAATCGAGCATTTGTGCTCTGTGATGAGCAAGGCTTCGTAGCTGACATCTGCACCAGAATCCAGACTTTCTTTCCGCCTGATGCAAGAGTGTTTCTCAAGTACAAATGCCTTACTTTTGAGGGTCACATGTTCCGACCGTCTCTGCCTAGCCAAACTGATCTTGTTGACTTGCGAACTTTTTTGCCGGCTCACTGACTGTGCAGTTCGGAGGAGGTCCAAGGCACATTAACGACGGCAAGGGACTTGGTACACCTTGGACAATTTGCCCCCTACCCTATGTCGGATTTGCGCGAACAGCCTGACGACCTTGAAAGCGACCCCAGGCAGCTTGAGTACCCGCACTCTTGCCCTGCCGCAGACCCCTTCCTTGGACTTCTCACCTGCAATTCTGACGTTCATTCTTGGGTGCGACCCTCCGTCTCTCCTTTCCCATGCCATGGAGAGGATCCAGTCAGAATCCTTGCGCCTGTTGTGGCACGGCGTCCCCTCTTGGAACTTTGTCAAATCAGATTCGTGCTCGCACGACCTGCGGACTGCCCACAGCGCTGACTCTGCCTTGTTTCCACCTGGGCTAGAATGGTGCGATAGACAAGGAATTTGTCCGTGGCGCTTGATCACCTGGAGTCAACTGGCCATCTAGTCGGTTGTTTGCCTTGCAGCGGTCAACTCACAATGGCTCCAACTACTTCTAGGAGGCTTGAAGGGAAAGCCTTTCTTCGCGGTTCCCACTGTGGGAGCTTGCTGAGGCCTTCTTCTGCGTTACACCACTTGACTCTTTTCCGTTTGCGCGTGATTTCATGTGTCCGGACCAGCTCAGAATGTGCTGCTGCTGGGCGGAAGAAAAGCCCATGAACTTCATCGGCCAGCCCAAATTGATCCTTCTCACCCTTCAATGCTGGAGAATCAAGGTAGCTTGTGGCCTTGCACCCAGTCTATTTTGCAACGCCCAATACCGGTGCACGTGAGGCTGCCATCGCAACAGATTGAGGTTTAATGGGCTTGGGCCGCCATGGCGGCGCACCCGTCGTTGGGCAGTGGCTGGCCCGTTGTGAGCATGATCCAGCCCGAACAGCAAGTGTAGCTGTCGCCTTCCATGATTGGCAAAAGATTTCAAGGTGCTCATAAGGATAGCACCGTGCCCAATCACTGTCGCCGCCTCCGTTTACAGCGGTGTAGAGACTGCCACCGATGATCAAAGAGGCCGCCATGTGAAGCTGACCTACTAATCTCCAAGGGGCAGTCGGGCGCCTGCACACTTTGAGCCGTGGTTGTAAAGAAGCCATGCGAAGGTGCAACATGCCTTTTGCAAGCATCGACATCAGCAATAAGTCTGGCACTAATGAAGGCGGTCATTTTCCAGGTGGCCGCACAAAGGTGTGGCAGGGACCTACGAGGGGGGAGCTCAGGCGTGTGAGCGCGGGCGCCCTCATGCACCTGAATATCCCCCCTCCCCTGGCAACCAGAGCGCGCAAGCAGGAGCCCGCACTGAGTCCGGTCCCAAGTCGTGGACCTGTCCGGACAGCGTCACTGGACGGCAGACGCATCCCATCGAACTGACAACCTCGCGCACCGGAGATCCAATGAGGCTGCAGCTGCCGTGAGTGCGGGCGCTCTTACGTGGCGTATTGAAGCTCTACAACTCAACCCAAGCTCCAGTGGCGTCCAGACGTCTCCTGTTCTGGGAAAGGCTCGTGCTTCAATTATGCACCATAAACTCAGACAAACAGTGCAGACATCAAAGAGAATGCAACGCAGCGCATCAGTCATGAAGCTGCCTGTTGCAAGTCACTGGGATTCCAGGAGCTGTTAGTTCTGCAGGGCATCAGGAGCACTATGACTGCCACTGGGCAAACATACCAACGGATTGTCACGGCTGTCGCAGCAGCTGAGCTCGCGCATTCGGTGGGTGGGCCTGGCTGGCACATCACTTGCGAGATCTCTCGCTGGAGACGCAAAACGCATTAGCCAAGGAATATGGAGCGCTGCTTGCCATGTTTAGGCGCCCGCCTGGACCACAACAAACGGCGGTCTTGGAGTGGGCAAGACCCATCATTGCGCAAAGCCAGACAGACTTTCCGCTGTGCTTGATCAAGGCCCACCTTGAGCAACACCTTCTGCTGGCTTGGCGACTCACGGATAGTCGAGCCGCACTGCTCTTACAAGCAGTCTCTGAAGCGGTTCCCCAAACCGATGCCATCATCCTTGAGTGGGTAGCCTGTTTTCTTGACGAACGCATTGCTACCGATATTCTTGAGCATCTTGATGACGAAACGATGCATCTACTTGAGGATAATGCCCAGGAAGATAGTGACTCCGAACTCTAGGCTTCGTGGATGTTAAAATCAAGTGGCTGCTTCATCAGTACTTGCGGCTCTTCTTGCCACACACTGCTTGCAAGGGCTGCTGTGCGAACACTTAGTTTTCACGCGCTGTGTTTCGTCTTCTGTTGATGGCTCTCAGGTAAGACTGCCCAGTCACCTCTCCCTTGCCCCCCGTGTACCGGGTAGGTAGCTGCTCCTTTGCGCCATGGCAGCTCGTGAACCCCTCGGTCTCGAGACCCAGCAGCCGCCTACTCTCGTTGCCCCGCCGCTCATCGCTGGACGAAACAACACGTGGCACACCGTCCGCCATGGCAACGCGACTCTCCCCTTTGTGGTGTCGCGGCCGAATGCTGACTGTGGCGAAGCCAATGCGGTGGTACTACTCCTTCCAGGCTGTGGACACTTCTACGTGGAAAACCATTATCCGCTACCCTGGCAAGGAGCCATTGAGCATCTTTGGAGCAATCTCGCTTTCAAGCGGACCATTCTGGCCCGCGGCGGGCTCGGCTGGTTCCCCGCCTGCCTGAATGTTGCCTTGGACTGGACAAAAGCAGTCGACACCATGGAGATCGTTGCGCTTCTGCAGGCAGCCAAAAGTGATGGCCAAATGGGGGGTTGGTGATCTTCTGCCCGGATGCCTTTAATGCATCGTGCCCGCAACCTCTTGCCTTCGACATTCTGCGCACGGCTGTTGAAGCTGTGGACATTGTGCGTGGGGCGTTGGCCCGCGCGTTTGCGCAAATCATCCTTTCCAGTGGAGTGCCCACTCCATTGCCTGGCATGCCTGTTGACGAAACACTGGACAGTCCGCAGTGCCTTCGAAACACTTCTCTTGCTGGCACGAATGCCAACAGGCATTCTGAATTTGTGTTTGCTTGGGCACTGCACCTGCAGCAGGAGCACGAGAACCTGGATCGAGACCTGTTTGTGGGGTCTATCACTTTGGAGCCCAATACGCCAGGACACTCTCGGGTGTTTAACAAGAAGCTGCAGTCGGCAGCGAGCCCCATCGACCTCGATCAGGACAAGCCAGAGTACCCCTTACAAAGCCGAAATCCACCGCATCTTTCACTGTTCGAGCATGGCAGATCAGCTTCCAGTTATTGATGACGATGATGATGATGATGAGCTGCAAGAGAATGGAGCCGGTCCCTCGCAGCATCAAGGAAACCCTTTTTCGCCGTCAAGCCAAGCTCAAGGATCTCCAAGTGTTTACGTAACTGTGGACGATTTGAGGATGATGATGCAGCAGATGACCGCGACTACAAAGGCTGCTTACAGAAGCTCCGAAAGGCTGAAAAGGTTTGAAGGGCTCCACTTAAACTGCACTCATAACGAAGGATTGCCTTTCTGATCTCCATGAGGACGGTGGACACGTGGTTTCGCATCCCGCCTGAGATGCTCTAAGGAGGATCGAGGTTTTAAGGTCCTTCTCCAGCTTCTTGCCAAATGACGCTTATACTCCTCCATCACCCTCTTAGATCAGGCAGCTGGTCTTGCACGGCTCGACGGTTGAAAGAGCTGCATCAGCTGTCCTAAAGCCTTGTAGCCGTTCTGCGATGGAACGCTTCTGCCGCGCACCAGCCTCGAGAGCAACGCGTGCGTTGACTTCTCTTCAAAGCTTCAGAATCGCTTATCCATCGAATCTCTGCAGTTGGAAACTGTTCGATCTTCTTCAGATCCTCGGAGTAGACCATATGTGCCACCACATATTGTTTGAGTGACCACACCCACTGCAACCACTAGGAGTGCTCCTCCTCTCTTGTTGTCGGCTTGAACGTATTGGAACGCGGAAGAAATCATGCTCATCTCACTTATCCAAGTGCAGCCTTCAAAGAGCTGGCCTGTACCGCAGCCATTGCAGCGCTCGCGGCACCTCCACCAGGACCGGCCCTTCATCAAGCCTCCACAGCCGTGCGTCGTGTCAATCCCAGCCTCTGTCTTGCATTCACCACAGCACGCAACGGACAGCATCACACCTCAACTTTACTGTCGCATGAACCAAGGATTGAATGAACCTCATTACCTTAACCCCGATAGTGCTGCCTTTGCTCTTACAGCGTATTGCCGTGATGGCACCAGTGGCGGAATCGTGTGATCAGACAGCAAAGTACACTTGAAGAAGGTTCACCTGCTACAGACTTAAACTCGTTCGAGGAAGAACTGAACCCGGCATAGCAGAAGTCGAAAGAGACGCTTGGGAGGTCTTGTGGCGCGGCATTTGTAGCCTCTGATCTGTCCGAAACAGATCGCATGGTGATGCAGTGGCTGCACCACGCCGCGTATGGCGTGTGAGTAAGCTTGTAAATAAGCTGTTGCTCTCTGGACGGAACATCGGGGATTGATTGCATGTGGGGCAATTCGAGCAGCTCCCTCTGAAGCATCTCGAGCTGTCTTAGGCAAGTGACAGCTTTTTGCTTCTCAAGGTGTTAGCAGGCTTAGCAACGGGATTGCTAAGAGGCTTTTCCATGTCAAGACATAGGAACATTAGCTTCTGAAGCATTGGTTTAGCTAGGTGGATCTGAAGCTGCAACGTCTTGTGGGCTGCTTGGTGCAGGCAAGGCCTTCCTTGTCTTGGCCGGGGGAACCATCTTAGTTCCTATCACTCCACTACTGCAGTTCCAAGGAAAACCCTCAATATCGGCATACAAAGTAGCATCATGCTTCCCTTCGTGACCTATGCGTCTAACCCGATCGAGTGACTCGAACACCACCTTTGCTTCCAACCACATACATGTTGTTCAGTCAGACCAGTCTTGGTCAAGAAAATCGCCTTCAGCCATTTAGGGTCTCCTTTCTTTTTGCATGCACTTGTGCAAACACTGGCTCTCCATACGCCACAAGCTTCCCGGTGTAAGCAGCGTTGCAAGTGCGTTAATACCGTAAGTCCTCCTGCCACAGCGAACCTGTTCCGGATCCATGCAGTATGCACAAAAGACCATGCGAAGAGAGGATGCCCAGCTCGATCATGCACCCAGTTTTAGAGCGCACGCCAACCTTCGGATCAGGTCTACCGCTTTCTCAACACACCCGTCGGCTTGGTGGTGGCCAACAGAAGGAGCCTTTTGTGATGGACATATGGGTCGATCGATCAAGCAAGGTTGGTTTCCGTGCCAAAATGCTCAGAGCTTCTGAGACGCCAGTTCTGATGGGGTTGACTTCTGCCATGGGGTCAGACGTAGGCCCTGTCGAAGTTCGAGAACTCTGCGTCATCCTGTGAGGGTGCGACACGGTGAGTTTTGCAGTTTGCAGTTTTGTGCGCATAGCTTGGAGTCTGCTCAGCTTTTGAAGTTTTCCCAGTAGCCTGAGCACGATTAGTGGTGCAGGAACGTTTTGCCTCATAGAGAACCACTCTTGTCGAGTTTCGTGACTTGAGGGTAGTTTTGGAGGTCTTTTAAGCCGAGCTGGCAAGTTGGAGAGCTGTGATACGTTTTCCACTTCTCAAGTGACGAGCACTGGTGTGAGTGCTGCAAGCCAAAACAGAAGAGTTGTCCGAGTGTCTGAGCTTGTTTGCTTGGTTTGGACTTGTGTGAGTTGGCTTGGTTGTATCCTTGGTGCCTTGCTTGGCATCTTGGGTTTTTAACGTGGTAGCGGAGCGTGGAAGCTCTGTTGCAAAGAAAGAAAGTGAGCCCAATACGCTGACTTGGTGTGTGCTTGAGTTGTCTTGGCATGGAGGGCCGTGGAAGGCCATCGTACTACCACATCTATGTGCTGCTCGCCTTATACCCAGGGGGAATGGTACCTCATTGACTCCACCCAACTAGGTGCCGAGCTCTTCCCGCTGATCTTGGGTGCGACTGCATTTCCACTGGATCTCAATCTGCTACAAGTTCAGGTGATTGTACAAGGGATGACCTTTGCTGTCCCTCTGCTCAGTTTCCTGATTGACTGGCCAGTTGGAACTGTCTTTGTCGCAGTCGCCTTTCAACCCGCCGGATAGTCCCCTTCCTCTTGATCTGACGATCGATCCCATGTTGCCTGTAGTTATGTTGCAAGTGCTGATTGTACAGCTCATGCGACAAAGGAGCGGATACCTTGAGAATCGAGCATTTGTGCTCTGTGATGAGCAAGGCTTCGTAGCTGACATCTGCACCAGAATCCAGACTTTCTTTCCGCCTGATGCAAGAGTGTTTCTCAAGTACAAATGCCTTACTTTTGAGGGTCACATGTTCCGACCGTCTCTGCCTAGCCAAACTGATCTTGTTGACTTGCGAACTTTTTTGCCGGCTCACTGACTGTGCAGTTCGGAGGAGGTCCAAGGCACATTAACGACGGCAAGGGACTTGGTACACCTTGGACAATTTGCCCCCTACCCTATGTCGGATTTGCGCGAACAGCCTGACGACCTTGAAAGCGACCCCAGGCAGCTTGAGTACCCGCACTCTTGCCCTGCCGCAGACCCCTTCCTTGGACTTCTCACCTGCAATTCTGACGTTCATTCTTGGGTGCGACCCTCCGTCTCTCCTTTCCCATGCCATGGAGAGGATCCAGTCAGAATCCTTGCGCCTGTTGTGGCACGGCGTCCCCTCTTGGAACTTTGTCAAATCAGATTCGTGCTCGCACGACCTGCGGACTGCCCACAGCGCTGACTCTGCCTTGTTTCCACCTGGGCTGGAATGGTGCGATAGACAAGGAATTTGTCCGTGGCGCTTGATCACCTGGAGTCAACTGGCCATCTAGTCGGTTGTTTGCCTTGCAGCGGTCAACTCACAATGGCTCCAACTACTTCTAGGAGGCTTGAAGGGAAAGCCTTTCTTCGCGGTTCCCACTGTGGGAGCTTGCTGAGGCCTTCTTCTGCGTTACACCACTTGACTCTTTTCCGTTTGCGCGTGATTTCATGTGTCCGGACCAGCTCAGAATGTGCTGCTGCTGGGCGGAAGAAAAGCCCATGAACTTCATCGGCCAGCCCAAATTGATCCTTCTCACCCTTCAATGCTGGAGAATCAAGGTAGCTTGTGGCCTTGCACCCAGTCTATTTTGCAACGCCCAATACCGGTGCACGTGAGGCTGCCATCGCAACAGATTGAGGTTTAATGGGCTTGGGCCGCCATGGCAGCGCACCCGTCGTTGGGCAGTGGCTGGCCCGTTGTGAGCATGATCCAGCCCGAACTGCAAGTGTAGCTGTCGCCTTCCATGATTGGCTCACCCGAAAAGATTTCAAGGTGCTCATAAGGATAGCACCGTGCCCAATCACTGTCGCCGCCTCCGTTTACAGCGGTGTAGAGACTGCCACCGATGATCAAAGAGGCCGCCATGTGAAGCTGACCTACTAATCTCCAAGGGGCAGTCGGGCGCCTGCACACTTTGAGCCGTGGTTGTAAAGAAGCCATGCGAAGGTGCAACATGCCTTTTGCAAGCATCGACATCAGCAATAAGTCTGGCACTAATGAATGCGGTCATTTTCCAGGTGGCCGCACAAAGGTGTGGCAGGGACCTACGAGGGGAGGCGTGTGAGTGCGGGTGCCCTCATGCACCTGAATATCCCCCCTCCCCTGGCAACGGTCCCAAGTCGTGGACCTGTCCGGACAGCGTCACTGGACGGCAGACGCATCCCATCGAACTGACAACCTTGCGCACCGGAGATCCAATGAGGCTGCAGCTGCCGTGAGTGCGGGCGCTCTTACGTGGCGTATTGAAGCTCTACAACTCAACCCAAGCTCCAGTGGCGTCCAGACGTCTCCTGTTCTGGAAAAGGCTCGTGCTTCAATTATGCACCATAAACTCAGACAAACAGTGCAGACATCAAAGAGAATGCAACGCAGCGCATCAGTCATGAAGCTGCCTGTTGCAAGTCACTGGGATTCCAGGAGCTGTTAGTTTTGCAGGGCATCAGAAGCACATGACTGCCACTGGGCAAACATACCAACGGCTGTCGCAGCAGCTGAGCTCGCGCATTCGGTGGGTGGGCCTGGCTGGCACATCACTTGCGAGATCTCTCGCTGGAGACGCAAAACGCAATACTGTGGAGGTCACGTGATGCGTCCTACGTTTCTTGTGATTTTTTAGGTCCTGAAACTGCACTTCAAGTGATGAGACATACGCAGCATTGTTCTTTGATCGCCTCGACAAGTGTCGTCAGAAAAGGATCAACGCTTTCTAGAGACAGGCGGATCATAAGGTTGACATTTCGCTGTTCAATGCTGGAAAGTTATTTGACAGGTAGCGACTTGCTCCCACCTCCACCCATGCAACCGAAGCCCCCAGTCTACTGCCAACATTGAACAGCAGATTGTCAACTTTATGATTTTGCGGCGACGGGCATAACCTGTCGGTTGACACTTCAACAAGAACAACACCACTCTTGGCAAAATAACACAGCGGTTATGCATCGAAGCAAAAGCTGCACGAAAACCGCCACTCTTAGAGCGTGAACGCGCGAGACCACGAGCTTCGACGCATACGACGAAACTGCGGGGATTCCACCAGTTCACAATAGATTGCCAAAAACCAGACCCGGAAACCGAAAATCGTAGAGCTGGACCCTTTTTAAAGAACTAATAATAAGTGTTTTAAAAAAGGTCCAACTTTACGATTTTCGGCTTCCGAGTCTGTTTTTTGGCAATCTACTTTGCAACTGTCGCTTTCCCACAGGCTTCGCACACGGGGCTTTGCTTCCCGCCTCACCCGGCTGCATCACAGCCTGCCCACGGTCTTTGATCGACCTGACTGGGCATCACTGGGCTGCAGCATACCCGGGCTTTTTTGCTTCCCACCTCACCCAAAAAAACAAGGGCTGCAACCCCTCTCCGGGCTCCTTTCCCTCCCGCGCCCAAAATTCTAAGGCTGCAGCACCGCCTCCCCGGCTGTTTGCTTCCCACCTCACCCAAAATCTAAGGCTGCAGCACGGCTCTTTACTTCCCACCTCAATCAAGAGTGCAGCACGGCCCGGGCTCTTTGCATCCCACCTCGGGCCTCGGGCACTAGGGCTACAACGTGAGACACTTCCCAGCACGAAGAACACAAAATGAAGCGCCCCGGGACCCCGGAGCTTCGACATGTATCTCGGCAGAACTTTTACGGCAAAACAACTAAAAGAATGTTCTTTATCAGCCTGATTCCACCCTTACCAACTGCAAATTGCACTCGGACGCCACACTGGCGCACAATCTGCATGTTGCGCACACGCAGGTGGACTGCTACGCAACCAAAAAATTGGCTGGCAGAGGCCTGCACGTTCCAGACATGCTCGAAAACGCAACACCACGTGGCCAGTCACACGGATCCATTTCAGGGTCCGAAAAATTACAGAAAACATAGGACACGTCAGATGACCTCCACAGTTAGGAGTCAGAGAAACTTCCGGTTCCAAATGAGACTTTGCCGCACGTTCTTCTGCTATTCTTCGAAATTTTAAGGGAGACTGGCAAGACGTAGATCGGAACTGATCAAGAGGCTTATTTGTTTTGCTCACAACGACCGGCTGTGTAAAGCAGATCTGGCTTCTGCCCGCGAAAAAAAAGGCGCAAGCGGGCCCAGAAATGGCTCCTAAATCTGGGCCCCAATTTGGGGCTCCAAACTGGGTGACCTTGTGCCTTCAGAAAAGAAATCCACAGCCCAGGGCCCATTTTCGGTGCCCGGAATACAGCTGCTTTTTTGGAACCTGCTTAAGTTCAAAAAATGCTGCAGTCAACTCACACAAGAACAAGATATTCTGTCTCGACTGTTTGGATCAAGAAAACAAAAACGCCGTCGATTGTGTGGCTTGCCAGACTGATCTTTGGCTGGCATCCAAGACAAAGCAGTTTTGCAGTGTTCACGTAAGATTTTTCTCGCACTGTTAGGAGTCAGAGAAACTTCCGGTTCCAAATGAGACTTTGCCGCACGTTCTTCTGCTATTCTTCGAAATTTTAAGGGAGACTGGCAAGACGTAGATCGGAACTGTCAAGAGGCTTATTTGTTTTGCTCACAACGACCGGCTGTGTAAAGCAGATCTGGCTTCTGCCCGCGAAAAAAAAGGCGCAAGCGGGCCCAGAAATGGCTCCTAAATCTGGGCCCCAATTTGGGGCTCCAAACTGGGTGACCTTGTGCCTTCAGAAAAGAAATCCACAGCCCAGGGCCCATTTTCGGTGCCCGGAATACAGCTGCTTTTTTGGAACCTGCTTAAGTTCAAAAAATGCTGCAGTCAACTCACACAAGAACAAGATATTCTGTCTCGACTGTTTGGATCAAGAAAACAAAAACGCCGTCGATTGTGTGGCTTGCCAGACTGATCTTTGGCTGGCATCCAAGACAAAGCAGTTTTGCAGTGTTCACGTAAGATTTTTCTCGCACTGTGGAGGTCACGTGATGCGTCCTACGTTTCTTGTGATTTTTTAGGTCCTGAAACTGCACTTCAAGTGATGAGACATACGCAGCATTGTTCTTTGATCGCCTCGACAAGTGTCGTCAGAAAAGGATCAACGCTTTCTAGAGACAGGCAGATCATAAGGTTGACATTTCGCTGTTCAATGCTGGAAAGTTATTTGACAGGTAGCGACTTGCTCCCACCTCCACCCATGCAACCGAAGCCCCAGTCTACTGCCAACATTGAACAGCAGATTGTCAACTTTATGATTTTGCGGCGACGGGCATAACCTGTCGGTTGACACTTCAACAAGAACAACACCACTCTTGGCAAAATAACACAGCGGTTATGCATCGAAGCAAAAGCTGCACGAAAACCGCCACTCTTAGAGCGTGAACGCGCGAGACCACGAGCTTCGACGCATACGACGAAACTGCGGGGATTCCACCAGTTCACAATAGATTGCCAAAAACCAGACCCGGAAACCGAAAATCGTAGAGTTGGACCCTTTTTAAAGAACTAATAATAAGTGTTTTAAAAAAGGTCCAACTTTACGATTTTCGGCTTCCGAGTCTGTTTTTTGGCAATCTACTTTGCAACTGTCGCTTTCCCACAGGCTTCGCACACGGGGCTTTGCTTCCCGCCTCACCCGGCTGCATCACAGCCTGCCCACGGTCTTTGATCGACCTGACTGGGCATCACTGGGCTGCAGCATACCCGGGCTTTTTTGCTTCCCACCTCACCCAAAAAAACAAGGGCTGCAACCCCTCTCCGGGCTCCTTTCCCTCCCGCGCCCAAAATTCTAAGGCTGCAGCACCGCCTCCCCGGCTGTTTGCTTCCCACCTCACCCAAAATCTAAGGCTGCAGCACGGCTCTTTACTTCCCACCTCAATCAAGAGTGCAGCACGGCCCGGGCTCTTTGCATCCCACCTCGGGCCTCGGGCACTAGGGCTACAACGTGAGACACTTCCCAGCACGAAGAACACAAAATGAAGCGCCCCGGGACCCCGGAGCTTCGACATGTATCTCGGCAGAACTTTTACGGCAAAACAACCTTACCAACTGCAAATTGCACTCGGACGCCACACTGGCGCACAATCTGCATGTTGCGCACACGCAGGTGGACTGCTACGCAACCAAAAAATTGGCTGGCAGAGGCCTGCACGTTCCAGACATGCTCGAAAACGCAACACCACGTGGCCAGTCACACGGATCCATTTCAGGGTCCGAAAAATTGCAGAAAACATAGGACACGTCAGATGACCTCCACAGTTAGGAGTCAAAGAAACTTCCGGTTCCAAATGAGACTTTGCCGCACGTGCTTCTGCTATTCTTCGAAATTTTAAGGGAGACTGGCAAGACGTAGATCGGAACTGATCAAGAGGCTTATTTGTTTTGCTCACAACGACCGGCTGTGTAAAGCAGATCTGGCTTCTGCCCGCGAAAAAAAAGGCGCAAGCGGGCCCAGAAATGGCTCCTAAATCTGGGCCCCAATTTGGGGCTCCAAACTGGGTGACCTTGTGCCTTCAGAAAAGAAATCCACAGCCCAGGGCCCATTTTCGGTGCCCGGAATACAGCTGCTTTTTTGGAACCTGCTTAAGTTCAAAAAATGCTGCAGTCAACTCACACAAGAACAAGATATTCTGTCTCGACTGTTTGGATCAAGAAAACAAAAACGCCGTCGATTGTGTGGCTTGCCAGACTGATCTTTGGCTGGCATCCAAGACAAAGCAGTTTTGCAGTGTTCACGTAAGATTTTTCTCGCACTGTTAGGAGTCAGAGAAACTTCCGGTTCCAAATGAGACTTTGCCGCACGTTCTTCTGCTATTCTTCGAAATTTTAAGGGAGACTGGCAAGACGTAGATCGGAACTGATCAAGAGGCTTATTTGTTTTGCTCACAACGACCGGCTGTGTAAAGCAGATCTGGCTTCTGCCCGCGAAAAAAAAGGCGCAAGCGGGCCCAGAAATGGCTCCTAAATCTGGGCCCCAATTTGGGGCTCCAAACTGGGTGACCTTGTGCCTTCAGAAAAGAAATCCACAGCCCAGGGCCCATTTTCGGTGCCCGGAATACAGCTGCTTTTTTGGAACCTGCTTAAGTTCAAAAAATGCTGCAGTCAACTCACACAAGAACAAGATATTCTGTCTCGACTGTTTGGATCAAGAAAACAAAAACGCCGTCGATTGTGTGGCTTGCCAGACTGATCTTTGGCTGGCATCCAAGACAAAGCAGTTTTGCAGTGTTCACGTAAGATTTTTCTCGCACTGTTAGGAGTCAGAGAAACTTCCGGTTCCAAATGAGACTTTGCCGCACGTTCTTCTGCTATTCTTCGAAATTTTAAGGGAGACTGGCAAGACGTAGATCGGAACTGATCAAGAGGCTTATTTGTTTTGCTCACAACGACCGGCTGTGTAAAGCAGATCTGGCTTCTGCCCGCGAAAAAAAAGGCGCAAGCGGGCCCAGAAATGGCTCCTAAATCTGGGCCCCAATTTGGGGCTCCAAACTGGGTGACCTTGTGCCTTCAGAAAAGAAATCCACAGCCCAGGGCCCATTTTCGGTGCCCGGAATACAGCTGCTTTTTTGGAACCTGCTTAAGTTCAAAAAATGCTGCAGTCAACTCACACAAGAACAAGATATTCTGTCTCGACTGTTTGGATCAAGAAAACAAAAACGCCGTCGATTGTGTGGCTTGCCAGACTGATCTTTGGCTGGCACCCAAGACAAAGCAGTTTTGCAGTGTTCACGTAAGATTTTTCTCGCACTGTGGAGGTCACGTGATGCGTCCTACGTTTCTTGTGATTTTTTAGGTCCTGAAACTGCACTTCAAGTGATGAGACATACGCAGCATTGTTCTTTGATCGCCTCGACAAGTGTCGTCAGAAAAGGATCAACGCTTTCTAGAGACAGGCGGATCATAAGGTTGACATTTCGCTGTTCAATGCTGGAAAGTTATTTGACAGGTAGCGACTTGCTCCCACCTCCACCCATGCAATAACACAGCGGTTATGCATCGAAGCAAAAGCTGCACGAAAACCGCCACTCTTAGAGCGTGAACACGCGAGACCACGAGCTTCGACGCATACGACGAAACTGCGGGGATTCCACCAGTTCACAATAGATTGCCAAAAACCAGACCCGGAAACCGAAAATCGTAGAGTTGGACCCTTTTTAAAGAACTAATAATAAGTGTTTTAAAAAAGGTCCAACTTTACGATTTTCGGCTTCCGAGTCTGTTTTTTGGCAATCTACTTTGCAACTGTCGCTTTCCCACAGGCTTCGCACACGGGGCTTTGCTTCCCGCCTCACCCGGCTGCATCACAGCCTGCCCACGGTCTTTGATCGACCTGACTGGGCATCACTGGGCTGCAGCATACCCGGGCTTTTTTGCTTCCCACCTCACCCAAAAAAACAAGGGCTGCAACCCCTCTCCGGGCTCCTTTCCCTCCCGCGCCCAAAATTCTAAGGCTGCAGCACCGCCTCCCCGGCTGTTTGCTTCCCACCTCACCCAAAATCTAAGGCTGCAGCACGGCTCTTTACCACCTCAATCAAGAGTGCAGCACGGCCCGGGCTCTTTGCATCCCACCTCGGGCCTCGGGCACTAGGGCTACAACGTGAGACACTTCCCAGCACGAAGAACACAAAATGAAGCGCCCCGGGACCCCGGAGCTTCGACATGTATCTCGGCAGAACTTTTACGGCAAAACAACTAAAAGAATGTTCGTTATCAGCCTGATTCCACCCTTACCAACTGCAAAATGCACTCGGACGCCACACTGGCGCACAATCTGCATGTTGCGCACACGCAGGTGGACTGCTACGCAACCAAAAAATTGGCTGGCAGAGGCCTGCACGTTCCAGACATGCTCGAAAACGCAACACCACGTGGCCAGTCACACGGATCCATTTCAGGGTCCGAAAAATTACAGAAAACATAGGACACGTCAGATGACCTCCACAGTTAGGAGTCAGAGAAACTTCCGGTTCCAAATGAGACTTTGCCGCACGTTCTTCTGCTATTCTTCGAAATTTTAAGGGAGACTGGCAAGACGTAGATCGGAACTGATCAAGAGGCTTATTTGTTTTGCTCACAACGACCGGCTGTGTAAAGCAGATCTGGCTTCTGCCCGCGAAAAAAAAGGCGCAAGCGGGCCCAGAAATGGCTCCTAAATCTGGGCCCCAATTTGGGGCTCCAAACTGGGTGACCTTGTGCCTTCAGAAAAGAAATCCACAGCCCAGGGCCCATTTTCGGTGCCCGGAATACAGCTGCTTTTTTGGAACCTGCTTAAGTTCAAAAAATGCTGCAGTCAACTCACACAAGAACAAGATATTCTGTCTCGACTGTTTGGATCAAGAAAACAAAAACGCCGTCGATTGTGTGGCTTGCCAGACTGATCTTTGGCTGGCATCCAAGACAAAGCAGTTTTGCAGTGTTCACGTAAGATTTTTCTCGCACTGTTAGGAGTCAGAGAAACTTCCGGTTCCAAATGAGACTTTGCCGCACGTTCTTCTGCTATTCTTCGAAATTTTAAGGGAGACTGGCAAGACGTAGATCGGAACTGGTCAAGAGGCTTATTTGTTTTGCTCACAACGACCGGCTGTGTAAAGCAGATCTGGCTTCTGCCCGCGAAAAAAAAGGCGCAAGCGGGCCCAGAAATGGCTCCTAAATCTGGGCCCCAATTTGGGGCTCCAAACTGGGTGACCTTGTGCCTTCAGAAAAGAAATCCACAGCCCAGGGCCCATTTCGGTGCCCGGAATACAGCTTTTTGGAACCTGCTTAAGTTCAAAAAATGCTGCAGTCAACTCACACAAGAACAAGATATTCTGTCTCGACTGTTTGGATCAAGAAAACAAAAACGCCGTCGATAGTGTGGCTTGCCAAACTGATCTTTGGCTGGCATCCAAGACAAAGCAGTTTTGCAGTGTTCAAGTAAGATTTTTCTCGCACTGTGGAGGTCACGTGATGCGTCCTACGTTTCTTGTGATTTTTTAGGTCCTGAAACTGCACTTCAAGTGATGAGACATACGCAGCATTGTTCTTTGATCGCCTCGACAAGTGTCGTCAGAAAAGGATCAACGCTTTCTAGAGACAGGCGGATCATAAGGTTGACATTTCGCTGTTCAATGCTGGAAAGTTATTTGACCGGTAGCGACTTGCTCCCACCTCCACCCATGCAACCGAAGCCCCAGTCTACTGCCAACATTGAACAGCAGATTGTCAACTTTATGATTTTGCGGCGACGGGCATAACCTGTCGGTTGACACTTCAACAAGAACAACACCACTCTTGGCAAAATAACACAGCGGTTATGCATCGAAGCAAAAGCTGCACGAAAACCGCCACTCTTAGAGCGTGAACACGCGAGACCACGAGCTTCGACGCAGACGACAAAACTGCGAGGATTCCACCAGTTCACAATAGATTGCCAAAACCAGACCCGGAAACCGAAAATCGCAGAGTTGGACCCTTTTTAAAGAACTAACAATTGGTGTTTTAAAAAAGGTCTAACTTTACGATTTTCGGCTTCCGAGTCTGTTTTTTGGCAATCTACTTTGCAACTGTCGCTTTCCCACAGGCTTCGCACACGGGGCTTTGCTTCCCGCCTCACCCGGCTGCATCACAGCCTGCCCACGGTCTTTGATCGACCTGACTGGGCATCACTGGGCTGCAGCATACCCGGGCTTTCTTGCTTCCCACCTCACCCCAAAAAACAAGGGCTGCAACCCCTCTCCAGGCTCCTTTCCCTCCCGCGCCCAAAAATTCTAAGGCTGCAGCACCGCCTCCCCGGCTGTTTGCTTCCCACCTCACCCAAAATCTAAGGCTGCAGCACGGCTCTTTACCACCTCAATTCAGAGTGCAGCACGGCCCGGGCTCTTTGCATCCCACCTCGGGCCTCGGGCACTAGGGCTACAACGTGAGACACTTCCCAGCACGAAGAACACAAAATGAAGCGCCCCGGGACCCCGGAGCTTCGACATGTATCTCGGCAGAACTTTTACGGCAAAACAACTAAAAGAATGTTCTTTATCAGCCTGATTCCACCCTTACCAACTGCAAAATGCACTCGGACGCCACACTGGCGCACAATCTGCATGTTGCGCACACGCAGGTGGACTGCTATGCAACCAAAAAATTGGCTGGCAGAGGCCTGCACGTTCCAGACATGCTCGAAAACGCAACACCACGTGGCCAGTCACACGGATCCATTTCAGGGTCCGAAAATTACAGAAAACATGGGACACGTCAGATGACCTCCACAGTCGCCAAGGAATATGGAGCGCTGCATGTTTAGGCGCCCGCCTGGACCACAACAAACGGCGGTCTGGATTGGGTAAGACCCATTATTGCGCAAAGCCAGGCAGACTTTCCGCTGTGCTTGATCAAGGCCCACCTTGAGCGTGTGATGCTGTCCGGTGTGATGCTGTCCGTTGTGTGCTGTGGTGAATGCAAGACAGAGGCTGGAATTAACACGAAGCACGGCTGTGAAGGCTTGATGAAGGGCCGGTTCTGGTGGCCAGTGTCTAGCTTGTTTGCTTGGTTTGGACTTGTGTGAGTTGGCTTGGTTGTTGGAAGCTCTGTTGCAAAGAAAGAAAGTAAGCCCAATACGCTGACTTGGTGTGTGCTTGAGTTGTCTTGGCATGGAGGGCCGTGAAAGGCCATCGGGCAGGATCCCGCGAAGTCGTAAAACAGCGTGGCCAGCCTGCGTTTGCATTGCTTGTGCAAGACCCTGGTCGACTTCACAAGTACTAGCAGGTAGGAATAATAGTAGTAGCAAAAAGTAGTAGTAGTAGTAGTAGTAGTAGTAGTAGTAGTAGTAGTAGTAGTAGTAGTAGTAGTAGTAGTAGTAGTAGTAGTAGTAGTAGTAGTAGTTGTAGTTGTAGTAGCAGTAGTAGCAGTAGTAGTAGTAGTAGTAGTAGTAGTAGTAGTAGTAGTCGTCGTCGTAGTAGTAGTAGTAGTAGTAATAATAGTAGTAGTAGTAGTAGTAGTAGCAGTAGTAGTAGTAGGAGTAGCAGTAGTAGTAGGAGTAGTAGTAGTAGTAGTAGTAGTAGTAGTAGTAGTACTAGTACTAGTAGTAGTAGTTGTAGTAGTAGGTAGTAGTTAGTAGTAGTTAGTAGTAGTAAGTAATAGTCAGCAGTAGTTAGTAGGTTAGAAGTAGTTAGTAGTAGTTAATAGTAGGTAGTAGAAGTAAGTAGTAGTAAGAGTAGTAAGAAGTAGAAAATAATAGTAAGTAATATAAGGAGTAAGTAGTAGTAAGTAGTATAAGGAGTAAGTAGTAGTAAGTGGTAGTAAGTGGTAGTAAGTAGTAGTAAGTAGTAGTAAGTAGTAGTAAGTAGAGTAAGTAGTAGTAAGTAGTAGTAAGTAGTAGTAAGTAGTAGTAAGTAGTAGTAAGTAGTAGTAAGTAGTAGTAAGTAGTAGTAAGTAGTAGTAAGTAGTAGTAAGTAGTAGTAAGTAGTAGCAAGAAAGAAGAAGGAGGAAGTAGAAATAAGGAGTAGTAAGGAGTAGTAAGGAGTAGTAAGGAGTAGTAAGGAGTAGTAAGGAGTAGTAAGGAGGAGAAAGGAGTAGTAAGGAGGAGCAAGCAGTAGCAGTAGCAGTAGCAGTAGCAGCAGCAGCAGCAGCAAGGAGCAGGAGCAGTAGCAGTAGCAGTAGCAGTTGCAATAGCAGTAGTAGTAGTAGTAGTAGTAGTAGTAGTAGTAGTAGTAGTAGTAGTAGTAGTAGTAGTAGTAGTAGTAGTAGTAGTAGTAGTAGTAGTAGTAGTAGTAGTAGTAGTAGTAGTAGTAGATGATAATCATACAGTACATGAGAGGTAGGCGCCTTGCGCTCGTGGGCATGCTGTTGAGCTTGAGTTGTAGGGCGTGCCTTGTTGAAGGGTCGCGCTTGTATGGGTTTGCCAGGTCCCACCGGCCAGGCCCGAGGACCATGTGAGTGACTCCTTTTCTGCGCATAGACTTCGGGTTTCGGTTGGGGTCCCGTGGAAACCCGACTTAGCTGTCGGTCACCCCAAACACTCGATGCTCCTCTTTACACGTTGGATCTACTTGCTTTTAAGAGTGCTTTTAATTGGGTCAGGCCTCAGGCCATGAGGCAATGGGTTAACCGGGCTGTCTTGGACGAACGCTGCTGCTACGTGCAGCAGTCCAAACGACCCATCCCCGCGAGCAAAGCTTTCAGCAGTAGGAGGAGGTTCGGCCACCTTGTCCTGGATGAGGTTTGAGGTCTGCGAGAGTCGCGCGCTGCGGGCGCATCTGAGCGTGTGCAATCCATCGAGCGGACGTGCCGAGCTTTATAGGCAGCTTGTGCTGCCCTTCGCGGCCAGACATTCGGTACGTGGCTTTGTGAGGACGTCGCCGTTTGGCGTATACGCACATCGCTCTTCCTGTTGCACGGCACGCTTACTTTGACGATTTCATTGAAGCAGAGCTAGAAGTGTTGGCCCGCTTGGCTGAGATTAGCACCTTGCTAAGAAGACAGGGCAAGACTAGGGGTCGCCTGCAGTTTGCCGAGAACCAGACTGCGGGCAGACAAGCTGCCAGTTCGTACAAAGCTCTGTCGAGGTTTGTGGCCAAAGGAGGCGGCAAGTTAGATGATGCCACCCAGAGCGCATTGCTTCATCTTCGTGACCGTCTTCTGTGGTGCGCCCAAATGCATTGATGCGAACATGCAGTGTACCTGGCGTATTTACGTGGATGCTTCGTGCGATGAACGGCGATGTGGTTTGGGGGGTGTTTCCATGGCTGGTGATAAGGCTGTTGGCTACTTCAAGACTTCAGCCTCCGACGACTTGCTGAAGAGGATGAACCCCTACAGTGACAACCCAATTTTCGAGTTTGAGTGCTTGGCACTGCTTGGAAGCTTCAAAGCATGGGGCCCAATCTTGCGTGGATGCAATATAGTGGCTGGCAGCGATAACGAAGGAGCCCTATCGTGCATAATCCGTGGTGCCTCAGACAACCTGTGTGGCGCTGCCATTGTTCAAGAGACGCGTGACTTGACGGATAGACTTGGGTGTGACGGTAACGTGTGGTTCGAACGAGTAAACAATGCATCCAACATTGCCGATCAATCGTTACGTGAGTTTCTTGTGAAGGGCTTGGTGCCAAAGTGGATGTAGACTTCAGTGCTCTTGCGTGCTCCGTCCTTGGCGCTTGGGGTGAGCGACGGACCTCGCGCGTGATCGTTGGGTCGCATGGTGCGGTGCTTTATCTAGGTATGGCGCCGGTGCTTCACTCAAACTTTCAAACAGCTCCCCACTGTTCGCCTTGGGCGCGACAAAGAGTGATGACCGCTACATTATTTTGCATAGAATAAATGTGCATGTCTTCCATATTCGAAGAATGCTCAGTGGAATGTTTGCAGAACGCTTCAAGTAACTAAAGGAATAACAAAAATGTATTTTAAACATGATGCCCTTCAGCAGCCGAATTTGGAGGCGGATGCTGGTTCCAAGCCGGGTCGGCGGCATATGACTGGGCTCGCGAAACGTTGGCAGGCGCGACACAGGTGTCGTTTGTGCTGCCAGGCGCAGCGTTGGAGCCCTGGACCGGTGTCGCGTGCGCGCTCGGGGGCTCACGAAACGTTGGCAGGCGTGACACAGGTGTCGTTTGTGCTGCCAGGCGCAGCATTTAGGGGCCCTGGACCGGTGCCGCGCGCGTGCGCTCGGGGGCTCGCGAAACGTTGGCAGGCGCGACGCAGGTGTCGTTTGTGCTGCCAGGCGCAGCGTTGGAGCCCTGGACCGGTGTCGCGTGTGCGCTCGGGGGCTCGCGAAATGTTAGCAGGCGCGACACAGGTGTCGTTTGTGCTGCCAGGCGCAGCATTTCGGGGTCCTGGACCGGCGCCTTGTAGATGAGACTCAGACTCGGCTTCAAACTTTCACTTTTGCCTGCGATAAGTGTACCGTGACAGGTCTCTGCCGTGACAAGTGCAAAAGATCTCGCTGAAAATCCGCTTGCCGGATGACAAACGAAGCCGAAACTCCCCAATCCTCTCAAGCCCGAAGCCCCGCACCTGCACGCTACCAAAAGAGCGGCGAAGGACACGACTCACACTCACGCTCGCACTCACTCACACTCACTCACACTCACTCACACTCACTCGCACTCACTCGCACTCACTCACACGCACTCACACTCACTCACACTCACTCACACTCACTCACACTCACTCACACTCACTCACACTCACTCACACTCACTCACACTCACTCACACTCACTCACACTCACTCACACTCACTCACACTCATTCACACTCACTCACACTCTCACACTCACGCGATCATTCACTCACGCGCACTCACTCACACCCAAGCACTCACTCGCTCACTCGCTCACTCTCTCACTCATACTTATCAAGTTTCAAGAGCAATGCGGGGCATGGTTTCTATAGGTATGCTCACGTGGAAGTGCGGGGCTATGGTGCGGTATGGGCTGCCAGGGTGTGCGTAGGGTGCATGGTAGGGTGCGTGAGGTGCAATGGTAGGGTCTAGGGTGCACAGGGTGCAGTCGTAGGGTGCGTAGGGTGCGCAGGGCGCAATCGCAGGGTGCGTAGGGTGCAACGGCAGGGTGCGTAGGGTGCAATGGTAGGGTGCGCAGGGTGCAATGGTCGGGTGCCGACTGCACCCTGCACCCTGTCGACTGCGCCCCAAATAGCGGAACATTTAGCGTAATATTTGGGCCAAATGTTATGCTAAATGTTCCTATTTGGGGTGCAGTCGGGAGGGTGCAGGGTGCAGTCCGGCAGGGTGCAGGGTGCAGTCGGCAGGGTGCAGGGTGCAGTCCGGCAGGGTGCAGTCCGGCACACCCTGCGCCCCACCACCTGCACCTCTGCGCCCCGCCACCCGCACCGCTGAGTGCACCACTGGCGCGCACCACTGCACCCCACCACCTGCGCCGCTGCACCACACCCTAAATCCATATGAGAATCTATTCAATAGAGCATCATTGCTTTTAACATCTTTTAAACCTCGTCCGTGGGTGGTGACCGGTCACCCCTCTACTCCGAGGGCACAGCGAGCAGGTGAATGGCCCGAGCCTGCCATTCCCCCTTTTCACAGGAAACGGTGGTGAACAGTGAGTCCCCGTAGCGAATGTGTCGCGTTGTGCACGTAGTATCCGTAGAGACGCCGTAGAGGGATCTGCGGAGAAGTGTGCCTGCTGCTTTACACACGGCAGCGCATTGCCCAACGCAGAGGCGATGTTGTCTGCCTGACTTAGTACCTTGAAGAGGGATCTTCGGGGGAAGCGCTTTTTTGCATGGGCCTCAGCGAGGATGGCACGCTGTCTTGCCTTTATGCCGGTTTTCCGATGGCGGGCCTGCCTAGTTGTGGTTCCGTGCAAAATGGTGGACAAACCCTTTTGCTGAACCGGGCTTGCCGACCTCAGAGCGTTGTCTTGGGGTTGGGGCGCGTGCCGGACGTGAACTCCAAGTGGAGGGGGCAATGACGGGTGCGGAGCTCCCGAGGAAGCGGGAGGGAACAGCGCCAAAAGCACGGTTGCTGGTGAGCCAGCACTCACTCACTCACTTTAAACTCACATTCCTTTTTCGTATCATTCTCGTACCTTCGTAACGGACTAGTGCTTGGCAGTGAACTATATGCATACTTGTTTATGTGTGTTAATTTCTTTTTTGCATAAACTAACTTGGGGGGGATCTGGTTTTCCAGCTCCTCTGTCGCAAGCCTTTCGAGCTGTGGTCTCCCATAGGGTCGTGTCTTAACCTTTCGGAGCCGAACCCTACATAGGGTTAGGGGTTAGGTGTTAGGCCCTAAACTCTCCACCCTGCAAACCCCCGACCCCCCACATCCCAGCCTTCTGCCCACCAGTCCTTCAACAAGCCCTGTTTTCGCTTCGCAAGCGCACATAATCATAGAGCGCGCCGACAGCTATGAGCTGGCAAACGCCTGGGCAGCCCGTTTTCGTGTGCTGGGGATGTGGCTTTTGGCTGATGGGCTTACGTTCTGCACTACACCCTAAATCCCATAGATCCCAGTCCCTTAACTCTGAACTCTAGGCCCCATAAATAAACCGGAAACTTCCCGTCATGGACCCACATCCTTCTGCCCAGAAAGGCTTCCTTGAAGCCAGGGCTGATTGACCCCAGGACGCCAGGCACCGCCAGTAGCCTCACGGCATTCCCTGTTTCAGCGGGTAGATTCCAACCCAACCCTAAACCCTCAACCCTCAACCCCCAACCCTCAACCCTCAACCCGAAACCCTAAACCCTCAACCCTCAACCCTCAACCCTCAACCCTCAACCCTCAACCCTCAACCCTCAACCCTCAACCCACAACCCTCAACCCTCAACCCTCAACCCTCAACCCTCAACCCTCAACCCCCAACCCTCAACCCTAAACCCTAAACCTTAAAACCTAAGCCCTAAACCCAAAACCCTAAGCCCTAACCTCCCTCCCCACGCAATTCAAGAAACATTAGGCATCGAAGTTCAGGGCCTCGCGCGGCCGCGGCTGCAGCGATGTGCAGGTCTTGAGGTGTCCGGCCATGAGGGCAAAGTATGGGGAGTGTTATATATCCATATCTATGTCTGTGTTTCTATATCATCTATAAATCCATATCTATATCTACATCTATATAAACAAACAACAAAAAAATGCATAGATTGATAAATCAAAAAGTAACTAAATAAAGTAATAAATGCCAGCGACGACACGGCCACGTCCGGGAAGAAAATAATTGTGCTCTGCCCTTGCAAGGGCCTGGTGTATTTTATGAACCCCTATTAACCCCGAAGCCCTGTACCCAGGTGACTTGCAGATTCAAGGTGATTTGGGCAGATTCAGCTTTTAATTACGAGAAGTGCAGATCCAAATCGAATATTTAGGGCTTAGGGTTTTGGGAAGTGGGGGGGGGAGGGTGGCCAATATGAAATCCATGAACCCGACACAGGCACGCTGTTTCTTAGACCGATAATCTTAGTAGTTATTGAGCAGCCTGGACAAAAGAGCCTCGTGCAGAGAACTGAATGGGGCAGTGTTTTGGTACGAGATTTTTTCGCCGTTGCGCCAATGGCCCGGGTACATCCCAAAGAGACGAGAAGCTCAGGGGACTCAGATGCAGGTGGTCCTGCTGTTCACTGTCCACCGACTTCCTCGCCTGCGTCGCCTGACAACTCAGCGCCAAAGGTTGGGGATGCGGAGTCCAAGGAGTCTGAAAACTTTGAGCATTTGAGAGAAATGAAGATGTGCTTGCCAACAGCATCCAGCACTTTCATAGCCTCCATGATTTCTTCAGTCCTCATGTTCATGGGCCTTATAGCCTTCGGGCTGGCCGAGGGGCCGGACCTGGCTCGACCAAGCTGGCAGACGCTCATATGCCGCTTTGCTGGCTGGATCTTTCTATTTGTCCTGCCCATCATGGGACTTGCTGGGCCCTCTGTTCGGGATTTCGTGCTTTCAGGCGTTGCGCCCGAGGGCTGGGGATGTCTAACGGGACATCCGGCGGCGTGGATGCAACAGATTTTGACTTTTGCAGTCTATGCCATGCTGACGTTTCTTCCCATCCGCGAAGGGCAGCCTCTCGGGTTTTTTTTGGTCTTCGTATTCGGCAACATCTTGTCACTGCCGAGCGGAGCCGTTCTTGTTTGGCTCTTTGGTCCAAGTTGTATTTGCTTCCGGTACGCACGGTCAGTTGCTCCTACATGCCATATGTTGCCTATCGTCGGCTTTGGCATCTTACTGTCTGGCTACCTGGTGCTGAGAGATGCTGCTGGAGTTTGGATCGGGGTTTTACTGCCATTGCTGCTGACAACCTATGAGTACATCGGCACTCAGTTGGCGGCTCGTAACTTCACCGAAAGTTTTGTCACAAGGCCAGAAGTGCGCGAGCAGTACCCGGGCACAAACCAAGGCATTGTGATCTCCATATCCACTTGCACCTTTCATGCCATGGCCGAAGGAGCACGCTTAACTCTGCTCTACATTGACCACCTGCAGAACAAGGACTCTCAACCGCTCTTGCCGATAATCAGCTCGGTTACTAATGTTTCCTTAGGCACAATGTTTCATCGTTTTACATCAAGACAAAAAGGAGCATTTTAGTGTCCTTAAAGGAGGGGTCAGGGTTTAAGGTTTATGCTTTAGGAAACAATGGTGGGTAGGTACCTAGGCAACTTTCGGGAAGCTTAGGGAGCCTTAGGGAGTAGAGGGGAGTACTCGCGAACCTTGGGTTACATATCCCCCTTGAAACCCTCTCCCTGATGAACCCCATAAGAATACGAGCATAACTGTTGTTTGATTGTTCAAAAAGGGGGGAGCCAAGGTTGTGTGGAACATACTCTTGCGCCTGGGATGCGTGGACCGCACCATCCATTTCGTCACTCGTGGCTGGTTCAAGCCCAAGAATGCATCGAAGTTCTTGAGAGATGCTGGTTACTGTATGGGCTATCCCCGTATGGGAGCAGTTGCCGCCTTGCTGTTGGCACGCCTTTCTCTTGGCAACCCTGCAGTCTTGAGCGAGACGGAGGGAGTGCTGTGGGTGTTCATCATCGGAGCAGAGCTTCTGGAAGATCTGCTCAGCTACGTTCTGTGGCGAGCGGGCATCGACTTCTCACCTGTGAAGTTGTTCGCCACTGATGAAGAGGTGGAGCAAATGTCCGAGAAGAAAATTGTGAGGAGACTCAGCAACCTTAGTCAGCAGGCATCTTCGGACGCACTTGCAGTGGTGCCACAGCCACCACGAAAGCCTACTCATGCAACCTCATCCATTGATTCAACCTCATCCAGAGGTTCAGCTCAGCACGATCTGGAAATGCAGCACCTTGCTACTGTCGAGTCTGTGAAATTGGAAGTGCGTGAGAGCCATGACTTCAACTATGGCCCGGTTGACTTTGGCAGTTTGCCCTTCTGGGCGCATTTGTTTCCAGTCGTCCTGTCGCAGTTCCACACAATCTTGGCCATGATCGTGCTTTCAGATGGCCTCGTGTACGCCTTAGGCTTTTGTCACCACGATGACATGAGCCCGCAACGAGGTGTGCTTTGGTGGCCTTTACCTGACAGCGGTCAAATGTGTACATGATATGTTCGACCACGGACGACAGGACTTCCTGCACGTGTGACCTTGCTACTGCTTCTCCTACTCGCTGAGTAGTTCTCTAAATTAGGGTCCTCCTTTCCGGTCCCCTGTATAACATGGCACCCTTGTCATAAGGAGCCCTAAAGGGGCACCCTAATGTAGATAACTGCCCAAGTGCCTTCCCATTGCGGCTCCAATCCTCGGAGAGGTGTCGGGGCTGCGGGGACATTCAAGTTTCTACTAATCGCTTAAGAACCGAACAACAAAACATATTCTTCCTTACAAGGCCAATATGGAATGCAGGGATTCTGTTTGTGTATTTTCTGCGAGGTTCTTAAGCGAATAGTAGTTCAGTGTTCGGATTTAAGTTCAGTGTTCGGATTTAATTTTTGGGTGTAGGCCTCAGCTCATTTTCTTGCATCCGGCCACGGAGTCTTCGGTGCAGGCTTTTCACGTCGAGCTGCGACGACGCCGGAGAATGTGCTGCATAGAACCCGCAAAAGCTGTTACCGACCAAAGGTTTCGGAGTGATGCCCATCAACAATCACCCTTGCCCCCCTGCTCCCCAAACGTAAACAATCATATTCTGGACCCTGAATTCCTCCAAGCGTACTTCTCAAGGGCCAAGACTATGTTAGAAAAGGGGTCAATAGGGGAGGTTATTTGAAATGCCTCAGGGTCGCCTAGTGGAATTTTTAAATTAGAAGTGAGGAATGCTCAGCTGAGCCAGTAAATCATCATTGTCATCGGTTTGTATTTGCGAGCTTACTTATACAAGAGCCCAAGTCGGAACATCATCTTGAGGCCTTCAGGGGTTGGGATTAGGGTTGAAGGGTTGGGATCTAAGCTTAAGCTTCACCTGGACCCCTTTTAGGCAGCCCTAGTTACTAAAAGGGGCCACGGCTTTCAGGCTTGAGGCTATCATTAGGGCTTAGGTTTTAGGTTCAAGCTTCAGGCATAAGCTTCACCTGGCCCTAACTAGTTTGGACCCACAGATAAACAGCACTTAGTTGAAATATTTTATTCGGCCGGGGCATTTTTATGATTCGGCAGAAGGCCTTGCCCTGCACTTACCCACATGACTTCGCTTGCTCAGTCCCAGGAGTGTGCAAGCCCCGTATTGATGTGGAAGATGCAAAGGAGCATTTTCCACTTGTGTGGCATAGGCATGAACACAGCATCTTGCTGAAGCCTGCTCGAACACGAAGATCATGTATACAGCACAGGTTGCAGAGAGGCACAGCCTTGTTGGCACGTACAAACTGGATAGAAACAGCAGTTGTCCGATGCAGCAAGATGCATGTCGTTACTTGAGATGCGTGTTTGGCTCGTTTGGCTCGAAGCTTTCTTTGGTAGGACAAGGCCCCGAAAAGGGGGTCGGCGCCGCTCGTTCAGGCCATGGGGGCTGATTGAGTTTAGCATTTCCGTGGGTTGTGTTAAAAGATCCCAGCAACCTGTTTGTCCCTGCATGGCTTTTGCCAAAGTTAGTACCAGCATGCAAGACCAGTGCTTCATGCACTGTTATGAGGTCACCAGCATAAGATTGTCACAGGCTGCGCACGAGGAGCCAAGGCTGTCGGGGCTCCGAGTCGGCTCACCTGGCTTGGCTTCTACTTCTGCGACGCTTTTGCAAGAACTGCTTCTGCGAGCCGCCAACCCTAAACCCAAAACCCAAAACCCTAAACCCTAAGCCCTAAACCCTAAACCCTAAACCCTAAACCCTAAGCCCTAAACCCTAAACCCTAAACCACCCTAAACCGCCCTAAACCACCCTAAACCTAAACCCTAAACCCTAAACCCTAAACCCTAAACCCTAAACCCAAAACCCTGAAAGAATGATCTCTCAGGCAATTCTTGCAGATGGCTCGCTCGAGCTCCGGGTGCCTGCCTTGTGTATCGGGCCAGCCACGTGCGGTGTTGCCGTAGGGTCTCGGGTTTAGGGTTAGGTTTGGGGTTTGGGGTTTAGGGTTTGGGTTTAGGGCGATCTTGCGGTACATGCCGCGGAGTGCATCGACTGAGCGCATCAAGGCAGCACAATCGTAATGTGTCACAGCACAAGGTCTCGAGATCGACGGCGAGCTGGTCGTTTGCTACTGAGAGTGGTGCAAAGTGAAACACTAGGGCCAAGGTTGTGAGGACAAGAATGCAGAACAAGGCAGTCGCTCGATTTTCTCACACTTGCAGGACGGAGTAAATCTCGAGGGAGAGATAAACGGCCAGGGTCTTGGATTGTACCTGAGTCAAACCGACACCCAGAAGCCTGCCTGTTCGATTTGCTGATTCATTTGCAAGACAAGGAAAAGCCGGTCCCGCTCGCCAGAAGCTCACTTCTGACTCGTCTTCGGGTTGTTTTATTGTGAAACAATATGTTATAGTCTGTTCTTACCGGAATACGCATTAGAATGCGTAGTCATATGCTACAATATGTTGCGACAATTTGTTACAATATGTTAGTAACCTACGTCTTATAAATGTGGTGAATCTGAGACACTCCGAGGCGCCGGCGGAGAGGGGCGGCCTCTCGGTTGCGGGCTCAGTCGAAGGCAAGTCGCAGAAGGTGGGAGATCCTCATTTGTCGGCATGGGGAGGTTGCTCGTAGATTCTTCTGCAACACGAGCATGAAGTTCCAGCAACGAGCTGCTCACTGAGCTGCCTAGGTCTGAATCTGCTCCCAAGAGGCTGCAAGAGTTAGAATGCCCTTGCTCGTTTTGCCATCCGTTTGCATTTCATGACCCTGGCTCCCGTCAGGAAGCAGGATAAGAAAGAAAAGGCGAAGGACGCTAGCAGTTTGCCGCTTGTGTTCTGTATGTCGGGGCCAGGTGCAACTTTCATGTATTGGTGAAGCTCAAGCCAAGTATCTTGCTTCGAATGATACGTGGGATGTTTCACGTGCCGAGAATCGAAGCTTCAAAATCTCTCAAGTGCCGAAGCCAAGAGCAGGAGAAGCCGCAGGCACCGCCGCGGCGGACACCGACGCCCTCACCTGCCAGGCCAACGAAGAGTTGGTGCGTGAGACTGGGAGTCGAAGTGTTCGTGGATGGCCGTTGTTTGATGTCCGGTCTGTTCGTTTTGGTGGGGGGGGGTGGGTGCTTGATGCACATCCCACTGTCATGAATTCGTCCATGTGCGGTTTGAGAGGTGTAGTAGCTGTAATCACAGTCCTGAGCTTCATGGTCCGGTTGGACACGCGACGATGTTTCCTGTCTTTATGTGACGGGCTTGCAGAACTGAGCCTCGTGCCGTTACTCGTTGCATGCATTTGCGTGCTCATTATGCTCATACCGTGGAGGTCGGAGTCTCAGAAGCCTGCTCCCCAGCACTGCACAGTGTATGCACTGATACGCACGGATCCTGGATTGGACTAGAGCTCGGACAGCCGCAACGGCCAAGGAATCTCTCGGACTACGAGGGGGAACTCTCGAGGCCAAGAGCTCAGAAGAGGACCTGGCCATGTGTGGCCCATCGTGATGGGAAGCTGATCAGTGGAGGTCGCCGTCAAGGCCAGCCAAGCGAAGGGCACCGCCGGCCTCCCGGATCGTCGGCGCTGATGAGCAGATACAAGCAACGAGCCCGACGTGGAGGTTCATGGTACTTGTGAACCCAACCCCCAATTGCAACCATATTATGGGGCACTATAAGGGGCTTGTAAGTGGGGAACTTTCCAAGCATTCTTTCAAAGCAGGCCATAAAGAGGGATGAGGGCGGATGAGGGCGGATGAGGGCGGATGAGGGCGGACCTAGGTCTCGGTCCCCGGAGCGAGTGCCGCCAACGCAGTTCGAGGACTACGAGCCGGCCGGGGATGGCCGGGAGCTCGGGGTCCTTACATCCGCTGAGGTGGCTTTCATGTGTCGCGTGCATTACCATATTTTGGCATTGGACTTAGTGATTTTAAGTTGCACTGAGTTACACTACGGTACACTCAGTTACGCTTAGTTACACTAAGCCACGCTATGTTCGACTGGGAGCGCTCGTGTGCCTAAGAGCACAGTCATGGAGTGTTGAGCCATGGCTCGACAGGCAGTGGCTGGTACGTGCTGCGCTCGATGAGTCTGTGTGTGCGTGTGCCTGCGTGCGCATGTCGTTGTCATTCCGCTGTAGCTGACAAGAAGTCACTAGATGAGTGACTTCTCACGTCATCGTAGGATGACAGGCCAACCAAAAACCCTAAACCCTAAACCCTAAACCCTAAACCCTAAACCCTAAACCCTAAACCCTAAACCCTAAACCCTAAACCCTAAACCCTAAACCCTAAACCCTAAACCCTAAACCCTAAACCCTAAACCCTAACAACCCTCAACCCTCAACCCTCAACCCTAAACCCCAAACCCCAAACCCTAAACCCTAAACCCTAAACTCTAAACCCTAAACCGTTGGTATTATGCACCGTGCAGCGTAATGTCGAGGTCTACAAGAAGACGGGAAAGTGGAAGTTTCACCCGGAGACGGGTTTGTATTTCCATTTGAAAACACAGGCGTGGCCGGCCTGCTGGGGAGGACGCAGTTTCACATGAAGATGTGGCGTCATGCGGATGTCTGTGAAGGGTTCGACAGCAGCCAGGTGTACTACACGCCGAAGGAAAGCGATAACCGCTTCTTCAGAAGGATCGACGATGACGACGCCCGTGTCCCAGTGCTTCTTGGAAAAGCTTCGTCATCACTCAGCATACCTCAAGTTGCTGCGGGCTTTGATGTGGCCCCTTTGTGAGGATCCTCTGGTGAGGAAAATGAAGCAGCCCCTGGGCAGCGTTCAGGCAACGAAAAGCGGGCCTTGCTGCTTGGGGAAGCCTTGCCCCAGGTCTGAGGAGATGCGAAAAGCCATCTCAAAGACAGAGTTCGTGAAGTTTGAGGTGGAAGGAGCTCAGGTGCCTCGGCACTGCGCTTCGGTGCAGTTCTACTGCAAGACGAAGCTTAGCACAGAGCAGAACTTTCGAAAATTCTACGGGTGCCTTGCAGGGTGATGATGGCCCCGCCGTTGCCCAAGAGCCGGCGCCGGCGCCGAAGGCGCCCGAGAAGGAGGAGGTGGGACGTGGTGGGATCCTGGGAGTTGGCCCAAATGTCGTTGCTAAGTGCAGCGCGTGTAGTGCATGTAGTGCTTGTCGTGCTTGTGAGATCCTTCATGAAGAGTACTCAGGGTACTCGGAGGGTGTTCTGTCATGTTCTGTATGCTGGAACATGCTGGAACCGACTTTGTTGGAGGACGTTCGGATGGAGGGCCGGGTCAACAAGTGGGACTCGGAGAAGGAGCCGTGCACTGCATGTCTTCAATCCCTCCTAGTCCAGAGACACTCTAACATGGGAACTTGCCCCAAAAAATTGAGCCGATGGTTGAGAGCCCCATGCCATCAGGGCTTCGGCTTCATCATGCCTGCGGGGAAAGAGGAGGGCGGAGAAGTCGGCAAAGGCTGTATCAGGGCTGGAAAGATCTCAGTTGCACGTCAAACGTGGCTTGTTCTTGACCGGCAGGCCTCTTCGTCCACCGGAAGTTCATTGTGGGCAGCACGCCGACGAACCCAATAAATCTAAAAGAAGGTGTGAAGGCCGTGCCCATGTGACTTGCATGTGGGGTCATTTTGGTCCAGTTTCATTGGGGGGAAAGCAAAAAGGACGTCTTCAATGGCCTGATGCGTGTCAAGGAAGCAGGGAATGAACGCAGACAACAAATGGAAGACACAGTGCCATTCGATCATCGTCCGAAAATCTGCTCTGCTCCGCTGCTCCGTACTCCGTTGCTCCGTGCTCCACTCCTTGTAGGGTTTAGGGCTTCGGGATGCTTCGGGTTTAGATTTAGGGTTTCGGGATTGGGGTTTAGAGGGTTCTGCACCACGTTGCTTCACAACGGCCAGAGGGGGCTCGGACATTCACCCCCCCCCCCCTCAATGCTGCATTAGCACCACCCGGCTCCGGAGCAAGAGTTCAGATTTGCGAAAACACGCATCAATGTGCCATTGCTGTGCAAAGCCTTTTGAAAGAGTATGGCGGACCTCCCGCTGCCTCTCCACGCTTTCCGGCTCTTTGTATTTGCCAAGGAAGTGGGGTAAGAATGCATACCCGGCAATCTGAGGGCGGCATCTTATCGGGAGATAAGGCGGAGGGAGTTTAACATCCAACTGGAGCTCGGATAACGCTTGCGACGGGCTGGGATTAGGAGGGACGACGTCGGATCCAAGGCTGCTGAGCAAGCCGTTTTCCATCCATCCGTTCATCCATCCGAACTAGAGAACTAGAAGGCAAATGAAAGCAGTACAGCCCAAAGGGAAGGTCAGTGCGGAGGGGGTTGTGATTGCCATTTCATGTAAGAAATCTGTCAACTTGGCATAGCAGGATAGCTCTTTATCTTTGTTTGTGGCTCCATAGCTTAAACTCCGGTTACCACCTGTGACTTTGACATCAAACGCGGCAGGTACTCGTGGGGTTGGCCCCTTGCATGCCTGAACCCACTGCGGCCCGTATCCTTGGCCAGGTCAGCTTCAAGCAAGGCACGCAGGACAGCAAGCCCTGCGCGCTGGAGGTGTTGATGCTGGGTGCGTTCCTGAGTCTCTGTTACCAGCAGCACTTGAGTCAGAGTTGCAACGTCGGATGTAGGATATTGGAAGTTGCGGAGGGATGGAGCTTTGCAGCTAAAAGTGAAAATGCGAGTCTGTGACATGTACCGTAGCTGACGTTCGGTGGCCTTCCGGCCGCATGGCTGGGAGGTGTAGATAGGGGTTGGTGTGTTTGAACAGCTTGGCTTTCATGTGCTTGCGACTGCTTGAAGGTGCAGATGGCAAGCCACTTCCCATCCATGCTGGCGCACAGACGCTGGAGGTCCATGGCTTGGGGCTTCTATGGGCTTCTTGCAGCGTCCCCTCCGCCCTTCGTGGCCTTCGCATGCTCTGCTGAAGAGTATGGAGCCATAAACCACCGGATTGACCTTGCACTGCCACCTGCATGCTGGACATGCTAGACATATCTAGACATGCTAGTATGGTGCTGCTGCTGGTGCTGTGCGAGGAGAAGAAGAAGAGCTACCACGTCTCGGCTGAGTCGCTGGGCCTGCGTGTGCACTGCGAAAGCTGGCGCGCAGGGCAAGATCAGCTGTTTCTGCAACATTTCGCAGGTTGCTTCTGACTGCTTCTGATTGTTCATGTGTAGGAGGTCCCGCCACAGCACGCGCAGTAGTTGATAGTGCTGACGAAGCCGCGAGTCATAGCTGTGTGACTGCTCTTACTGTAAAGGTTGCAACTTGCGAATGTCGTTAAGCGGTTGCCAGGCCTGGTCTCAAGAAGACCCTTCAGGACCTCAGCTTGATTTGCTCCAGGCTGAATTAAGTTAAGCAGCCGCATTTGCTCGCACTTCACAGCACGGAGAAAGTGGGGGTTTAAGAAGGCTTTAGAAGGCTCCACTGATCACTGCCCTGCACAGAGAGGACCGATATGTCCTGGACGAGCCGCTTGAGGCCTGCCCTTGTGACAACGGTTTTGGAATTCTCGCCCCCCCCCCCCTCCACTGCGAATTTCAGGAGCTTGGCGTCTATTTCGCCGTCCTCGATGGCCACGGGGGAACTCAGGCCCATGAGAAAGAGGAGAAACCTGAGGGGTATAAGGCTCAGGGGGCTTGCGCCTGAGCTCAGAGTCGCTGAAGGTGGCGGACATGGTGAAGGAGAAACTCCACAAGTGTGGGGCTTGTGGGGCTGTGCAGGTCACGTGAACCTAAATAAGTCGATTTTGTTTTGCTCAGTGCCTCAAATTGCGTGACTTTGCCAGAAGCAAACTCACAATCAAGTGAAGAGTGCAGCCTCAGCGACGTTGAGTGCCGAAAGCCTTAGCCCTTTGTGCTGCCGGCTGCCCAGGAATGTCCTCCAGCAAATGAGGCAGAAACAGGCGCAGCCCAAGTTTGTCATGTTCCTTGCAGATTTGCAACGGGATCAGCGTGCTGCATGCCAGTACAGACAGGTGCAACAGACGCGTCAAAGTTCATCCTAAACCCTAAACCCTAAACCCTAGACCCTAAACCCTAAACCCTAAACCCCAAACTCCTTATTGTTCATGAGTGCCCGTCCGATCTTTGTTGGAATTTTCACGGACCACGGGGGCAGGTGCAGCCTGCTTCTCGGGACGAGAAGATAAAGCTGGCCATTAAGGAGGCAGACTGGCGGGGGACGATATGAAGCAGGGTTCATATTTCTGTTTTTGGTGAGTGTATATAAGTTTCCTTTTTAATATTGGTGAGTGTATATGCCTTGTGTCCTTTTGGGGGTACAAGAAATATATACCCTACTTCATATGAACCTGTGTAGATGTCACCAGAAGAGCACATTTGATCCTTGAGCTAAGCATGTGCTTCTTCCGGAGTTTCCGAGACCTTGCTGTCCTATTAACTGATCTGCTGCACTGGGCTGGCAAGGCTTTCCTCCAAACAGACAAGGAGATTTTGGCCCTCGCAGAGCGCAAGAAGTGGACTGCTAAGATGGAGCACTTGTCGTGCAAGGTGTCACCTCTAATTGTACGGGCCCGTACTCAGGGTCCCCAAAAAGGGACGGTCATTCTCCTAGCAGCTTGCCGGCTGAGGTTTGAGCTTGTTGGCTCCACTTGCGTCCGGCGCCCGAATCGGGAAACTCTCAGGGTCAGGAGCATCAGATCACCTGGCAAGAGTTAGCGTGGCAGGAAGATGGCCTAAGCAACCGGTACTCGTAGCAGCCGAAAGGAGGATGGCCTAAGCAACCGGTACTCGTAGCAGCCGAAAGCATAGCTTCCGCCGGCTACCGCGGCGACCCTCGCCTTCACGTTCTCTTCCCATCCTGGGGCAAAGCAGCTTCATTCTCTCCGGAGAGTTCTCAGGTTTCCGTGATTCTGCATGGGAATCCGATGCTGGGCTGCACGTTGAGATATCATTCAGAGTCATTCGCAGCGTGGAGCCGACGTAAGTTGTGCTGCAAATCAGGAAGTTGGGGACCGCCCTGCGTTTGGCCTGCCTGGCTAGCCTTTGTTTGCAGCCGTCGCGGCTTCTTCGGGCAGAAGCTGGTATGAGTTTCAAGATGTTTCAAGGTTTGATCATGACCGTCATGACCTGCTCAGCTGATGTGTTTGATGCTGACAGGTGGTGTCAAACCTCGGAGATTCGCGGGCCGTGCTCTGCTTGGGCCGCAGTCTTCGATGCCACATGTCGCATGAAGAACTCCTCCAACTCTCCAGCTCCCCCCTCTTTCCGCTCTCCGGCCAGGCCGTGCAGGGCAGGCGGCAGCTCGCTATGGTTTGCTGCTCTGAAAGACCACGTCAGTCGTCCCTTCCCCCATAATACTGAACCCGGCCTCCTCCCCCCACCCAAAGTCGAGGTTTCGACTCATGGTCAATCAGTCTTCGTACTGCGCTTGGTCGCTGCGAGCGGCCTTTGTGCAGGCCGTGCCAGCCTCCGAGGATCACCGGCCAACTCGAATCGATGAGCCGCCTCGGCACGGATTCGGTCTCGTACGGTGACCCACAGTAGCAGAGCGCAAAACAAATTCGTACCCTGAAAAGACGCTAAAATACTTTTCTCCTGACTCTCGGAACCCCCAGAAAGAATACCTGGGAACCCTATGTTGGGGAACCCCCCGAATCAAACGGGAATCTTGCCTTGGCTCCAGAGTCTCCTTTCCCTTTGAGAAGTCCCAGCGCGACAGGAAAAAACGCATTGAGCGAGTTGGAGGTCTCGTCTTGCAGGCGGGATCCAGTTGCACTGGCATCCAAGCAGCTCCTTGCAATTGGCTACAGTATCCGTGTCGGTAGGAGCGGCTATGATGCAATCATATGCAATCTCAACCGCTCTTGACCTAAGGTTCGTGGTGCGTGGCGTGTTGCCACCTCGACGAATCCCAACTCCATGAATAAGGCTGGGAGTTGCGGAAGTTAAGCTGGAGTGCGACAGTATTCCGGGGAAAGCATTGCTTGGTGGTGCAGCTTCGAGTTCTAGGACAACAGCGACAGTTCTGCATCATCTAACATGGCTGACAGGTATTGTGGACATGTAGCTAAAGACATCGCTGCTTCATGCTGTGTGCCCTGATGCAGGCAGCCAGGAGAGAATACCAGGCCTTTCCGAGAGTCTGTCGAGTCACAGCTTTGTGACTGGTGTGAGTCCACCACTGCAAGCCGCACGCATCCTCTCCGTTTTCATTTTGCTTTGCTTCTGCTTGAACCATTTGAACCCCAACATCAGATGCCAGACATATCAGACATCAAAGGAATCAAAGCAAGTCTCGCTTCCAGGGCCTGGCGATGACCCGATCTTTTGGAGATCTGCCGGGTGCTTGGGAGCCGGAGATAGCGGAGTGACCCGAGACATGTTTTGTTGCCCAAATGTGCATGGCATGTGCACTGCAAGTTGTCGTGAAGGGGGTCAGACACAGACTGAGGCATTTCAAGCGGCCCATCGGATTGGCCATTGCAGAGCCGGAAGTTCGGATTGTTCCTCTTTCGGACAAGGAGATCTAGCTGATGAGGGATGGATGTGGAGACGTAGACCGCAGGTATTTGAAGGTGATGTGCTGTTCTGCACCATTCGTGGTCACCGACCGGCCTTTCCATCCCTTTCCATGCCTGAACCGCCTTTGCGTTATTCTGGCCTGGGGAATTGAATCCTTGGGGTTTTGAGAGGGGCCTTCGGCTAACGTGGTTGGGGATTTCCGGGGCTCTAGCACCATCTGGCATTCTTCCTGGGCGGAAGACGTGGGAAGGACCTCTTTATAGTCTTGGCGACGGACGGCGTCTACGACGTCCTCAGCAACCAGGTGCCTCACTACATCACCTTTTGGTATCCTTTTGGTTGTGCTGACGAGCTGCTGGTGGAGTACATGGTAAAACTTGTTGTTGCTGGTCTCACCTTCCTGCAGATCTGCAGATGCAGGCGCCAACAAAGCTTCGGGCTTATAAGCACGCACTCCTTTTTGTGGTTTTTGACTCGTCTGTCACTGTGCTGCGTGTGTGCCAGGAAGTTATCGACCTGGCCATGAGGTGGGTGCAGAGGAAGTCACGCGATTTTTCGCCATTGCTGGCATACATGGGAGAAGCTGCGATTTTTGTGTCCACAGAGGAGAGAGTAGGCAAGTTTCTGACCAAAAGTCCCGGTGGCTCAAGCTTCCAGTTGGGCAGAATGCCCGGTTAAGATGCCCGAAATGTCGTTGTGAAGAAGACGCGTGCGTCCTCTTGCAAGAACAGAATGATGGCAGTCCATGGCAACCCCACACCCGAAATATCTCAACAGCTGACCATGATGGTTTGCTTCCTGCATGATTGCACCCATGACACCTGATGTCTCCTTGCATGAGGCACTGGCGGGAACCCGAAGAAGCCGCAAAGAACATTGTCCGATCAGCCTACAAACGTGGGGGAGCTGAGCCTCACTGTAGTGCTTTGATATGCTTTTGATGCTTGCCAGTGCTGTAAATCCTTCAGGGAGCTCTCTCACTATGGGCCTTTTTGTTGTAGATTCGGGGTGTCTAGGCTCATTCTCGTGTATCGTCCGCATGGTAGAGAGCTCTTGGGAGTGACTGGCGCTGCAACAAGGTCTGCTTCTATGTAAACCCGTGGTAGGTGATTCCATTTCGGAAACGCGGAGGGCAGACCTAGACCTGAGGGAAGACACTGCTAGGGTCTGCTTGGCGCAGAGCCAACCCGAAACCCTAAATGGAAATCGCTTCAGTTCGAGAGGGTGACGTGTCCTGATGTGAAGGCGGGAGCGAGGACAACCTGACCGTCTTGGTGGTGCAATTTGGTGGGACCAGCTGAATCTGAGAGCTTCGCTCCCTTTGAGGGTTCAGGTTTTTGCAGGCAAAGTGCAGGCAAAGAGGCGTAGTCAGATGTATTCAGTCTTCCATTTCTTGACGTTGTCATGTCGTTAATTGTGAGCACACATATCAGACTCTCGTGATCTGCACTGGTGTAGCGGACGGCATGCGCATTTGCTTGCAGTCAGATTGGAACAGCTAGCACGGGATACCGATCTTATCAAACCGTGAACAGAAACAAGCTTGTGCCGACATGGAAGCCACGTTCCCTGGACATGTAGGTTGGGCTGACAAGAGTGTTCCGAAGTACGTGGGCAAGACAGGCCGTGACGGCACCGTGGGGTTGCCGCGTGCAAATGAGAAAACTTGCTGGGGGTGTGTAGTGTTATCGAACCAAGTGCTTTAGGGAAGAGAAGAGTTCCACTTGCGATGTGATGATCTATTTGCGACTTGATGCTTTTGCCTCTTCTGAGTGCGTTGGTGCTGATTGTTCAAGACGAGAAATGCCTGTTGGACGTGCGTCCTTGTCCAAAGGCAGTTGGGGGTTGAGTCGCCCCTAAAGCCTTTAAGGGCTAGATGCACAGTTGTTTTTTCCATTGGTCCAAGGGTTTGAGCTCGGGCTTGTAAGGAGGAAGCTCACCCCAGTAGGAAGCAAAGAGAACACTGTTGCAGTACCGCCTACGAGGTCGTGTTTGTAGTCAGGGTGTGACTCGGCATCAAACCCTGCAACCCTGCAACGCGGCTGTGCTGTTGTGAATCGTGCAAAACTGCGGACCAGTCAGCTTTGATGATTAAACTTTCTGGAATGGCCAGAAGCGAGATGTCTCAGAAATGGCTGCTAAGGCTGCTAAGGGATGCAGCCATGAGGTCTCGTCAAGCCTCAAGATGCATGCTTCCCATGTGAAGACCCAAGCTGCAATTGTCTCGCCAACAAGCACTCAACCTTTTGTGTGGCTGAGTGGGGTAAACCACATCGCCAATAACACAAGATTCAACAAGTGATTAGTAGAGGCCCCGTCTCAAAGGAACTCGTAAAACCAGTTTAGGGCAAGGTCTTCGCTCTACCTAAGTCGAGTGGTTTCCGCGCGACCTGCGGGCTTCCGTCTCACCGCTCTGAGTTAACAGCCTTCCCATTCCGCGCAAGTTGCAAGCTGTAGGGGCACAAGTGGATTCAGACATGGGGAGAACAGTCCTTGCCTGATGTAGCTGAATGAGTACACTGTACACTTTTCCGGATACTACATCATCTCTAGAACTGCAAGTGTGCACTTTTTACGGGGCTTATGAACTCAGCAACTCGGTGCATCCATCCTCTAACCTCTCCAACGCAGACTTGGGTGGGCTTAGCGCGCTTGAGCACTCAAGAGCAAGTGGCCAGCATTGGCCAGCGAAGTGCCATGACTATCGAATATGTCGGCAGTAAGCCTGGAGTATGCGCATTGGTGACAGATAGCAGGTTACAAGCTGTATCACGGAAGGTGTTTTCCTCCGGCTCGCACTTCCATCGCCACAAGTCTGGCCGTAGCCATCCCAAAGCCAGCTCAAGCCTCTGAATCCACATGGGCTGACAGGAGGACAAGGCCATGTGGCCGCAGCTGCCACTTTAGATGCAGGCACAGTCCGCGTCAGGGCCCACAGCAAGAGGGGTGGAGATGTGGTTTTGTCGGAAGTGTTTTTGCTCCCCAAGATACCCTTCAGCTTCGGGATGCTTCTCAAATGCCCTCAGTTCTGGGAAGCCAGGCGTGGTCAAAGGGGCTGCGGCGCAGAAGGCGACAGATGAGGCTCGGGGAAGAAGAGTGTTTGTTCTAGTCAAGACTGGTGCGCCCCTTGCTTCTGTAAGATTGAAGACAGTTGGCCGCCTTGCAGCACGGTGTGAGCCATTCTCGATTGTGCTTAGAACCTCATATGCGTGATCTTAACCCTGGTCTGAGATGGACATGTTCGGCTGAGGGCTAGATGTGAATCAGAATCTACTTGTCGCACAGCTGCTGCTGGACATGTGTTGGCTGCTCTTCTCAGACGATGGAGGATGTGCCAGATCTATTGCGGCCTTCAGACATCCAGCAGTAGCAAAAACCGCCATTGGACTTGGAGCTAGATTTTCAGTGGCACGTGCTGAAACCTTTTGCACGGTTGGTGGGTTTCACCGGAAGACAGCTTGACGTCTGCGTGGTCAATCTGGCTTACGGTCTTGCTAGGTGGCCAAAAGCGGTTAGGAGCTGCAGAACACCCCACCAGTATGGTTGCATTCAAGTCCAGTGAGGTACTCGGCGCGTATCTTTTCGGCCAGTTTCCAGAAACCAGGAATACCTGCGGTAGCGACATGAACAGCATAGGACATGCCCAGAACTGCAGATGCAGGGTCTGGTATTCCTGGCTTCCAGAAGCACCATTATTTAGCTGCACATAGGCTGGTGGGATTCAATCTGCAGTTGGCATGCGGAAGCCCACATACGGCTACATGTTAAGCTTAGACGATGTCTGTGGGTTTCCAGATGCCATGGATGATCTGAGATCATGCAAGCCCCGCCTCCTCCAATATCCAACTTTGAACATCTGAGTCGAAGAAAGCTGATGAAAGCTGAGCACTTCATGCGACTTTCGCATATTGGAGGGGAGAAGAACCAGCTCTGGTCAACAAGGCAGTCTGGATCGGGATTGTCAGTCCAGGGAAGGCACCCGGGTGTCAGACGTTTCTCACCTTGCTCGCTTGCAGCAAGGGGGCTCGGACGCTGCCCTCTCCATGTTGAGGCTCTTTAGGGTTTAGGGTTTAGGGTTTAGGGTTTAGGGTCAGGGTTAATCCGGGGTTTCTTGCTAGGCCCATGAGACACCCCGGTGCAAGGCGAAGCTCAATCACCTGCCAGTTCTGTTTTGCCCTTGGGTGCTTTTCTTGGATGGAAGCTTCGTGACCGTGCACGTGCAGTACAGCTGCAACGCAGGAAAAGAGGCAGACGGGCCGGCCAGCGCTCCGTTTTCCATGTGTGGGAAGACGAAGTTGAGAGCCACCAACAACCATCGTGGATAGAGGCATGCATCCTCGCCAGTCGTTGTAGTTTGGAGAGTTCTGCTTCACTGAATCCTGCGATTTCGGGGGCGGATTCGGGATCCAGACCGGGTGCGCTCCGTCTTAAAGGGATGGCTCAAATGGGTGGGAGGGCTACCAAGTTTTTCTTCAGCACCTCATAGTGATAGTCAAGTCCCCACGCTGTCGAGAAGACTTCACCGGTACGGGATTTTCACTGGCTGCGCACTTTCCATTAAAGAAGGATGTAGCAACAGCTGTCGTTGTACGCAGACTCCATCTCTGTGGCCCATTGGCCACAGCTAGCGCGCTGGGCCATGGGAGATCCAGACCGCTTGCAATGGTGGAGCCCTTAGCGCTACAGCGTTGGACACAGCCCGATATGCGCAAATGGTAGCTGCGTCATTGTTTACTGGACGTGTATCCTGCGAGGTATTATGTGGATCGGACTGGCCAGGAGTTCGGTCCTTTTCGAACATCGAAGATGCAGCCTGACGGCAAACGTGCGGAGATTCGTCGGCTTGCTTGCAATCCAGCATGTTCCAGCCGGGATGTTCCAGCGTCAGTGTGCGAGAGACCGTGACATCTCTTTGCGGAGCTTTGTTTCTGACATGTGCTGACAAAGTCATATCATGCCCACCGTGTCCTCTACATGTCTCGTCTTCCTGCCCAGGCGCTCCTGGTTCACGCAGGGCTTCTTTCCCATCGGGGACGAGCACCTCGGCAAATTCACCCCCTGCTATGCCGAGCTGGGCAGAGTGGGCTGAGAAAGCCACAACAGAGGAACAGATGGGAGTTGAGGGAACTGATGCAACTGCCCGAGGCTCTTGGTCCGCCTTGGGGACTGGCCGCCTGAGGCCGTGCCTTGCACGTCTACAGAGTCTTTATGTTAACTCAACCCCTTTTACATGCGTGTCATACAATGGTTGGAAGTCTTACAGTGTTACTTTATGTATGCGAAGTGCCAGCAAGAAAGGCAACGGCCTTCCTAGTTTCCATGTGCACTGTGCGCCTTGCCAGTCCCACGTGGCAGCCCAACTCTCAGATGGTGTCCAAAGCCTCATCCAAGTTCCCTAATGCAGTCGCGTGCAGGCTCCAGAGAGCTGCGGGCTAGAATCGGCTAGAAGCAAGTGCTCCCTCCGAGTGCTCAAACCTCTCCGTTGAATGCAGAGGATGAAGCATGAAGCAGTTGGAAGAGACAACCAAGATCCTGGGAAAGAAGGTCTTTGAAAAGCAGCTGCAAGGTCAAGATGCTCTATCCGGACCCTGACAATATCTTCGTCGGAGGTCCACAGTCACCGCAGAGCGCAGCCAGCCACCCAGCCTTTTTTGCGACGAAAGAGGTCATTCTGCTTTCTCGCTCCTTCATGGAAAGATGCTTTGCCTGTCGCTTTAGAGTTCACCTAGCCTGGATAACTGCCTGACACACCCATTGCTCGTGCCTTCGTTTCTGTTGACTTTTTTCCAGAGCCGCGCGCCACCGCGGCGGCGGAGCCGCAGCCGCAGCAGGCGGCGGCCGCGCGAGGCAGTGGCCGAGCAGTCGCAGATGTGCAAAAGCAGTTGCCATGATTCAACATTCAACATCTAGACTGACAGCGCCTCCTTTGTGTTGTGTGACGTGCAAAGGAGCCGCGGCATCCTCGACCAGAGGACTCGACATGGACTCTAATGCATCGTGAATCAGAACTGTTCAGCTAAAGTCGTTGAAAGAAGTCCTTCATTTGTCATGATGTGTGCATATGCGCACAGGAGTATCCGCCAGAATACGACCGGCAGCCTGGCTACGGGCCGCCACCCTACGGTGGCTACCCACCTCCTCCCGGCTATGGCGCCTACGGCCCTCCACCTGGCTACGGCCCGGGCTACGGCCCTCCACCGGGCTATGGGCCGCCTCCACCTGGCTACGGCCCACCACCCTACGGCTATGGGGCGCCGCCGCCAGGCTATGGTCCTCCAGGTGCATATCCGGCGCCGGGATACGGGCCGCCCTCGGGCCCGTCGCCTGGATATGGCCCACCAGGAGTGTGCCTGGCCTGTCAGACCTGTGGTGCGAGATGCCATAATTCGTACTTTTTTAAAAGATTTGGTCTTGAATCACCTGTCAAGTCCGATACACACAACACTGGGGTCACTCTGTACTAGCGTGCAGCCTGAAAATGCTAAAAATCTCGCCAGGGCTCCGCTGGCTTCTCTGGCCGTCAGACAGGGACCCTCAAGTCCTTCAACCCGAAGCCGGAGACTCAGCTTGGCCCCCCTCTTTCCCTGATGGCCTGATGGCTGTTGGGCTGTTTTGCCAAGAGATGAGGGAAGCTGCTTTGCGTGATGTGCCTTTGCCGCCCTTCCCCTCGCAGGCATGGCTTTGGGTTCATTGATTGCCCGCAGGTGCGGGACACAGAGGTGCTTTTTCAGGCTTCGGCAAGCTTTGCCGCTGAGTTAATCCTGTTCTTTCTTGTGTGTTTCCAGCACCTTCATCTTCCCAGGAAGTTGCCCTTGTTGGCACACCTAGGGCACACCTAGCTCTGACACACACACACACACACATGTAAAAATATACATGCATGTATTGTGATATTGCTAGTTGCATATACACTGTATATACAGATGTATCGAGCTGATATTTGGAAATATGTATGTATACATAATCAGGCGCCTTTTTTGTGGTACCCCCCCTCCCTCGCTGTGGTGTGGTTGTGGGTTGGTTTTGGAGGGTTTTTGGGTGTAGGTGCGGTGGCTGTGGGCTGGGTTTAGGGCTCCAGCCTTTTCGGCTGAGTTTTAGGGTTTAGGCTTTAGGGTGTTGGGGTTTAGGCTCCAGGGTTGTAGGGTCATGATCTAGGTACTCTCGCCGTGGTGTGGCTGTGGGGCTAGGGTTTAGGGCTTCTGGTTCAGGGCTCTAGCATTTTAGGGTTTGAGGCTTGGGGTTTTAGGACTTGTAGGGTTGTAAAGGTAGAGGTAGAGTCGGTAGAGTTGAAATACAATTCCGGAGAAGTTTGCCGCAAACAGGTAGTAGCTCGGGGACAGTAAGAAAATCTTGGTGCTACAGACAAGTGTAGGTTTCAGAAGTTGCAATCCAGGTGGTAGTATCCCTGCCAGCGCTATTCCTTCACCAACGGTGGCCTCCCTCGTATCGCGGCTACGAGAGGATTCCTAAGGTAGCGAGCCTCAGGGGTGGAAGGGCAATATTCCAGGTACCGAACTGGTTGCTCCTTAAGTCGTACTCCTGTCCTCTTCCAATCCTCGTAAACCAATACAGCAATACATCGATCACACCGGTTCGCGAAAAGTGTACACAGCGGGAAATTCCATTTATGTGCTCCAAGAGAGCTGTCTTGAGCAAGCGCGCCCGTAGCAGGGTTTTTACGTGGGGTTTGGGTGAGGACTTGAGGGCTTTGGGCCCTTAAGGCCTCCAACCTCACCCTCCCCCCCCCAGGAAGGGGGGGCCGGACACGCCAGACGCCAGACCATTTGCACACACATGTTTATGTTCTTTCATTGTGCATACATGCCTCCATCTACGAAAAGAGCCACACACAACAACCTTGCTGGGGCGCCCTTTCGTTACCTTTGCCGCGGGTCATTGTCTCGACAACTTTGGGATAAGTCTCGGCTCGCTTTCTTGTAGTTTGTTTTTCGGATGCCACAAAGGACTGTCACTACTTTCGGCCCAGGGGCTTATGATCATCTACACACAGTGACGTAGTCGCTGTGCTGTGCTAGACTATCTTTCTGCCGATCAATCCGGACCACTGCTGGCAGAATCTTGCAGAGCCTCGTGTGCTTAGCTTTCTCCATGCGGTTTGTGGAGAGCATTGGTAACTTTTGCGGGCGCCTCATCCCGGCTGCAGACTTACTTCTGTAGGGTTTTGTTTTCGTCGTAGCATGGTCCAGCGCCGGTGCCGGAGCCGAAAGATCGTAAGACAGGCCCCGTAAAAGTTTTATAATTTTTAAATCACATTCATAGAGTTTTTATGTAACATATTATTTTGAACAAACATTTTGGCACGATTGCGCTCACCTGGCCTGAGGTGAGGCATCGCTTTAGCAGGGACGTCTTCGTCCACAAGGTGCTCCTTCATCTCATCCCTCAACTCATAGCGAACTCGTGCCCTTGGCCAGGCGCAGATTGGTGACTTGGAGGTGGGTCGGTACCTCGGTACTTAGACACTAGGACTTGTGATTTGTTTTTTGACCCTTCGCGGGCTGGCAGCAAGAGGATCTGATGCGCTTGAAGTTCTTGGCGACTGCCCAGGTGAAGAGCTCACCTTCCTGTTGGACACCAACAAGGCCAACACAACCCTTTCTAAAGGCCTAGAAGGTGCTGTGCTGTAGCTCTTGGCTTAATATTTGTTTTGGGAAGGCTCGAAGCACAACCCTAAAAACCCTGAACTGGCCGCGTCCCCACACAAGCCGTTGACACGCGCAGGACGGTATGCCCCAAGCAAGGGACATCCGCCGCGGTGACGGTTCCAAGTCCGGATCCTCAATGACCCTCTTGATTGTGGGAGGGCGTGTGAGGGTGTATGACTGCATGTATAGTATATGATCAGCATCTAACGGCCAAACCAGGAGACAGTACAGTTTTTTCCCCATGATCAGCTCAAGCGTGCCTCCCTGTCCCACGCAATGCAGGCCCGGCCCTGGAAAAAGAGGTGGGATGCTTATGCCTGTGGTACATGACGTTAACTCTTGAGAGGGGAGGGGTAGAAGGATTCTGCAAATAGGCACCGGCTTGCAGTGTTGTGACCGATCAGGAGGGGAGGACGCACCGGCAGCCAACGGTACTTGCCTCTGTGCTTTTTGCGAGCAGGTGTCAGGAAGGTGATGTCATTCAGTGAGGAGGGCTTCTCCCATTCTCTGGGTGCAGTTCGATGACTGTACATGCCAATCCAGGTGGCGACCAAAGCGCCAAGAAGCGGCGACGAGGGGGAAAGGTGCGAGCCTCGATCTGCAAGCACAGCGCGCGGAACGCCGGACAGAATATTTCTGACATCTGGGGGGCACGCTTGACCATCCTGCAAGATGAGCTTCTTGGCTGAGGGCAAGAAGAAGGGCGAGGATGGTGCAGGTCAGAAGCTGACGTTGGCTCTGTGGGCGAATCTGGTCGTAAGCCTTCACTGAAAGGCTCGTGCTTATTTCGCTTCGATGCTTGTGACGGCTGTTGTGACAGGTGGTGATGCGAAGGCCAAGCTGTGCTTTTGACCTCGTGTTCAGTTAGCACCAGTGCATGTTCTACGTTCGGACGTCTGTAAGGCCAGATTGTAGGTTCCCCTCCAAAGCACTCCCGGGCCATCTCGCTGAGCAGGGACCTGGGGAGGCCGCAAAGCAGGGCACCTGGCTTCGGGTGTGGCGGCATTGAGCCCATGTCACCTTATGCAGAACATGGAGCATCCTAAGAACCTTCGGCAACCTGCCATTGACGGCTTTCACTTGTCCCGACGCTTTTTTCTGCCCTGCTCGCTGAGAGTAGTAGCATCCAGGCCGAAAGCACTGGCACTCACAATGATCGGGGCACAGTCTGGGGCGGCTTCGAGCGTGTCTCTTCGTGCGCAGCGAGGCCCGAGGAACCGGCACCTCAGAAAGCTGAAGGTGATGGTGAAAATAGCGCCAAGGCTCGAGAGAGGAGCAAGTGTACTCTGCAGCAACAGCGGGCAGTCGATCTGGACTTTGTGCAGCAACTTGCCCGCCCTGTGCCGCAGCGTTGCGAGGCTGAAGCGAAAGAGACAGCGCCGGCTGCAGAGAATACGAGCAGCGAGCTCAAAGCTGCTTCCGAGGCTCCCGAGTTCTGCTCAACGCTTCGAGGGTTTGGGGTTTGGCATCCGCATCCCAAGCCGAAAGACTGGAGCAGGCTCCCGATGGCGACAAGCCACAGCCTGAGAGACCTTTTTGGCCACTTGTTCTCCTTTTTTGCCCAAGTGCAAAAGAGACTCAGCCAGCCTCAGCGGCTGCCGGGCTCACCAGAAGCAGCCAGCCTCGAGGCCTTCCGAGAAGGTGGCCGAGGCGGCCGAGGCCCGTTCCGAAACGTTTCTGGTGCAAAAAACAGGGCATCGGATGCTGCGTGTGCTGCGTCTGTTTTCAAGGGAGTTTTGCTCAGGCTCAAGCCGGCCAAGCCGCGTCACAAGCTCAGGAGATTTCAAAGTGCCTGGCTTCTAGGATCACACTATGTGGAGCCCGTCCCTGTGTCATCAGTGGTTTTCAGAGGCCATTGGAGGCGAAGGCTGAGGGAGGGCCCGGAGCAGACACTCAGGACTGCAGTTGTGCCGAGTCTCGTGCCCCCTTAAACGTTTTCAACTGGGCACACATGCCTCCAAGAGAAGTGTGGCCACAGTTTCTGGCCAGGCTCCTGCTGCAGATGCGCTCGCATCTCAGACAACGCAAGTTTTGTTGCGGCCCGCATCCGGCTCACCTGTTTCCGAGACTGTGCTCGACCAGTTCTTTCTGCGGAGGGGCGGGTAAACAATGTCTGGAAGAAGATGCTTCAGAACACGCTGTAGCACGTGCAACTCTTGAGGGCGGGATGGCAGAAACGTACTGCGCAGATTCCCGTGAAAGAATTCGTGAAAGAGAGAGAGAGAGAGAGAGAGAGAGAGTGTTAGGGTCCAGAGCGCAATTACCTCAGCTGCATTTCTTTTTGGGGGTGGGGGAAGAAACCACTCCACACTCGCCGGCCCGAACTCGTTTTCACTGGAGCGGCTCCAATACAGGGTGGGGCGATGACGTCCGGGGCTTCGGCCCCATGCCCCCAAGAAAGAAAGAAAGTGTTAGGGTCCTTCAAGCCCTGCTGTAGAAGAAGAAGAAGAAGAAGGAGGAGGAGGAGAAGAAGAAGAAGAGGAGAGAGAGAGAGAGCGAGTGAAAGAAGTTTCGGTCTTCAGACAGAGCAAACTCCCGCGAGCGCAGCTCTCTTGCGGCCAATCCAGGCCGGGTAGTACGACCGGAATGGCATCCCGGCCAGTGTCAAGGGCATGGCCATTCATCCACAGTTTACAACATATACAACCCAGTTCATTGTCTCCCGCCGCACAAAAGAGGCCCGCTGCCAAGACTTTAATTTACAGAGTTGATTCCTCGCGAAATTCTTTCGAGAAGCCTCATCGCTCCGGATTGTGGATGACGGCGGGCGTGCTTTGGACAGACCAGCTGTTCACTTGTGCGAGGCCGCGTTTTGCTGGCCAGGGCACAGGGTATCGTGGGTTCGTTGTCATGCCGCAGCTTTCATGACTTGCACGGTGTCTCTCTCTCTCTCTCCCAAACTTTCGCCGGAGCATGTAGAAAAAACAAACGAACACAATCTGCACAGGGTCATGACTGAGTGGCCACTTGTGTGCACAAGGCCCTGTGTAGGATAGGTCCTGGCAGCATCGGTTCGTGCTCACTTTCTTCGCAGGGCTGCGTCCTATGCTGCGTGCTTGCTGCGGTGCATTCGTGGTACAGAAACATGTACCGTGGAATGTGAACTGTATACATGCACAAGGAGACTGCAACTTCATGCGACTTCGATGCGTCGTCGGCACATTGTGGGCTTCCCGCCTTTTGAGATCCCAGAAAACCAGAAGCCCAGCTTTGACAAGAAGCCCAGCCAAAGGAAAATCACAGACCCCTCCTCGCTTCACCTATCCCGTCAATGCAACTTGAGTCGGCACGCTTCCTCGCAGCAATCAGCAAATGTAGACTTTGTGCTTATTTGATGACGATGTTCGTCGCAAACCAGGCCTGCCAATTCTCTGCCCACGGAAGCACCCGCGGCAGATGCCCTGGTGACAGAGAAGGCTTCTCATGGCGGGCTTGTTGAAATGTGTAATGTGAACCCATCTGTCGCACGTGGGAGGTGGCAGAAGCTCCAGCAGCAGAAGCCCCGGTGGCAGAGGCCCCAAAGGTGGAAGCCCCAGCCCCGGCCCTGGCCGTGGCGGAAGCCCCGGCAGCGCAAGCCCCGGCAGCATCTGCGGATGCGCAGGCTTGTGATTTTTCTCTGCACGTGCCTAGATCAAGCCTCGTGGAAAACATGCCCGTTGCATCATGTTGTTTTCACGTCTTGTCGTCATGCTTGTCACTGGTGCTGGGTTGAGTCGCAGGATCCAGCTCCAGCCGCAGCCCCGCAGGCCAGGTCATGGCCAGAAGGTGCTAGAAGTATGTTGTCATAAGTTGAGCCAAGGCTTCAGCTGAGCCGGCGCTCCGTCCTCAGCCAGGAAAGCCTCGCTGGAAAAGCCCCCTTTTTTCCGATATTCCTACCAGTACCATCTCAGATCTTCTCTCGAACCTTGCCCGAACAAGGCCAGCTGATGCCCCCACACCAGCGGTGACCGAGGCCACAATGTGCAGTAAGGAAATGTAAACAAGTTAGCAGCAGAGGGGTCAATGGAATGCACGAGAGTTTGTGAGATTCAGTGATGGTGGAGATGCAACTGTCTGAGTTGTGCAGCTTTTGAAGGCAATTTCTGCAGCGGCGCATCGGACTGAGCCTTGAGCCACTTGAGCCGGTACACAGCGCTTGCAAAGAAACGTCTCAAGGCCAGCGGAAGCTCCAAAAGATGCGACATCTCACGAGAACCACGTCGTGGCCCTTCACGGGGTTCGCAGCATGTTGAGAAGAGGCGATGTGGAGATACGTTGTGTGTTCTGAACTATGGACTTGTTGTGGTGTGTTCAAGGTGCCAAAGGGCACTGAGCCCGGCCCTTGGCTGATGACGGAGGCTATGTGAGGAAATCGCATGCTCGGCAAAGACAGGCCGCATGATCCGACGAAGGAAGCAGCCACGTCCGATAAAACACAGGCTGGAGCTGCTGTTGGTGCTTTTTGTGGCCAGAGCACACCGTTCCTTAGCTCGTCCCGGTGCAGGATGCAGTGCCACCGGCTGAGGCCCCGTCCTCCTGCCCTTGGCTGCTTGGTGATTGGCAGACGCCATGTTGCAGTACCGGTACTGCAACAACCTGCGGTGCCATGCGCCAGGCTCCGGCCGAGGTCTCCGCGTGGCGGGCCCAACATCCTACGTGACCGAACCTGGGTTATTTTCAACCTTTACGCTGTTGCTTCCATCTCCCCAGGCCCAGCACCTCTGAGCCAGAGGGCACCAAGGAGACCTGGTCGTGCTGCTGGTCATGCCATGTCTAAACCTTTCTGTCTTAGCTGTCCTGCTTTGACAGGAGGCTTCTGCTAATCCTGAGTCCTGAGGGCAACTGGTGACAGCTGGTGAATGGTGGCTTGCGCATGCTTGCACAGCAGCCCAGTGGTCGGAAAGGTGCCTTAGGAAAGCTCCGCTTTGGTCCTGCCCTGCCAGAGCTTGAAGCTTGATCCAAAAGGCCCCGCAAAAAGGCCGATTCCTTCGGGTCCACTCAAAGACTCCCCCGTGCAAGCTGCGCTCCCAAAAGCTCCCCCCCCCAAAATCCAAAATCATAACAACCAACTTCGAAGATGCAGGGCAAGGGGTGAGCTGCTGGCGGCACGTTTCTATTCACCGTCTCCACAACAAAATAAGGCTAAGACGGCTTGTAGGAGTCTGACTGCTGCCTTCAGGTGCAATGCATGTTTACATATGTTTACATAAACGTACAGTTGGCTCATGCTACGGAGCAAGTTGTTGGCAGCAGATGGAAACAGGTCGGGGATGAGATCGCCCCGTGACCTGCGAGAAAAGCGTGCGGCAGCATGTCGTGTGAGAGAGGTCGCAGTGCACGTGAGTTGCGTGAGGTCGCTCTCCAGAAGCACAGGCTGAACGTGGCTTTGGGTTCAGCTGGCGGGGCCACAAAACCATCTCGTGCCGAGGGCCGGCAGGTGGGGGGGGGGGAGAGAGACGGCTGGGGAGGAATGCGAACGTCACGTGGATTCCGGAAGAGGATGCTACTCGTGGAGGTGTGTGTGTGTGGGCTAAAGCTGCCTCTTCTTTCTCAGGGCTCGCCGCAGCGCTCCCCAACATGGGCAGGCAACAGCCGTTTTGTTGTACCAACTGTTGATGCCGTCGGATTTCTCGGGAGAAGGGATCGTGAGGGAAGCTCGACCACGCTGGGAGGCGCGGGCAAATTGCGATCGACCGGATCGTGGCGCTGCGTTCGTCAGTGTTGCCGAACCTTGGGCTTGGAGTTGCGAGGTTCTTTTGACATGACGCGGTTTATCCGCATGTGCCCGTGCAGATCTAAGGATCTATGTCATTATCAGTGGCAGTCCCAGTGAAATCTGGACGTTCAATACACTCCTGCGCCACTTTTGCTTGACTTCCAAGTTGCCATGCCATGCCAGCCTTTTAAGGATGAAGCACCGGTGAAGTATCGGAAAGCTGCTTCACATGCCAAAAGCTTGCCAATCGCACCAAGTTGACAAACTAAGGGCCCAACAGCGTGACCACAGCTGACGAGGCGTGAAGAAAAACCTCATCGGTTAGGCTGCAGGCAGGCAACTTGCAACTAGAGGTGGTGTCCCCATTGTACTGCAGAGGTGTCGGAGGATGGCAATGACTTCCTCACAACACGAATGCCAGCCTCGCCAGTTTACCGGCATTGTTGACGTAGCATGCCATGTTTACGAGAAGCCGCGCATCTTGCAGGTTTGGTGATCAGATCGCATTTCAATCGATAAGCCGGGGACTAAGGTTAGGCTGTTTCAGGGAGCACTCCTACTGCCCTAGCGGTTCCCCATGTGCTGTGGCCAAATGGTGTTGCGCGCATCCTCTTGCCATAGCTTTGGGGTTTTGGCCTACACTGAAAGCTGTCAATGCAGGCCTCCGGCCCACTCACAAAATCTTGCAACATGAGCGTCCAAGCGGCGCAGCTGCACAGCAGCTTTAGGTGGGGACTACCTCAGTGCAGAGGGCGACGAGGCCTTGGTGGGCAGCGAATTCAGTGCTAACCTGGCAGAGTATACCAGTATATACCAGTAGAGTATTCAGTATACCGCCCTTCATCCCCTGGCACGCTGGTGCTTCCGCAGATCGGCACCCGCCGCTACTGTAGCACCTATGAGCGCTTCTCCGTTGTCAAGCAGGACTTTTGTGTGCTGGAGATGCTCCGGGCAGTCAATGTAGTCCATTGCTGATGTGTGAGGACACGCAGTATGCCTTTCGTGCAGCGTCAGGGAAGTTCCTGAGCGTGAGCGACCGGGCACCCTTCGTGACGCTGGCCGGACCCGAACCCGTAGACAGCACCCTCACCCGTTCAGGTCTTGGTTGCAATGAGGGTCGTTGCGAGCATCCTGCCCAGAGTTGCTCCCATGACCCTTGTAGCGCTCAATATGTGCTGATGGGAACTATAGCATCCCAACTTTTTCCCCAAACAGGAACCGTTTGGGGTCCTCTCCTCAGAAAAAAAAGTGTCACGCGCTTGGCCAGATGGGTGTCACGCGCTTCGGGCCTGTGGTCTCCCATGGTCTCCGATCATGAGCGCAATTGGGGCCATCGGGGCCGGGTGGTGTCACGCGCTTCGGGCCTGTGGTCTGGCATGGTCTCCGATCATGAGCACAATTGGGGCCATTGGCGCGGGGTGGCTGTCGCGCGCTACGGGCCTGTGGTCTCCACGGTCTCCGATCATGAGCGCAATTGGGGCCATTGGGGCCGGGTGGGTGTCACGCGCTTCGGGCCTGTAGTCTCCCATGGTCTCCGATCATGAGCACAATTGGGGCCATTGGGGCCGGGTGGGTGTCACGCGCTTCGGGCCTGTGGTCTCCCAATTGGCCATTGGGGCCGACTGGGTGTCACGCGCTTCAGCGCGCTTCGGGCCTGTGCTCTCCCATGGTCTCCGATCATGAGCACAATTGGGGCCATTGGGGCCGGGCGGGCGTTGATCATGAGCACAATTGGGCCACGGCGGGCGGGTGTCACGTGCTTCGGGCCGTGTCACGCGGTCCATGTTTCCATGGTCTCCGAAGCGACAGGGGTTGGGAGGGTGTCACGCGCTTGGGTCCGTGGTCTCCCATGGTCTCCGCTCATGAGCGAAACGGTCCGGGTCCGTGATCACGGTCTCCGATCATGAGCGACCGAGGTTGGGAGGGTGTCACGCGGGTCTGGTCTCCGATCATGAGTGCAGTGGGCTGGGTGGGTGTCACGCGGCTCGGGTCCGCGGTCTCGCATGGTCTCCGATCATAAGGGTTGTGAGCGCACTGGGGCCGGGTGGGTGTCACGCGGTTCGTGTCCGTGGTCCCCCACGGTCTCCAATCATGAGCAACAAGGGTTGGGAAGGTGTCACGGTTGAGTCCCTGGTCTTCCATGGTCTCCGGTCATGAGCACAATGGGGCTGGGAGGGTGTCACGCGGTTCGGGTCCGCAGTTTCCCATGGACTCCGGTGAGCAACAAGCTTGGGAGGGTGTCACGCGCTGGGTGCGTGGTCTCCCAGATTCTCCGATCTTGGGGCTGGGCGGGTGTCGCGCGATCCGGCTCCGTGGTCTCCCATGATCTCCGCTCGTGAGCGACAGGGGTTGAGAGGGTGTCACGCGCTTGGATTCGTGGTCTCACATGGTCTCCTATCATTAGCGCAATGGGGCCGGACGTCTGTGGTGAGTGGCAGGGGTTCGAGGGTGTCACGCGCTTGATGGTCTCCCATAAATCATCTGGGAGGGTGTCGCGCGCTTGTCCGTGGTCTCCCATGGTCTCTGAGCACGATGGGCGGGTGTCACGCTGTCCGGTTTCGTGGTCTGTCACGGCGTCCGATCATGAGCGACAGGGGTTGAGAGGGTGTCACGCGCTTGGGTTCGTGGTCTCCCAACATCTCCGATCATGAGCGCAATGGGCCGGGCGGGTGTCACGCGGTTCGGGTCCGTGGTGAGCTACAGGCATTGGGAGGGTGTTCACGCGCTTGGGGTCTCCGATCATGGGCTGGCGGGTGTCACGCGGTCCGGTTTCGTGGTCTGTCACGGCGTCCGATCATGAGCGACAGGGGTTGAGAGGGTGTCGCACGCTTGGATTTGTGGTCTCCCATAATCTCCGACCATGAGCGCAATGGGGCCGGGCACGCGGTTAGCTACAGGCGCGGGGAGGGTGTTCACGCGCTTGGGTCTCCGATCATTGGCTGGCGGTGGCCACGCGGTCCGGGTCCGTGGTCTCCCGTGATCTCCGATCATGAGCGACGCAGCGACAGGGGTTGAGAGGGTGTCACACGCTTGGATTCGTGGTCTCCCATGGTCTCGGACCATGAGCGCAATGGGGCCGGGCGGGTGTCACGCGGTTCGGGTCCGTGGTGAGCTACAGCTACAGGCGTTGGGAGGGTGTTCATGCGCTTGGGTCCGTGGTCTCCCAAGGTCTCCGATCACGGGCTGGCGGGCGTCACGCGGTCCGGTCGGTGGTCTCCAATGATCTCCGATCATGATGAGAGGGTGTCACACGCTTGGATTCGTGGTCTCCCATGGTCTCCGACCATGAGCGCTATGGGGCCGGGCGGGTGTCACGCGATTCGGGTCCGTGGCGAGCGACAGGGTCCGTGGCCTCCGATGGTCTTTGATCACGAGTGAATGGGGTGTGACGTGGCATGGTCTCCGATCATGAGCGACAGGGGTTGAGAGGGGCGGAGGCAGGGTGGACCCAGAATCAGAAAGAACATGCTCAGACACATTTTTCAAAGCGGGCAAATGGCATTCGCGCAGCTTGCTCCTTCCACAACCCACAATCGACTTGAGTGAAAAGCTGATCTTTTGTCGTAAAGACAGAGGCTGCGTACAGAAGAAGCCTCTGTCCGAATGCATTTCTCGCCCGCGCTTTAATGCATTCAGCTGTTTTCGCCTTCTAAAAAGTGCACAAAGAGAGCACGGCGTTGCAAATGTGGAAAGCAAGACCAAATGCTTCTTTAAGCCTGGCAAAATGCATTAGGGCAGCGCTTGGACAGCCACGTCTATTGGGTTGTCTTGTTCCATTACAGCGTCAAAACAAGCAAACACAAAACAAAAAAGTCGGTTGGTGTTCTACGACCAACGTTTCCCCGACATGCATCTGAGCGCATTCCACATGCATTTTTCGTCGCCCGAAAAACGCATTTGGCACTGGTTTCCTATCATGTTGCAATCTTGGGTTCTGCCGGCTCATGACTTCTTCGAAATTTGATGTCTTTCTGCGCATAAGAACATCTATATATAGGATTTGAACGCGTTTAGAACCATAATCACCGTTTTGCAAAACTCCCGAAAAGGGGCCCAAAATCAGAAGCAACATGCCCAGATGCATTTTGCAAAGGCAAAATGCATTCGCGCAGCTTGCTCCTTCCAAAACCACAATAAAAAACTCACTTGATAACTGACTTTTGTGTCAAAGACAGAGGCCCCGTACGGAAGAAACCAAAGTCCGAATGCATTTTTCGCCCGTGCTCAAATGCATTCAGCTGTTTTCGCTTTGAAAAAGTGCAGAAAGAGCACGCGGCGTTGCACATGTGGAAAGCAAGACCAAATGCGTGTTTCAGGCCTGGCAAAATTCATTCGGCAGCGTCTGGTCATCCATGTCTATTGGGTTATCTTTGCTCCATTACAGCATGAAAAGCAAACGAAAACAAAACAAAAAAGTAGGTTGGTGTTTTACGACCAACATCTACCCGACATGCATTTCTAGGGCATTCCAAATGCATTTTTCGTCGCCCGAAGAATGCATTTGGCACTGGTTTCCTATCATGTTTAGTCTTGGTTTATGCTGGCTCATGACGTATTCGATTCTTCTGATGTGTTTTCTGTGCATAAAAGTAGCTATAGGAATTGAAAACACTTTTAGAACAATGTTCGGCATCTTGCAGGAGTACCGAAACAGACCCAGAATCAGGAAGAACATGCTCAGGTGCATTTTTTAAGTGGGCAAAATGCATTCGCGCAGCTTGCTCCTTCCACAACCCACAATCGACTTGAGTTAAAAGCTGCTCTTTTGTCGTAAAAACAGAGGCTGCGTACATTTCTCGCCGGCGCTTTATTGCATTCAGCTGCTTTCGCCTTCTAAAAAGTGCACAAAGAGAGCACGGCGTTGCAAATGTGGAAAGCAAGACCAAATGCTTCTTTAAGCCTGGCAAAATGCATTCGGGCAGCGCTTGGACAGCCACGTCTATTGGGTTATCTTTGCTCCATTACAGCATGAAAAGCAAGCAAACACAAAACAAAAAAGTAGGTTGGTGTTTTACGACCAACATCTACCCGACATGCATTTCTAGGGCATTCCAAATGCATTTTTCGTCGCCCGAAAAACGCATTTGGCACTGGTTTCCTATCATGTTGCAATCTTGGGTGCTGCCGGCTCATGACTTCTTCGAAATTTGCATAAGAACATCTATGTATAGGATTTGAACGCGTGTAGAACCATAATCACCGTTTTGCAAAACTCCCGAAAAGGGGCCCAAAATCAGAAGCAACATGCCCAGATGCATTTTGCAAAGGCAAAATGCATTCGCGCAGCTTGCTCCTTCCAAAACCACAATAAAAGACTCACTTGATAACTGACTTTTGTGTCAAAGACAGAGGCCCCGTACGGAAGAAACCAAAGTCCGAATGCATTTCTCGACCGTGCTCAAATGCATTCAGCTGTTTTCGCTTTGAAAAAGTGCGAAAAGAGCACGCGGCCTTGCACATGTGGAAAGCAAGACCAAATGCGTGTTTCAGGCCTGGCAAAATGCATTCGGCAGCGTCTGGTCATCCATGTCTATTGGGTTATCTTTGCTCCATTACAGCATGAAAAGCAAACGAAAACAAAACAAAAAAGTAGGTTGGTGTTTTACGACCAACATCTACCCGACATGCATTTCTAGGGCATTCCAAATGCATTTTTCGTCGCCCGAAGAATGCATTTGGCACTGGTTTCCTATCATGTTTAGTCTTGGTTTCTGCTGGCTCATGACGTATTCGATCCTTCTGATGTGTTTTCTGTGCATAAAAGTAGCTATAGGAATTGAAAAACGCGTTTAGAACAATGTTCGGCATCTTGCAGGGGTACCGAAACAGACCCAGAATCAGGAAGAACATGCTCAGGTGCATTTTTTAAGTGGGCAAAATGCATTCGCGTAGCTTGCTCCTTCCACAACCGCAATAGATTCGTCGTAAAGACAAGCTGCGTGCAGAAGAGACGAATAAGGAAACTGCGTTTTTCGCGCGTGCCTAAATGCACTCACCTGTTTTCGCCTTTGAAAAAGTACAGAAAGAGAGCGCATGGCGTTGCAAATGTAGAAAGAAAGACCAAATGCATTTTTCAGGCTTGGCAAAATGCATGTGGGCAGCGCTTGGACATCCATGTCAATCCCTCGTTTGGATTGGGAAAGGGTTGTTGCGACCGCCTCCATACTGAGCCCAGTTTTTCTGATTGTAAACTCGGCCTGCCGAGTTCTACGCGTCGCCTTATTGTTTCATGCCGCTTTCCCTTCATCTACAATCTTACTGTTTGGGGTCTTCGCCGGCATAATTCGAAGCGAACCTCCAACCTGCAGCAGGGCGATTCGCCTGGAGACACGGAATCCTTCCAGCTCTTCTCGTTGATGATGTACGGCGTGAATGTGAGGTCCTAAGTACTGACCACGAAAGATGCACACGAGACGCCTGAGGCGATGCGAATTCGGCCCTCTAAGTTGCAGTCGCAGACGTGGAAAGGCTTCATACGGCTTCATGCTGGTGTGCACCTGTCCAGGTGGGGCAGCAGTTGGATTTTCTCGACAGGCCCTCCCTCGATTCGAGGGGTATGGCAAGAATTGCAGGATGACGGAGCACGTAGAGCACGTAGAGCAAGCATGAGCAAGCATGAGCAAGCTGGTTCCGTGAAGAATTTGAAGTCTTGGCAGCGAAGGTGTCGGTCTTCTGCAGGCCCTTGGATCAAGGCCTTGTGCCACAAGCACCCAAGAAGCAGGTTGCGCATACGAGTTTTTGACCTGAGCCCACCATGATAGAAGAAGCCCACAGCCCACTCTCAGCAAAGTGTCATCAGAAGCAGTAGCACACATACTCGCAGCACGAAGCACGCCCTGTGCATTTTCCACGTGCGCACGGACTTGGAACTCGCCTTCGAACCCTGCCGGAGCTGCCCTGCAGCTGCTTTCACAAAAGAATGAAGAGGACCTCCTTTTCCCACCGGTTTCCGTTCCATTACGAGCTTTGCAGTCTTCGGTTTTGGGAGTCAGTTGCTGCAGGTATGTGAAAACGTAGTTGGATCGGTGGGGCGAGGCTCTCGAGTACTCCTCGACACTCTTCTGTGCAAGGCTCTTGTGTTTTGACGGTTTGAGGTAGGAACCGCGTCTCAGCCAAGGCTAGCGGCCATGCGCTCAGGCTGCTGAGCTTTGGATGTGGGTTTGCGTTCCGATGCAGATGTTGCGCTGCGGTGTAGACGGTATTTTCGCGTGTTTTTTAGATTTCGGGAAAGGCTATGGCGCAAAAACCATGTCTACATGTGACCTTTCTGACATGGTTGTTGGTGTTCTATTCAAACGCAACACCTGACCTACCCTGAAACTCATCTTTTGAGCATCTGGAGTAGCTGTGGGTAGTTGCGGAGAGGAGCTGGGACGGTAGTAGGAACTCTTGGAATTGCAGCGGCAAGATGACAGGCCTGGTGACAGCTTTGGTGATCCTGGCAAGCTGCAAATGGCAGGACTTTCGGGTTCAGCAGCCACAGTCAGTTGGAACGTGTTCGTGTGACCATATCCTGCATCCATAAAGCTGATTCATACGGCGGTGGCTTAGAACCGGGGAATTTTGCGAATCCCGGTTTCGCATTGAAGACTAGATCCTGCAGGGCTATGCGTGGCAATACGACTGCGACGCCGGCATTGCCAACTTCAAGATGGGCTGGTCAGAGAAGAAGAAGCTCTTCTGCTGCACCTCTTCGGCACATTCCGGCACCAGTGTTTCTGAGAAGCTTGTTTTGTACAGAGATTTGCGGAGAGTTGTGCCAGGCAAAGAGCAGCACAAGGGCTGCGAGAATGATGCGCCAGCACCCGTACCAGATCCGATGCCGCATCCCATCCCGGATCCCATGCCGGATCCGGATCCCATGCGATTACCCGGGCCGGATGCGCCTCCCATGCCGGATCCAGATCCCATGCGATTACCCGGGCCGGATGCGCCTCCCATGCCGACACATGCAGAAGCGACGCCTCAGTCGTGGCCCTTCACGAAGTCTGGCAGTTATATGGGTTGAGAACATAGAGGTTGCCATCTTGAAAGAAGAAACCATATGAAGCTACGCCCTGCAAACCATATGAGCCGTAAGCCCTCAACCCGAAACTCCTAAAACCCGATATATCAAGGGACTAAAAGAGGACCCTTATCAGGGATTTTGCGTGTAATGCAGGGGCTGCTTAGGCAAAACCCCTTAACTATTTGTCACAAAATGCTAAGCCCTAGACCCTGTGGAGCCTCTAACTCTGCAGCCCAGAGGGTTCAGGGTTTAGGTTTTGTGCCGAGTTTCGTTTTCAGGGCTTGGGGTATAGAACCAGCGTTCCCGAAGGGCGGCTGATTACAATCCATATCCAGAGCCTCTGCTGACAGCTCAGGAAATCCCAGGCGGGCGCCCGAGCTGTGCCTGCAAGCTACCCCAATGGACGTGCTGCGCCTTTTTGAAACTGCTCAGGAGCAGTCTTTTAGCATGCGTTGAGCGTCGTTTAATTTGGCACAACTGAGACTTTACCTCTGACACCACAGTGCATGAAGTGACAATCCCCACGTGCTCCCATCATGACCTCTCCACAGCAGGCGCAGCACGACAATCGCACACATCTGTTGCCCCCATGGTGGATTCCAGGCCGAATGGCAGTGTTTTGATTTTGCAGCTAAACCCTAAACCCTAAACCGGAAACGCTAAACTCTAAACCCTAAACCCTAAACCCTAAACCCTAAGCCCTAAACCCTAAACCCTAAACCCGAAGCCCCGCTCGAAAGGTTGCGGATGCGTGTGTCCGTCCAAGTGCTGCTCATCCCATTGCCCTACTCAAGAATCTTGAGGATTCCATACCCCCACTTGCCGTATCTGTCAGAAGAGAAGGTGCCACGGCTCCCATTTTTTTGGGGCATGTGCTGCGGTGCTCTGGTGTGAGAGCCGAGGATTGTAGCTGGCATCAAGCCCGCCGGCCCCACGGTGGATTATGGCACCTCGCCTGCAGCTTGAAGCTCCTTGCATCTTCTTGGCCAGAGGTTCTGTGGGTGATGGACAGATGCCCCGAATTCATAGCGCGATCAGGCCCCTACACTGCGGCGGGATTTTCGCCCACGCAGCAGCATCAGCATCTTGGCTACAAGAGGATTAAGAGCTGAAACTCCCATTCCTTCTTAGGTGCTTGGGCGCTGGCCAGAAACTGGCGTCTTCACCTGGAAGGTTGGAATGAGAAAGGCAAATGGAAGGGCACAAGGTGAAAGACAGACTTGTGAGGAACGCTGAAACGCTGCGCCGCTGCGCTTGAACGAGCACCCTTTGGGCCATGCTTCTCATCGTTTATGGGTCTGAGCTTGAGCCGGCCTAGGTTCGGAGTCAACGTCACCGGCCACATTCAGATCTTGGTTGGCAGAGAGACGGTGTGTCCCTCCGCATGCCTCAACCGCAGAGCGCGCGTTAGCGTGGTCGGCTTGAGCTGTTGCTTACCGGGCAAGCCTCCAATACATTCTCAAGCCCTACGCAGCCCCGTGAATCCCCAAAGCCCCCTAAAACCAGAAATGCACACCCGAAAGCCCTATGGAAAACCCCAGAGTAGAACCCTCAACCCCTCTAAAACATACACAAAATAGACCCCTTCGCCTTAAAAAAGCACCCCCCCTCTGAGGAACTTTCAGCGGTTTCGCATTGCGACGAAGGCCCTGCAGCCCTGCATCGATCCGAGCGCCATCTGCAAGCCAGCCTCGGAGTTTAGGGGCCCATTTAGGGCTTAGGGTTCATAGGGGCTTGGGGTTCTTAGGGGCTTAGGGTTCATAGGGGCTTAGGGTTCTGTTCGGGAAGTTTAGGATTCGGAGCGGAATCAGTGAACATTGTTCGCCAGCCTTCAAGAAGAAGTTGCTTCACAAATCCTCTTTCGCAAGAGAGACCAGTCAATGCCCAGGAAAGAGAAGCAGTTCGGCCTGGATCAGAAGGCCGGGCATTTTGCTGACAACGTTCTGGAAGTATTCGTACCCTTTGCAGCAGTCTCCTGGTTGTGAGGTTTGCCGGTTCAAGTGTATGCCCAAGTCCAAGTCCGCGACCCTGAAACCCCAAAACGCACTTTGGGCATGGAAGCTGCGTGGATCGTTTCAAGTCAAGAATACACCAGGAAGAACTCCGTGCTGGGCTTTCATGTTGTGGTACTTGGAACGTTCACCCAGCTGCAGTAAAGACATGCCATACATTGGAAGAACAATACTATGTCTACAAGGAGAGTGAGCAAAGAGAGCAAACAGAGACACATGAAAATGCCGAACGTTCACGGGTTAGTGCTGTTTATGTAGATGCTGCAGCAGCATGTGCTTCCTTTCCTGCTCATAAAGAGCTTCCGTTGGAGCTGAACACTCTTGTCTGTCCTTCCTGTTAGCCATCCCAAGAATTCACCTCAAAGTAACGACGAAAGTTCATCGATCTTGGCCAATGCTAGGAAGGAGTAGACTTTGAAAGAGCTACTGCTTTACAGAGAGCAGGGCCTTTTTGGCTTACTCCCATGAACGTATAAACCCTAAAGCCGTGTACCCTAAACTATCGACCGAATGTGCTTGTGAGAACGCTGCCCCTGTCAGGACATGATGCAACTGCTTGGCACGGCGGCAAGCCTGCACAAATGGTTTAGGAACACCTGACGAGTCGAATCTGCTGATGAACCTGATAGGAAACCTTTGGGGAATGTTTGATGATGTCTTCAATGTCTTCTGAAAATGTTGTGATGGCAGCCTGGAGCGGAGGTTCTCGAGGATGCCTGGGATGAGGTCACAGCTGAGGACCCTCCGCCTCCTGTTTCAAGTCATGGGTGGGTGGGTAGGTTGGGAAGGTTGGGTAGGTTGGGTAGGTAGGTGTGTATGTATGTGTGTATGCCACGTACGTATGGCACGTACGTACGTACGTACGAATGTATGTATGACTGGAATGCATGGAACCTGCATGGTACGCATGGCGCTGAGGCTAAAGGAGTGGACTCGCCTGAGCCGCCCGGCACAGCCAAGATGTCCACGTGTTTCAGGAAGGCTAGTAATAACATGATATAATACAACACAATATAATATAGGAGAAGAAAACAAAACAGAAGATAATATAATACAAGATTCAGATAACATAAAAAACCAAAATATAATTTGCTAGAATCTCTTCACTTCAAATCAGCTGAGGAAGCTCCTGCCAGCTGCACTGCATGACCAATGCCTTTTGGGCTGAGATGATGGGGGAGGGAACGTGGATATGGTAGAAGGTAATCCATGCCGAACTGTCACCGTTGGCTGGGAGTGAAACATTACTGTGCGTGGTCTTTGGGAGTGAAGCATTACGGTGTGTGGTCTCTGCGGCAGTCGAGGTCCTTAGTTGGAGCTTGCGCACACTCTGGTCAACTGGTGAGCTTCTCTCCAGGCATCCTGCACAGCTCATGCGAAGTTTTCGAGGAAGTTCGATCTGGGCCAGGGGAGGCGGAGCCAGCTTCTCCTCTGCGCTTGCAGATGCTGTTCGCGCGTGCTATCCAGGCCAAGCTCAGCCCGTCTCTCTCTCTCTCTCTCTGTGTCTGTCTGTCGGTCGTCGCGCCTGCCACATCCCAGCACCAGATTTGGCACGTCTTCGCCAGGCTTCCGTGCACTTCGTGCGGACGAAGTGGCAAAGAAGGCCAACGCTCAGATTGCTAGGACCTTCTTTATTTTTGGAGCTGCAGCCTAGCAGTCGGCTTGGGCATGGACAGACGACTCTTCGTATGCAGCATGTGCACGCATGTGCTCCAGCTTGTGCCGCTGGCATTCCAAGAGTCAAGGATTTCGTGAACCATAGGGTAAACTTGGGTAAGCTCTCTTGCGGCTCTCGCGCCAATGCAAGACTGTAGCGCTGAGCGCTACTCGTTTGTCATCGCCCGTCACCAGCGACACGGATACCTGGTGCTTCGCTCCCCATCGGACAATGGAGGACGTTACGGGCTTCCCTACGGCATTGTGGATGCCTATCAGGCCAAGTTCGTGGGAATGGATCGTGCCACCTTGGCAACGGCAGCTCGTGCTCTTCTTGAGGCAACAGGCCTGGACTTCAGCGAGGATGCCGGTCGGCTTCACCCCATACGCTTCCCTGCAGCAGTGCAGTCGAAGATTGGCGCAAACCACAGCTTTGTTGGGTTGGAGCTTCGTGATGAAGATTCCTTGCATCTGAGAGGTAATTTAGTAGGATTGACTCAGCCTAAGACGGGCCAGAATGACTTCTATCTGCGGCTCTCAGAAGACCACGCAGCCTTCTATTTCGAGCCGGACAGACGCAAAGCTGCTTCTGCGCTCAGGCGCCAGTCTGGCGGAAAGCCCTCAAAAGCACTTCGAGCAATGCAGGCTGTGTACAGCCCGGACAACTGCTGCTTCACAGGCCTTTGGCGTGCGTGCTTCGGCTGAATCTCCAGGCATCTCTGCTCACTTTGTGCTGAAGCCACAGTTAAACGGTTAGGGCCCGATGTCATACTCCGAGCACGGAGCTCCTTCTAGCCTAGAGCAGCAACAGCATCCACGGCGAGTGAAGAGGCATAGGCGCCGGAGATTCAGGTATAAAGTGCGACAGGTCATCATTGCCCACTTTCAAGTATATTTCAAGGGCTTTGAGACCAATCGCTGATCGCTTGCCAGAACCATAGAGCACGCCGCTGAAGCTGGGCACAGATACTGATCTTGCTCAGCAGAGCTGAACAAGTTTCAGCTCCGTGCCTAGCTTTTGGTTGGAATGCTACGACGATGTGACTTCACACGACTTCACAGTTCTCAGCTATAGGAAAAAGGATGACAAGGTCGCCTTTGCTATATGCTGAAGTGCAAGCATGGTCCTTCATGCCCCCAACCTACGACCGCCCAAGAATCTTTGTTGCAGGTAGGCAAGATTGTGGCCCGTGGTCTGGAGAAGCAACTTCCCATCGCAGCTGCACGTGCAGATTTTTCTCCAGACCGCCGCCGGGCTGAGCTGAAGTTCGATTGGCGCCCTGTGATGCCACGATTCCAAGTCCAGAGAGACTTTGAGAGAAGGCCGGCTGAGCTTCAACCAGAACCCGAGCTGTTTGTCGCCGACCTCGCTGGATGACGCCGGCTCAGCGGACAGAGAGGGCTGACACTACTGGACATTATTCAAGTACTCTCGGTTCTACATAGAAGTATAGATATATATATATATATACACACATATGTATATAACTATGTAGGTACCAAAAAGTATATGTATAAGATGTGTATGTGTATGTGGATGTGGATGTGGATGTGGATGTGGATGTGGATGTAGATGTATGTGTATGTGTACGTGTATGGGTATGTGTATGTGTATGTGTATGTGTGTATGTGTGTGTATATGTATATGCATATAGAGGAAGATGTGTATATATGTTTCTGTGTACATGTGTATATATGTACATATGCATGTATGCGTATATGCATATATGTATATATGTATATATGTATATATGCATATAGTTCCATGAGACTGAAACTTGCGTTTTCGATTTATCGTTGGCTCTTTTGGCAGCTGACAAATCCGTTAAATTGATAACACACATCTTGTGAATCAGTAAGGGAAAAACTACTTTCCTGTATCACGAGGGTCTAGGCCCGGCTCACGTTCACAATTTTCGGTCGGCTTCAGAATGGGTCCATAGGAGGCCCTTAAAGGCCTTCGAGGTCCATGAAGAGTCCGTGGCTCCAAGAGGGTGCGAAGGGAGTCTGCAACGTGCCGCCCCCCCCCCCCCCCCCCCCCTCCCCCCCCCCCCTCCCCCCCCCCTCCCCCCCCCCCTCCCCCCCCCCCCCCCCCCCCTCCCCCCCCCCCCCCCCCCCCCCCCCCCCCCCCCCCCCCCCTCCCCCCCCCCCCCCCTCCCCCTCCCCTCCCCCCTCCCCCCCCCCCTCCCCCCCCCCCTCCCCCCCCCCTCCCCCCCCCCTCCCCCCCCCCCACCCCTCCTCCCCCCCCGCTCCCCCCCCCCTTAAAAAGTTCACTCGGCGGACACCTCGAAGCAATCATCTGTTGGACCACGACCGAACGCATACCTTTGTATACGTTTAACATATGTACAAACACATATATATATATATATCATATATATATATATATGGTACCCCCCCCAGTGACCTACCCTTTTTCGCCTTGTCTCAAGTCACCCAGCTGCACTGCAAGCAAACTCGGTGTGCAATATAGCGTATTTCCTAGGGCGTAGACTAAAATACAACTAAAATCGCGGGACAGTAGAAAAAACCAAAAACACCAATACCAAAACCAAAAAAACCAAAAAACCAAAACCAAAAAAACCAAAAAAACCAAAACCAAAAAAACCAAAAAAACCAAAACCAAAAAAACCAAAAATACCAAAAACAACCAATTTTCCGCGACTTTCAGGAAATCCCTATGAGGCTTCTCCAAGAGTCCCGGAAAATTGTTTTTTTTGGTATTTTTGGTTTTTTTGGTTTTGGTTTTTTTGGTTTTTTTGGTTTTGGTATTTTTGGTTTTTTGGTTTTGGTATTTTGGCTTTTTGGTTCGCCTTCACGGTCACGAGGCAACAACTACGCATTTTTAAGTGTGCTTATGCTAATTGTGCTTTTCAGAAATAGTATACAAGTGGTCTTTCTAGTGCTTCAGAACTATTTGTTTCGTTATTATGTAAGTAGAGCCGCTAGTGTTTAGTGCATCTTTTGGTTGTACTCAAGTGTAGTAGACCTTATTCAGCCATTACTTGGTGCTCTGGTAGCTCAATTCGCATGGATAATATTTGCCTGGTAAATGCGATTAATTATCTAGAAGCAGCATTTGCAATACTTGTCTTGAGAAAAAGCATTTATTGCTTAGAATTGTTTGCTTAAAAAGTGACGCCTACTCGTCCAGGAATACCCCAAAACCCTATAATCCAAACTTTACCAGAGATTCTCCTGAAAAGCTTGCGCTTTTGGATGTTTTTATGTATTTGTGAATTTGCTTGTGTATGGCCTTCACTAAGTACTTTTCTAGGATTCTTGTGCATTTTTTAAGCCTGATTGTGCAAGTTGCGTTTTTCAAGCATAGTATATATGTGGTCTTTATTGAATACTTCAGACATCTTTGTTTCATCGTTATGTAAGTAGAACCGCTTCTATTTCCATTATTGTGCATTTTTAAGCTTGCTCATGCAAATTGTGCTTTTCAGACATAGTATATAAGTGGTCTTCAGCAATCTTTGTCTCATTGTTATGTAGGTAGAACCGTTCCATTTCCGCAAGTGTTTATTTCGTATTTGGTGGAGTATGGTCCTTTAAATAGTATTCACTTGAGTCAAATTGGGCTATTTGCTTAAGAATTCCTCTAGTAGTTAAATTCGCATAGAATGAATACTTCAAAAAAATTGTTTCATGAATATGTAAACATAAGGTGTTTCATTTGGCTTTGCAGATAGTACTTCAATAATACTTTGCCTGGTATAAACACAACTGTTTCAATGCATTAGTTGCTCAACAAAGCACTATTTGCCCTTTAAACCACACTTTGCCATATTTTGGTTGAATATGGTGCTTCTTTCGTATTTTGGTTGAGTATGGTCCTTTAAATGGTATTCACTTGAGTCAAATTGGGCTATTTGCTTAACAATTACTCTAGTGGCTAAATTCGCATAAGATGATTATTTCAAAAATAAAAAACGATTCATGAATGTGTAAACATAAGGTATTTCAGTGGACTTTTCAGAGAGCATACTTTGCCTAGTACAGACACAATTGTATAAATACAGTATTTGCACTTTAAACGCACACTTTGCCATTTTTTGGTTGAGAATGGTGTTTATTTCGTATCTTGGTTGAGTATGCTCCTTTAAATAGTATTCACTTGAGTCAAATTGGGCTCTTTGCTGAATAATTACTCTAGTAGCTAAATTCGCATAGAACCAAGAAAAATGTTTCACTATTTGATTAATACTTTGCCTCGTACAAACACAATTGTATAAATAAATTAGTTGCTCAACAAAACATTAATTGCCCTTGAAAGGCACAATTTGCATAGAAAAACACTGATCTAAACATCTAACAACAGCATTGTCCGCTTCAGATTCAAAATGTAGATTCTTCCAATGCTGGCTTATCGGGGTCTGTGAGGTGGGTGTCCCAGTAACTGTCCTTCATTAGCCGGTGATTAACTACGCGACTTTTGGGCCTTCTTTGTTATTTTTTGTTAAAAAGGCCTAAAAAGGCCTCAAAAGGGTAGGTCGCTGGGGGGGGGGTAGCATATATATATATATATATATATATTTTTTTTTTTCATGTAGCAATATACGTAGCGTACACGGTGATAAAACATGTCCTTAAGCCTTTGTATCTGTGAGACAGCGTTTGCCTTTCTCCAAGGCCGCAGACCGGCAGCGCTTTGTGGTCCAACTCGAGGCGAGTCGCCTGGGAGAGTACCCAAGAGAGAGCCCCTAAAACGGTTTGGGGTTTAGGGGTTGGGATTTAGGGAACTGAAGGAGTCCTACAGAGAGTTTGTGCAAATTTGGAGTCTAATGTTGAGGGTCCACAGAAGTCTCAGCCCCAAAGCAAGAAGTGGACAAGTAGACAAGCAAAAGCCGTTGCTAGGAACTGCATGTCGGCAGCGCTGCCGGCATTGCTTCCATAAGGTTGCCGTCGAGAAGGCGGTCAAGACGGCCGAGATGAGGCGCAGGGTTTCTTCCTTTGCTTGAATCTTTTGAATCCATGAGGAATGGTGTGTGTGTGTGTGTGCTTGGGTTTTCATATATACGTGCCATGCGGCGGAAGCATTGCAAAGTCAGAAGCTCGTTCTGTCGGGTTTGCAGGAGCTGGAGCACTATGGAGCAGGCAGCGAGGCTTGGGATTTCGTCTGCGACGGCGGAACTCAGGTCAGCTTCACATCAGTTTCGTGCCTCAGGCCATGCCAACAAACCTGTCGACGGGCCGTGGTGAAGCAGGTGGGCATCCGGAATACCCTTCAACACTTCAACGGCTTGCTGGCTTCTCGATGCTCGTTCTGTACGCACTGCCGTAGGGACCCGCCAATTTGGCCTGACCGGAGGCTGGTGAGATGCTTTGGGATGCAGGCCTGCTCGCAAGAGGACGGCATCGGCATTTTGAGAAGGGGTCGGGCCGCATGCCACCGTGATCAGCACATTGATGTAGGAGTAGAAGTGATCTCCCATGAGGAAACGCCGACATGTTGGTGATGACATCGGTAGAGGCTCACCCAGCTGCTTCGTTGGTCGTGGACAGCACGCTGTCTGCCATCTGCTATGATTTTGAACTGCCCGACTTTTGCGCTCTCGACCCAAGAGCCATCCAGAAGCCCCCGCACAAGAGCTCCCCAAAAAGCAGCCAAGTAAGCATCCAAGAGCCAAGACATCCTCTAAAGAACTTTGAAAAAAAGAGAAGCAGCAAAACAGGGCGCCCTGGCCGCTTGCCTCACGCAGCTGCCCGCCAAAGCTGCAGAGGCGCTGGCCGGCGAGGTCCGACTCCGAAATGGGGACGTAGGGAACCGTAAGAGGGGAGTTTAGGGGGTACTCCTACTTTGGGGGGTGTTCTGAGTTCTGGCAGCTTTGAAGTTATAAGGGGAAGTTGGTGACCTCACTGTAGATGAACTTGAGACCTGAGCAAGGCATTGCTTCACATGCGGCCACACGACGAGCCCTTGCCCCAGACCTGCTTCGGCACTTGCAACACCAACGCAGTCGCTCGGTTCGGTGATGGTCTCCACATGTCTCCATCATGTCTGAGGACAGAAGCCCAGGGAAGGACGGATTTGGAGCTTGTGTATGAAGAGCCTGTTGAGTTGAAGAGCCTACAAAAGCAGGGTCTGCAGGGCAGCATTGCAGAATATTGCAGTGGTCATTGCAGGAGGCTTCTCAGCCCAGAAGTGATGTCGGCTCGAGAGGCCGCAGGCGGTGGGCCACGTGCTCATATGGCGGCCTTGAGAATACCTATGTTGTAGTCATTGTAGTTGCATGCCTTCAACACATGTGTGTACAACAGATATACATATATATATATATATGCTACCCCCCCCCTTCCAAAACCCCACGTTTAAGAAACACGATCGGCGAGCATCGATGTTTCCCATGACAGGCTTCGACATGATTTGAATAACTAAATTGTGTAAACCCTGAAGGGGGGGCTTTAATGTATTTTAAGGCGGGTGGGAGAATTGAATAGCTAAACTAAAGAGAATAATTAACTAAATTTGTTAATTAAATTAATTAAAATAATTAGATTTTAAATGCTTCAAATGCTTCAAATCCTGAAAGGCAGGGGGGGCAGCTCCTGAGGGGATTTCAATACTCTAAATCTGAAGCCCCCCTATTGAAACATGCAGGCCCCTTCAGATTTAAATGATCTCTTCTTTTTTGTTGACTTCCCCTTCGCGGAGGGGGCCAGGCCCCCCCCCCCCCCCCCTATCAGGATTTATTAAACTATTTAAAATAATAGAAATATGTGATTTTTTAAATGATTTACTTAAACACTCTCCCCGAATTAGATAATTTGAGTATGAAGGCCTCTATTTATATATGAAGGCCCCGCCATATTTACTTTATCTAATTCTCTTCCCCGAATTAAGTAATGTAAACATGAAGGCCCTTCCACATTTAAATGATTGACTTTGGGGGAGGGGGGGGAGAATTAAATAATTAAAGATCTAAATAATTTGAATACATCAAATCCTAAGAAATGGAGGGGGGGGAGCTCCCCCCCTTCTGGAGGGAATGAAACAGCTAATTTTTTTTTATGAAGATCCCTATTTAAATATGAAGGCCCCTTCAGATTTAAATGATTGAATTCCCCCGGTGGGAGGGGGCAAGGCCCCCTTTTAGGATTTCAATATTTTAAACACATTAATATAAATAGGCAAATTAATTTAATTCCTGAAAGGGGGGAGGGGGGGGGGGGGGGGGCTCTCTGCTTCTGAGGGGAGTTAGATAAGTTAAATAAGTAAAAATGAAGGCCCCTCAGATTTAAACTCATTTCGTTCCCCCTGCTTCTTTCAGGATTTAATTGTTTAAAATAGTTTCTTCGTATAATTTATGTAAATTATTTAATTCCCTCCCCGAATCAAGGAATTAAATATGAAGCCTAAATATGAAGACCCTTCCATATGTACATCATTTAGTTCAGGGGGGAGAATTTATATCTTACATAATCCAAATCTTGAAGTGGGGGGGGGGGGCAGCTCCTTCCTTCTGGGGGAAACAAAAAACTACACAATTTACATATGACGCCCCTATTTAAATCTGAAGGCCCCCCCCTCAGATTTAAATTTGTTCATTATTTAATTCTCCTTGCTGAAGGGGACCGGGGTTTAAATTATGTAAATTATTAAGTCCCTCCCGAATTCAGTAATTTAAATATTAAGGCCTCTATTTGAATATGAAGGCTCCTCTATTTCTTAAAATATGATTACTTAATTCTCCTCCCCGAATTACATAGTCTAAGTACGAAGCAGATTGTTGAGGCCACCAGATGATTTGATCTGTGACATAGAGAGGCAAATCTGCAATTTCAAATCTGCGATCTGCGTTTTCTCGGGAAAAACGCAGATTTCAAATCTGCTAGGAAAACGCGGATTTCAAGTCTGCGAACCTGCATTTTCTCGAGGAAACGCAGATTCGCAGATTTGCAGACTCGTTGGGGGCCACAAATCTGCGAATCTGCGTTTTCTTGAGAAAAACACAGATTTCAAATCTGCGAATCTGCGTTTTCTCGAGAAAAATCGCAGATTTCAAATCTGCGAATCTGCGTTTTCTCGAGAAAAACGCAGATTTCAAATCTGCGAATGTGCGTTTTCTCGAGGAAACGCAGATTCGCAGATTTGCAGATTGGTTGGGGCCTACAAATCTGCGAATCTGCGTTTGCTCGAGGAAACACAAATTCGCAGATTTGCAGATTGGTTGGGGGCTGCAAATCTGCGAATCTGCGAATCTGCGTTTTCTCGAGAAAAACGCAGATTCGCAGATTTGCAGATTGGTTGGGGGCTACAAATCTGCGAATTTTGCGAATCTGCGTTTTCTCGAGAAAAACGCAGAATCGCAGATTTGCAGATTGGTTGGGGGCTACAAATCTGCTAATCTGCGTTTTCTCGAGGAAACGCAGACTCGCAGATTTGCATGGATGGGGGCTACAAATCTGCGAATCTGCGAATCTGCGTTTTCTCGAGGTTTCGCAGATTCGCAGATTTGCAGATTGGTTGGGGCTACAAATCTGCGAATCTGCGAATTGGTGACCTGAGACGTGGGGTTTTGTTGGGGGGGGGGGGGGGGTACCATATATATAGATATGTATGTGTGTATGTATGTATGTATGTATGTATGTATGTATGTATGTATGTATGTATGTATGTATGTATGTATGTATGTATGTATGTATGTATGTATGTATGTATGTATGCATATATATAATATACATATATATATATATATGTATGTGTGGTATGTATGTATGTACGTATGTATGTATGTGTGTGTTGACGCGCTTGGTAGCATGTTTCAGTGCGACCCTACATTGCGGCCAGGCCGCCTCATGGACATGCCCTTGGCATCCCTGTCCCTCGTCGCTTGGCGATATGGCGGATCCTGTGCGATAGGTGCTGAGTGAACATGAGTGAACGCAGAATAGCCATGAATAAGATCCAAATGTACAAGACACTGCAAGGCCCTCGAGCCCTCTTTTCTCTCTCTCTCTCTCTCTCTCTCTCTCTCTCTCTCCCCCCCATGTGAAGCCTCTCTAGTGTTTGCATGTAGGATGTGCCGGTTGCATGCCGGCTCGTCTCATCTGGTAATCGTGGATAGCTTGTAAAGTAGGTTCCACATTTGAGCACACATCAATTGACTCCCTTCACGTGAAGGCCAGTGTCACCCTGCTGGCCTTCGTGCCCTTGGCACGTGGATTGCTGAACAGGCCCCAAGAATTGTAGACGAAGGGGCCGGTCTAGCTTTCGCTAGCAGACTGGCGCTTGTATCACTTGGTTTAGGGCACTTGGTGGGTTCAGTGGTTGTGCCTCGTGCAGGCTGAGCAACTCGGACTTGGCTGAGGATTCGCATGCAGACTGCTGAGAACTAGTGAGGGCTTGAGCCCACTCCAAATGGTAGCGGTAGCTTAGCAGCTTAGTTGCAGGAGTTCAGTGAATAAGCTCTGCCTCTGCAGCTATCTGTCTTGCACCGATTTGCCTGACACCTGTTTGGTTACATGTTTCTGCTGTGGTGTGGCTCATGAAGCCTTAGACAGGAGTCAGTGAGGTTCGCCAACAGAGATTGTCGAGTCACATGCCTGCAAGGCATGTGCACACTGGAAATACCAGCTTGACACTGTCGGCATGTTTTCTATGGCCTGTGAGAAGACACCGGCTCTGTTGCGGTCAGTCCGGCGTGTGAGCTGCAGGAGAAGCTACCAGAATAAGTGAAATGTAAATTTTGGCGGGTTCGAGCAATGGGATATTCTGCTTTATACTGCAGTTCACGACGTGTCGTTTCATAGCCGCCTGACATGGCCGGACTCCTGGTGTATCGCTTTCCAAAAAAGGACGCGGTTTTTGCAGCATTTCAGCCTGCTTCATGCCCTCAACTAGCTCATGCTCTTGAATGATGGAAGCCAGGCACGGCTGCGTGATGATCGACCACCTCCTGGACGACGACCAGCTCGGTAGCTTGCGGGACGTTGTGGTCGAGGCGATCTGCGATCTGCACCTCCTCGCACTTCGCGCAGTTTGGTGTGTCTGGTGCTGATTTGGTCTTCTGGTGATTCCTTTTTTATTGTCATCGTCCGTAAGTGGGCAGCGCAAAGGCTTCCTTCGCCGTAACATCCAGCTCCCACTCCGATGCAAAGACACAGAGCTGTTTCCTGCATTGATGATATCCCTCACGCGCGTTCTATCTCTTTCGATGAGCGAGATGTCTAACGGAAGCGACAGTACTGCACCGGGAGACCAATCCACAACTTATGCTCATGGCGACTTGATGGCGACTGCCAGGAGAGCGCCCGCTTGGACCTCCCGCGCTCCCACGAAGTACGCCTGCGGGACCTGGCGGCCAAGTCGCCAGGTTGGAGGGCTTGTTGTGCAGAGAACAGCTGCTTACTGCCACATGTAAACTGAATCCCTGTCTACAGTCGCCAAGCAATGAATGGTGAGACGCTTCACCAAGAAGTAGTGCTGAGACTTTAGATTGCTCCCATCGTCCTGTGAGTGCTCTTGGTGGTGTCCTCCTGGGCAAGAGGATCCGAGGTTGTTCGCGTTTCGATGGGCTTCGCGTGCAATAGTGCGGATGCCACAGCTTCAATCGACCTACAGCAGCTTCAGTGCCTGAACCAAAGCAGAAAGTCTTAAAAGTCACCTCTGCCAGCCTTCGCGGAGCTAGCGACGCACCCGCTGGTGATGCAGCTGGCAAGGCTGCGAAAGCTGCGACCCATGCTTCGTTTTGTTCTGTTTGCTTTGCCTCCTTGGATGGGCGAGCCAGGTTAAAGCTGCAAGTATCGAAAGCCTTGAAGCGGATAGCATGCATAAGCAACATGTGGCTGCGTTTACAGAGCTTGCCAGGCGGCTACTAAGTCCAGCCCTCCTCCTTTCTGATGTGGAGAGTTGTCCGGACCTCACGAAGTTTAAGCTTCAGTCACGGCATAGCGCAGAGGGCAGTCGATCTCCTTGCAGCGCCCATTGCACGGCGGCTTCAGAGATGTTTTGAGCCGATGTCAAAGGTCGGACAGACGTTGACTACGTGCGCAAAGAGTTAGAGGCCGGAGAGTAGGGTCCCGCATCTTTCTTGGCGTCCTTTTACAAGGAGCCCATGCTTAAAGGGACCCTGCCCGGCCCTGCCCCTACTTAGAAGCTGCTGTCCACAGAGATGTCCGAGGAATTCCGTGCAGAACATGGCAGAACGGGTTCCGCACAGTGTGCGCGTCTTGAGTTGCAGGAAACAACCTGGCACGTGGTGCATCCCTACAGCAGTGCCGAGTTTCCTGGTGTGGTGCGCCCGTGCTTTTCACCGACGTTCTTGTCGCTGAGTCGTGACTGCTTGATCACGTACCGTGACCAAGCAGGTTGATCCCAGGATCAACGTCACTGTCGTGGCCTGGGCATGTGGGGTTTCTGCAGGCAGCATTTCTCACGAGCTGTTTCTTTACTCTTCCGGATCGCCACGCGCTGCATCTCGATGAGAACAATTGGTTGGAGATACGGTACCTCAATGCGCTTGCCACATTGAGGTCACATGGTTTCTAGACCAGCTGGACACGGAGAACTCCACGTGGGCTTTCGTGAAGGTGCCAGCTGTGATCACGAGCTCTTCACACCTGACCCCTCCTCGAACCTTGTCCTAGCCCAGCTTGTCTGATGAATGCATGAGTTTGACCTTGCGGGAGTTTCATTCATTCCAAGGCCAAAAGATTGTCCTTGTTAACAAGATGAGGACCCTAGCTTCCACAAGCTCCGTGAAATTTCGTAACAGCCCTCGGATAGCACGAGGCTTACACACTCTAAGCAAGCTCAAAAAGCCTCTCAGATTCCCCCCCCCCCCTCCCAAAGAGAGAGCGGAAGAGTTCAGGGCGTGCGTGGGCGTTTACTCTGGCGACAGTGAAACATTGCCCCACCCCCCAAGTTCTGGACTCTCCCCTGAAACATCAACTAAGCCCTGCTGTGCGTTTGGGATGTTGCCCCTTATACTGACAGTCCTCAATAGGGATTATAGTACAAATTCATTTACTCTCCATTAAGGGTGGCTTGTTAGTATGTCGGGGAAACATCCCAACTGCGTCAATGCACCTTGCAAATGGCGAGCGGGGCCCTGCCCTGCCCCCCCCCTGCCCCCCCCCTGCCCCCCGCCCCCCGCTATGACCATGCCGAACCAAAGCAAACCAAGCCCGCCCACCCCACATGCTTTAGTCGCCAAGCACGTTGGCCTCAGCCCTTGCAAAATCTGCCCAACCTATTTCTAGGTAGGCCCTTAGGGATACTTTATATTTCCCTCATTGGGTTTCAAGAGGATCATCATATTTAGGAACTATTGTTCAGAGGACTCCAAAGGCCATCCCAGATGTTGCAGCCTGAACTAGGCAAAACTTCTGTTTTAGCGCATGTGCAACTTTGCAAAGTAAGCGGAAATGCTGTAGCAAGATACCATCTCTGGAGCTTGTCAGAAGGCAGAAAGTGCTGTAGTTTGTATGGGGGGTTTCCGAAATTCGGGGTACCTTGTTGGGGTCCTTATTATGAGGAGATCCTTCTATCTGGGGGTTTATATTAGGGGTCCCTTGTTTTCGGAAATCCCCATGTGCAGGTCGCTGCTGAAATAGTACTTGGAGCCTTTCAGAGGGCAGAATGCGGTACGTTTTTGAAATTGCTGGAGCCTGCGAAGAAGCAGACACGCTGTTTTTGTTGCTCTCTGTCCGCTGCCCTTGCAAGTATTGTGAAGGGTTTGGCGTTTAGGGTTTAGAGTTTAGGGTTAGGATTTGGGGTTACGAGTAGGGTAGCCATGGTAAATAGAAAGCCTGTTTTAGGGTCGTTTGAACCCTGCTGACAGGTATTTTGTTTGATCCCGGGCCGTCGATTTGTTGATCATCCTTTGTTGGGTGTTGTCTATCCCTCACCAGCAGATACGCCCAGGTGAGTGTCGAGTTTGGTGATTCAAGGTGATTGGGTCTTGCACCTTGCCAAACACCCTACACCCTAAAATCCCAAACCCTAAACTTCCAAACTCCCTAAACCCGGCCCTAAACCCTCGAGTTTCAGGGCTTTCTCTAAGGGGGGTAAGCATCCCGCTCTTTTAATACGAGGCGCCGCTGGGAGATGGCGGGCACTTGCCGCAGCTGCCCCATCTCAGCTCCCCCGAGGAGCTACAGGCGCCGGGTCCTTCGTGGGTCTTTGGGCGCCTAGGCTTTAGGGGTTTGGGGTTTAGGGTTTAGGGGTTTAGACGGTTTAGGGGTTTAGGGGGTTTAGGGGTTTAGGGGTTTAGGGGTTTAGACGGTTTAGGGGTTTAGGGGGTTTAGGGGTTTAGGGGTTTAGAGGGTTTAGGGGTTTAGGGGTTTAGAGGGTTTTAGGGTTTTAGGGGTTTAGGGGTTTAGGGGGGGTTTAGGGGAGGTTTACTGTGTCAGCTCGGGAGTACTGTGTATTTTGAGTATGGATGTTAGGTTTTGGGGGGGCGGTGCGTATGCCCTGGACACGAGGCAGTCCAGGTTCGCAGACGTATGTAAGTCTGAGTCGCAAGGAACCCCGCACCAAAAAAGGCCGGAAAACCCCAGATGAACGACAAATATCCCGCTAAAACCCGAGAAAACAGCATCCCAAGCAGCTTAAAACCCTTCAAACCATGCCCTTACCACACCCACACACTCAGAAAATTGGAGCGTCTAGGGTAACTAAACTCTATGAATGCCCCCAGTCCCTAAGCACCACGCTATCGGGGCGACCGGCGCCCTCTCGCTAGACCGACGGCGCCACTGTTGCTCCGCTTTTTTGGGGGTTTTGGGGGACTGCGTTTTGCCAGCGGGGGGGAGGGAACTCTCCAAGTCTGAGTTACTTAGTTCCTTAATGAGACTCCATATCATTCAGGTGAGTTGTCTTGAAGAGAGAAAGCTCTAAGCCAAATACGAGAACATAAGAACAGAGTCCTACGAGAGGTGGTTGCTCGTCCATTCTCCACGAGCTATGGAGCGTCAAAATGTTTAGAGTTCCAAACACGAAATCACACAGCTAAAGCCACCAGTAAAAAGCACATAATGCAGCGTAGCACCCCCTGCCACTATAGGCGAAGAACATTTGTGTTGCCGAATGCTCAAGCTTCATGTGGTGGTTTCAGGCCGTGAGGGTTTGGAAGGATCTTGTTGAGACTAACTTTTACGGGTTGGGTTGCCCTTTCTACTGTGCTCCTTCCTCACTGCCGGCCCTCTTTCTTTCATTCCTCCTTGGCCTCCTGTGTGGCATTGCACTTGTTTGTGTCGTCTGCTGGCGGCTCGCCTCCGCCTGGTACCCGGCTGGTACCCCTGCCACGCAGCCTCGGGCTGCTTTGCAAAGGCTCCAGGCCTACGTGCATGCGCAACCCGGGGAGCCCAGGTTCGGTTAGTTTGGTGACTAATATTAGGGGTTTGTCGGTAACGGTTGAGGGCCCCCTCCGCGAAGCCTCAGCCCTTCTGTCCTACCTTGAGGACTTTCCTGCAGTCCCTTACCCGCAAAGCGCTGCCACCTCTTCCTTGTCTGCTGCAGCTAGCTCACCGCATACTGCTCTTCGTTCTTCATCGGGCCCTGCCGTTCAGGATCCCTTGCCGGCTCTTGAGCCCCTGAGCCTCTCGCCTACAAGGTCCGAGGTTGCTGCTACATTCCCTGTTTGCCCGCAAGCAGTTCTGAGGTCGGCCAGTCAGCTTGGCAGCGCAAATTTGAGTGGTGAGGATCGTGTAAGACGGGCTTGGCAGGCTGGCTGCTGGGCTCGTGCTGTGCTGAACGGCCACGTCGGAACACCGCTGCCATCGCCGATTCTATCCCTCCCAAGCCGTGTTTACGCTGTGCTTGGGGGTGGCAATTTGGCCCCTTCTGTCTTCAAGACTTTCCGTGAGTTCAAGCAAGTTGTGGGGCCCTTGGAATCAAGCGACATTGTGTCGCACGGCTTTCCATCCGAAATTGAGGCACGTGCATACTTCCAGGCTGCAGGCGTCTCCTGGCCTGACAATCAGTGAATATGGAGGACCTTCATCCTTTTTCTCAGCTCTCCCAGTTGTATGTGTACGAGCACCCAGTGGCCCATGGCGTCGTGGAAGCTCTGGCCGTGATCTTGATGAAGCGGGATCATGGTTGTCTCATTGCACTGCCGCCGGGGGTTATCCCAGACGACGAACTGTTGGCTGGCATGGATGTCGGCATGGAGGGCCAGGTCGGTCCCAACACTCAAGTGGAAGCGCCCCGAGCTTGCTTTGTTGGGGGATCAGCAGAAGTGCAGGATGGTGCGAGTCTAGCTGTGACCCTCGTGGACTTGGGCGGAGATGCTGTGTTTCGCCTGTTCCCTTTGGTTGCAGGCGAGGAGCCCGAGTTGCTCAGCCTTTTCGACCCTCTACTCCAGATATCTTCCCCGACCCTGTCAGTTTGCTGGAGAGTGCGCAGGCATGGGCGCGCGGCACCTTGGTCGATGGAGATCGTCTGGCCTTCTACTCGGCCGAAGAAGGGGAGGTCCCAACCTTGACGTCTCCTACCAGGCCAGTGCTCAGGCTTTCTCGACCTTCAGGCCTGGGCGCGACTCCAAAGGCCACTTTGGGCACTCCTCGTGGTGGTACCGCCACCGCCGCAAACGCCTCGCCTCCAGCCAAAGCCAAGAGGCCAACGACGGCAAACTTGGCCGCTCAGCTCGAGACAATTGCCCAGACCCTCCCAGCTCTCACTGCAAGACTGGAAGACCTGAGTGCCCGGCAAGAAAGCTACGAAGCTCGATTGGCGGGAGGGGCCGCTGCAACCTTGGCCCTGCCGCTGGGGCCAAAGCCAAAGGAGGGTGCGAAGCTCTCCAATCTTGCTGCTGTGTTGGGGCCGTCTCCGAGGACTGCCAAGACCACTGCCGTCTCTCCTTTGCACCGAGTCACCATGGCAGAGCAGGAGGTTTTGGAGTTTCAGGGCAGTGTGGAGGAGGAAGTGGTTCAAGGAATCTCAGGCGAGAGTGCCCTAGCAAAGGCTGTCCTGGCCCAGAGTCAGGCCCTAACCACGCTGGTTGCTCAGCTGGGAGGCGATCCTTTGCTAGACAATGCGACCAGTTCAGTGTCCACCAGAGGGGCTGCTCAGAGGGCAAAGCTCCAGGAGGAGTTGGCCTCAGGTCGAGGGGTTTTCTTCAGGACTGTCCTCCAAAACATGGCACGGAGAATGAATCCAGCTGTGACTCCAGAGACCGACCCCGCCGCTTTGCTTCACCAAGGCATTTGTCTCAGCAAGTACTGGGAACGCTTCGGAGGTTTTGGATCTCAAAGGGATCTTGCACTCTTGGCGCATCAGCTGGCTCATGCGCTAGACGCCATGCAAGCAGGGCGCGTGGAATTGGCTCAAGATCACATGGCGCTAATGGCAGTGGCATTGGAACAGGCAGTTATGGACTCTGGGCGGATGGACCTGGCCTTCCAGCTCACGTTGCTGGAAGAGCCCCCTGCTGCCATGTTCACTGCCAGGCCTCAGAGCAGCATGCTTGCGCGGGCGTTCGCGCCCTTAGCAGCCCAGCGGTGGGTAACGGTGGTGCTAGGCGCCTTGAAAGAGCTGGATGCCATTCAAGTGAAGCGTGCCGATTTAGTCAAAGGTGGGAAACACCAAGGCCAGGGTTCCGGGAGCCACGACTCGCAAGAATCCGAGGCCTCACAAAGGCGGCCACCAAAGCGACAGCCAAAGAAGAAACCGCAAGCCTGAGGCGGGTTTGGTTGGGGGGATCTAGAGCTAAGCTTGGGGAAACTAGTTTCGGGTGTACTACGCGGTTTAGGGTTGCTGCTAGGGGTTGTCCTCCCAGTCGCAGCTCAGACCTGCCAACTGAGCACCTGTCCACCCTGTTGGGTTCTAGTGGTCCTAGTGGTAGTCGCCCGCCTGACCGCGCCTCATCGCTGCTTGGGGAAACTAGTTTCGGGTGTAAGACGGGGTGTAGGGTTGCTGCTAGGGGTTGTCCTCCCAGTCGCAGCTCAGACCTGCCAGCTGAGCACCTGTCCTCCCTGTTGGGGTCTAGTGGTGCTAGTGGTGGTTGCCCGCCTGCCCGCACCTCATCGTTGTCTGCCAAACGCTTGCCTCCCACCCTTGGTTCCATCGATGGTTATGGGGTCTGCGAACCCAATTGCAGCTCAGACCTGTCAGCTGAGCATCTGTCCTGCACTTCGGGTTTAGATAGTGCTTCTAGTGGTTATCCCAGTCGCAGCTCAGACCCGTCAGCTGAGCATCTGTCCTCCTTTCTGCGCATTGGCAGAGCCACCGGTGTTTCCTTACTCAGTCGCAGCTCAGACATGTCAGCTGAGCATCTGTCCACTGCTTTGGGTCTGGGTAGCAGTCGCAGCTCAGATCCGTCAGCTGAGCATCAGGCCTCTGTTCAGGGTGTAGGTGCTACCTGTGGTTGTCCTCCCAGTCGCAGCTCAGACCCGTCAGCTGAGCATTTGTCCCCCGAATCGGTTAGTCGTAGGGTAGGTGGTTTTCGACTCGGCTCCTCCGGCCCTGTAGGATCAGACTCTGGTCAAGCAAGTGACGCATGTGCCTCCAAAGCGGCTCCTTCTGGTGGTGTCTTTGGGGAAAAGCCCAATCCTGTAAGAAAAGACAGAGACTTCCCTGGGCTCGCCTGATGTCCCTGCCACTTCCAGCGTGAAGCATGAATTCGATGCAACCTTGTCCTTTAGGGAGTACGCCGCTGCGTTGCCTCGGTTGCTCCTAAAATCCCGGACTCCTTTTGGGGCTTACCTAGGAGCCTCTTTCAAAAATTCTGCCTGCAGGGACGGCAATGCCCCCCCTTCCGCAACTTTTCCGCTCCCGCTGCCAGAGCTTAATCTTTTCGCAGCCAGCGGCCCACGGCTTCCTTTGAGGAAGTGGAGATCCCTCGTGCGTCGGCGAATGTTGCACATTTTGGTGCTTGCCTTGAACTACGTGCATGAGGGGCTCAAACGACCTCCTGAATACCTGCTGTGGAGAGTTCCGAACAGCCACCAGCGCCAAGTCTATGACAGACTTAGGAACTTCTTGTTTGCGTGTGAGAGCCAGCCGGGTCGCTTCCCGCTCCCTCCTGGTCGCTCTGGACCTCTTCTTCTGGCCCATCTTGTCGAGCTCGAACGTTTCGCAGGCTCCCCTGCTGTCCCTGGGTCTTCCTATGCCCATGTGTCTCGACAGTCTGTGCCAAAAACCCCCCCGAGTGCTGAGCTCCCTCAGCTGCAGCCGTATCGTTCCTTGTGCCCAGATCGTTTGAAGCTCTCTGGGACGGGGTCCTGGAACATGGGAGAGTGGCTTGAGGGCCCACTGTGGTTGCCGTTTCGTGAACCAGCCATTTTGAGACACGGTGTCCCTGTCCCTCAAGAGCTGTGCCCCAACTTCCAGCAGGAAGATAGAAGCACAAACTTGGAATTGGTGAAATTATGGGATGCGAAGTCCCTGTTGTCTTTGACGCCGGGCCCACCTGACCCCAACCTGCGTTGTAAAGTCTTTAACTGTTACAAAAGCAAAACAGTTGACAGGCAAATTGGAGACAGACGGCTGGTAAATGGCGGCGAAATGCACATAGCTGGACCGTCAGCTGACTTGCCGACTGGGTCCCTCTTCGCTGCTTTCAGCCTCAAGCGTTTCAAACAGAAAGTCATTGGCTTCGTGTCTGATCGCAAAGATTTCTATCACCAAGCGCAGGTTACGGCGCAGAGAGCGCAGTCAAACTCCTTGTGTTTTGACTTCTCCCGAGAGGAGCTCGCTGGCACTGGAGCTCTTGCCTCTCTTCTCACATCCGCAGCTGACAACCTGAGTCTTGGCAATAAGCGTAGACAGGTTGTAGGTGAGGGTTTGGGAGGCTTGTGCGACCAAACATTCCACCCACGGACCATTCTTGCTGCCTCTTCCTTCACTCCGGGGTTTGCTTCTTTGTTTCAAGGCGACCATCTTGGGGTCGAATATGCTTTGGAGTCCCACAGCCAATTCCTTGTCAGCTCTGGTGCGCTCAAAGAAGATTTGTGGCTGAGAAATCATCATCCTCTGCCTCTTGCCCATACATGGGAGGCTCTTTTCATAGACGAATTTGTCACTGTAGGTGCTGCGAGCCTTGATGGCACTGGACCATCAGCATCCCTTGCCCGTCGCTTGTACGAGGTTGCTAAGACTGCTTATGATGAAGGTCACCTCCTAGGATCGCCGGAAAAAGACATTGAAGGTGAGGCCCTTTTTCAGGCAATAGGTGCGGAGTTAGACAGCCGTGAAGAAATTGTCCGCAGAGGCCTCGCTACGGCTGCTGCCCCTTTGGCCAGACGTGTCAGTCTGAGCCTCTTGAGCCTTCGCGCCGCCTCCTTGCCTTGCACCACGCCTACCTTGGTCGCGAAGCTCGTTGGTGCTTGGGTTTCGGCTGCTATGTTTAGGCGCTGCACCATGGTAATCTTCAGCGAGGTCTTTAGCATCAGTGCCAAAGCTGCGAGTAGAGAAGGGGGCAAGGAGAAAAGTGTGCATCTCCCGCGTCGTGTCGCACAAGAGCTCTGTCTCGCGGCTGTTCTTGCGCCTTTGATGGCTTCAAATTTGACAGCTACCACTCAGAGTCGGATCTATGCGACAGATGCCTCCCTGGGCTTAGGAGCGATTGTGTCGGCAGAAGTTCAGCAGGGCTTGGCTCGATCCCTTTGGCTAAATGGCGATAGAAAAGGCGCGTACTCTGAGCTGAATGTTGGGGCTGCTGCTTTGCTAAAAGCTGCTGGTGAGCAGATCGAAGATGAGGATGTTGAAAGCTGGCCTTTGTTTGAACACTCAAGGTTCCCTCAGCTCACAAAGACCATCCCTTTCATTATTGATGTGCTTGAGATCTGCGGTGGCTCTGGAGCTGTGTCAAAGGCCGCCTCTCAGCTTGGACTTGCGACCTGCGTTCCAATCGACTTGGGGACCTCGCCTCACTTTGATGTCTTGCATCCTTCCTTTGCCATTTGGCTCTATGAGATGTTGCGTTCGGGCAGGGCCAGGTCTTTGTTGATCTCTCCACCTTGCAATACTTTCTCTCCTGCCAGGCACCCACAGCTCAGGTCCTATGTCGAGCCAAAGGGTTTTGACAGGTCGGAGCCCAAGGTCAAGATTGGGAACCGCCTCGCTCAACGTTGCTTGGTCTTCTTCTGGTTCGCTGTGCGGCTTCAGGTGCCTGCGATTTTTGAGCAGCCCAGGGGCTCAAAGATGTGCTGGACAAGTTGGTGGCGCTTCATTGCCAGTCTACCTGGCGTCATAGAGTGGCACCTTGCTAGCTGCATGTTTGGGTCGCCTCTTAAGAAGGAGTTCCGGTTTTTAGGTTTCAGGGTTTCCCCTCACAGGCTTTGCAGACAGTGCTCCGGCGATCACTCGCACGCCCCGGTGCAGGGGAAACACGCCAAGAGTTCTGCTGTCTACTGTGAAGGTTTGGCCATGGAGATTGCTCGGACCTTTCGTGACAGCCTATGCGCATCTGCTCTGCCTCCCGAAAAACCTGGGATCGAATCCGTGGTGGTGAACGATGTGCTCCTCTCTGCCAATTGGCAAGTCGACAAGGTCGTCCCTTGGAAAAACAAATGCCACATAAATGTCCTTGAACTTGCTGTGTTGTGCATTCTGAACCGTGACGCCGCCATTTCTATGCCAGACTCCCGCTTGACTGTCTTGGTTGACAGTCAGGTTGCAAAATCCTCTGCTGCAAAGGGCCGCTCCACTTCGTATGCATTGAAGCCTGGCTTGTGGAGAATCGCAGCTCTCCAGCTCGCTTTCGGACTATATTGGTCATATGGTTTCGCGCCCACGCGCCTCAATATCGCGGACGATCCGACCAGGCGTGTTGACCTCAGGAGAAGCGCAGGTCAGTCCCTTTGCGCCCTTTTGCCCCTCGAGGTTGTGCACTGGCTGGGCTCTTTCCGTTTGAGGCGCCCACTTGCTTCCTGGGCGAGATTGAGCTTACTTGTCGTCTTGACACGTCAGGGCTCTTGCTCTTTCTTTCAGGGGAAGCAGTCTGACTTCAGGTCATCTGATGGCTGCAAGCTCGTTGAGTTCGATGCCTCCCTCGGCTTTCCTGGCGAGGGACCTCTCAGACGTGTTGTTTGGCCTTCTCTTTTGTGCTGGGCCTCAATCGTCGGTGTTTTCTCCACTTCCGGCTCCTGGTTTTCGCTTTCGGAGCCTTCACTTTCTTTTCCTCTTGTCGCGCCTTGCTTCCTCTTCTCTCTTCACTTTGCCTCCTCGTCTTCTTTCTCATTTCAGGGTCTGTTCAGGGTTGTAGTCCTTTGTGATGCTGCCATGGCCTCCCCCGCGCCTGGGACTCCTGTACCTGTGACGCCTGCTGACTTCAAGAGAGCCTCTGTGCGGGAATCTGTTGTTTTGATCGCCGACCGAGTCATTCAACCTTCAACCCGAAGCAACAGATTGAAGTTGGTGCAGGCTTTTGAGAGCTGGTTAGTCGGGCAAACTGAACTTACCTTAACCAATTTGCTGTCGGGTGCTGATGTCGAGCAAATCTCTGAGCTTCTGGTTGCTTATGGAAGCAGCTTTTCAAGGCTGGGCACCCGTATGGGAAATATTCTGAGACTGTCAACGCCATTGGGGCATTGCGGCCGGCTATCAGACGCTCACTTGGTCACGCCTGGGACTTGGCCTTTGCTTGGCTGGCCGAGGAGCCCCCGACGCATCACCGAGCCATGCCCAAAGGCATCCTTTTGGCTGTGCTGAGTGTCTCGCTGATTTGGGGATGGCTTCGCGAGGCTGCCATATTCGCATTGGCTTGGGCTGGGCTACTTCGTATTGGTGAGATTCTTCAAGCAGTTAGGAAGAACCTTGTTCTCCCTAGAGATGCTGCTCCTGGCACTGGGTTTGCTTTGCTACAGATCATGAACCCTAAAACACGTGGGCGCTCAGCCAGGCATCAAGCTGCTCGTGTCGATCCTGTAGACTTGGTTGCTCTCTTGGATCTTGCTTTTGGATGCCAGTCACCATCTACACCGCTTTGGAACATGTCGTCTGGTACCCTGCGTAAGAGACTCAACGCCATCTTGGAGCGTTTGCAACTTTTGGCAGGGGGCAAGCCATGCTTTGACTTGGCCTCCTTCAGGCCAGGTGGTGCAACTTGGATGCTTCATACTACTGAAAATGCCGACATGGTCAGGCGAAGGGGCAGATGGTTGTCTGCCCGGGTCATGGATATCTACTTGCAGGAAGTGCTGTCAATCTCTTTTATCCCATCGTTGCAGCCATCTCAGCGTGCTCTGATAGAGGAGCTTGGTGATCAGTTTTCTGCTATCCTTCGACGAGTCTCTTTCTTTTACCGTTCTGGTATTCCTGAGAAAGCTTGGCGCATTCTTCTTCAGAAGCAACCCTAGACGAGCTTTGGCTCCACCTGGATGTTCTGCTGCATTCTGGTTTAGAAGGCTCTGCTTGGATGGTGTGGTTCTCTTGAGGCCTTTGGCCTTTCGTTTGTACAGCGAGCTGCCTGTGCAGGCTACCTCGATGAACCTTCTTTGCAGTACGCGGCAGAAACAAGAGCGAATGAGCCTGCCACTATAGGCGAAGAACATTTGTGTTGCCGAATGCTCAAGCTCCCTCCCTGTCCCACCCGGTGGTCAGGGTTGCTTCTGGTTCTCTTGAGGCCTTTGGCCTTTCGTTTGTACAGCGAGCTGCCTGTGCAGGCTACCTCGATGAACCTTCTTTGCAGTACGCGGCAGAAACAAGAGCGAATGAGCCTGGTTACAGTTTTTTGTCGGCTTGTTTTGCCCAAAGTCCTCAGGGGTTGGGTTCTCGTTTAGGGTTTCAAGCAGGGGGGGGGTTGGGTTTCTGGGCGGTGGCCCGCTGCACGGGAGGGAATCTGTGGGGTGCGAGCTTCGGCGGCGGGGCCACACAAGATGGGCACGGGACGAGGGGACAATGCGGGGTGTGGACTACACGGGACGGGTGTGGGACGGGAGGGGCTCTGCGGCGGGACCCCACAAGGGGAGACGGGACGGGAGGGCAACACGACTTCCCCAGTATCAATTCACTCAGCAACATTCTCCCGAACTCGCGTTCGGCGTGCTCTGATTGGGATGGGCTTGGTTTTCGGGTTCCCGGCTCAGTCTTGTTTTTCCTAGCTCTAGGATCAACCAGATGCGGTAGAAATCCTAGTTATAAAAGCCTTTCAAGAATCGGACAGGCAGTTGCGCGCGGCGCCCAGCCGCTGCTGGCGAAGCCCGGCGCAGCATGGCCCGACACCCGTGCGCTGCAGAGGTTTCGGGGTCCAGGGCCATGGCGAACCTGGGCATTACGAGGCAAAAATGCAGCGATCTACATCGAAGGCGTCGTATCAACAAAAGGAAGCCCCAAAAGAACGGGATCGCAATGTGGAGACCTGACCATCCGGGTTTCGGTATTAGGAGGTTCCAGATGGTTCTTTTTGCGTTTTGTTGCTCTAGACTTAGACCATGTTCGCTATTTGGTTTCTGCTGCCCCTTCTCTTTGAGGTTGTGCATTGGTCCATACTGGATGTCAAACAACGTCGGCGCTGCTTCCTTTTGGAAGGACCTTGCAGTGCTGTCGGCTGTTGAACTGGAAGCTCGCTCTCTCTGAACTCGTAACATGACGCGACACAACTGCACGATGCTCGGGCTCGGAGTCATTCTTTCAAAGCATCGCTTGCCGAATGCCATGCGCTGGTTGTCTCATGTACAGGATTACGATGCGCAGACTCGCTACAAGCACCTCAGCGGACAGAAGGTGGGAAGTTATGTGGGGCGCTCTCAAAGTGACTTGCAAGGCAACACAGGGTTGCTCTGGGTTATCTGGCGTGCATCTGGGTTGCTGTCAGCATCTCCGAAGTTAGGGAATGGCGACTCAGCGCTGCAGATCATGTATCTTCCTCAGCAGAAAGCACCATTGCGCTGTTATCGGCAGGAGCAGTCCTTCCGAGCTCTGACGGACGCGCAGCGAGCTGCTCAGCCCAGAGCTCGAGCCCCAGCACAAATCGCAGCTCAGCCCAGACTGTCACAGGACCATGATGTGAGCAGATGATGTGCTGAAGGCTCTGTGTGGGGCCTGGGGCAAGTCCATGAAAGTCCTCAAGTTTAGATTCCCACACGCTGAGGAGGAGCTCTGCCCCACGGTGCTCCAGGACAGCAGATTCTGCCCGCTGTTGGATTGCTCGTCTCTTGACACGCAGCACATAGAGTTGCCCGTAATATCGAGGATTGCAGACACTTATAATATGAATGTGGTATGCCTCCTGACCCCCATGGCCGAGCTGACTTGCGGAGAAGCATACCTGTCGAGAGAACAGGTATCATAGCGTAGATGGCATTGGGCATCGTCGGGCATTGTGACTCCAACCTTGGCCAACTGAATGTCCCATTGAAGAATCCAGTCCATTCAGAGTTTGCGGACTCGCGATGAGCGGGCGCCACATGAGGTTGACATTGAAATAATCCAAAGTCTCACTCTTCCACAGTTGCCCCGTGAATCTGGAGGCGCCACCAGTGACTTACCAGTTCTGGTACCCTCGCATGGCCTTTGGGCAGGCCACCTATGTCCGCGAGCACGTGGCCACGCCGCTCGCGGCAGGGCCGGAGGCGCGTCGTCAGAGCAGCAACGAAATTGAAACTGGCTGCCTTTCGAGATTCCTTTTGGGGCATTCTTGGGGGGGGAGGTTGTATCGGGCTGGGGCAGAGACAGTAGCCCAAGCACCATGGGAAACAATGACGCGTGGCCCAACTTTTGTTATCGTCGTTGCGTTTGTTAGCGTTGTGTTTCGCATTCTAATCGAACGAAAACGGCACCTCCTCGGCTTTTCGTTCTCGTGTCAACAGCACACTGGAAGGGCCAGCGGTTTGGGATGTTAAGCGCCCGACCCAAAATGCTGTCAGGTCACATCTTTTTTGAGAGCATCCATTTGCAAAGAGCGCATGCGACATGCGACGAGTTTCAGGGTGCTAGTTCGGTTTTGTGATGCACAGCCACGCGGAAATGCTGTTACTTTCAGCGTCTGAAGCCATACGGCACACTGTTAAATTCCAATGTTTTGGTCACGTTCGAACATCACATGAACGCTTGTGACCGCACGTCTTCTTCCAGAAGCTTGTGCCGTGTCTTGTCAAACGCCCCCTTAGCACCCCCTACCGCTATCTACCGCCCCCCGTCCCCCACAAAAGCAGATCAGTCACGTCAGCGCAATGGGCTTGTTTTCAGGCCTTAGCCCAGCTCGGCGATGCTGGAAGGCAGCTTGTCAGCATCGGCAAGCCCGAGGAGATTACACATTCATGGGCTGTTCGACGGGTTTGCGCATCGAGGTATGCTGCTTCGGACATTTACCTACATACACACGTAAGTCGCACGTATATACACATGGTTGCGCGCGTGTGTGTATGAATATATATATATATATATATATCTCTCTCTCTCTCTCTCTCTCCCTAAACCCTGAACCGCAGACCCGAACGAAACCCTAATTCCTAAGCCCTGAAACCCTAATTCTGGGAGCCTTATCTCCCTAAACCTCTACAAACCCTAGAGCACTAGAACCTTAGCTGAGCGCCTGGTGGGCTGAAACGCCCCCGGCACAAAAGCTGATGTTCATGATGCGGTTGGGGGCCCCCTCAGCATGCTCATGATCGCGCCGGCGGAGGGTGGGGGGGGGGGGGGGGGGGGTGGATGCTCATGATGCGCGCCCTCCCGGGTGTTTGGAGGTGCCATGTAGGGGAGGGGGGTGAGATGGGGTGAGTGTGGTGAGAGCGCAGGGAACTTGGTTGTAAAGCGTAGGACCGCGGGAGGGCGCATGCAGGGGGCTGGGGAGAGCGGCGGACAGGTGGGCGAAACAAAGGCTTCACTTACGCCGCCCACACGCGGGCCGGTGTTTATGTAGATGTGTGTGTGTGTGTGTGTGACATGACGTGTCATGCAATGCAATGTACCGTGATGTGATGTAACGTGATTTTTATGCGATGCAACGTAAATAATGTATGTAATGTCATGTAGTGTAATGTAATGTAATGTAACGTAATGTACTGTATTGTAATGTAATGTAACGTAATGTAGTGAATGTAACATAATATAATGAAATGTAATGCAATGTAATGCAATGCAATGTAATGTGATGCAATGTAGTGTAGTGTAGTGTAACTTAAGTATGCATGTAGAAGATTTGTATGCATGCTGAATATGTAGATATGTAAACATTCACATATATATCTACACACGTTACACATACTCATGTGTGTTTGCTTGCTTGTTTGTTTGTTCGTTTGTTCGTTTGCTTTAGAGCCGTTCAAGATCCAGCCCGAAGGCAGCTCGCAGGCTTGCTTCGGGCAGCCTGAGGCGTTCCAGCTGCTGCTTTGACGCAGAATGCCCGTAACCTGTTCTCAGGACACTACCCACCAATCCCTCAAGAGCACCCTCCTCCCACCCAGTAGTTGTATATGCATTGAAAGTATGCAATGAAAGCAGGAGCAGAGGCAGAACAGGCGCAGAGTCAAGATGATTCAGCCTTAGGCCAGTACTTTTGCTTCTGCTTCCCAACAACTGTTTCACTCACGAAACAACAGCAATGGCGCAAGAAGCGCTGCTTGCTTTCACTTTAGAGGCGCTTGGAACTCCGAATGGAATGCAGAGCATATCTCAGGGTCTCGCTCTGTTGCAAGGGCATGTCTGTATGTTAATTGCATCAATAGATAAAAGTGTATATATACACATTATTCCGATGTGAGTTGTGCGACCCTGAGTTGTTACGGCGTTCGCAGCAAGCGCAGAATGCCACAGTGACAGAATGATATGCCTTTGACCAAACAGGTAAGTATGACATCCCAATTTCATCCTTTTCATCTCTAAGATGGAAGTAGCCATGCGCATCGCAGTGTCAGCAAGAAGGCTTGCTTGTCACGCAAGTGCTTGCATCTTGAAAAATATGGGGATTGCCCGTCAGCAGGCTTCAAAGGGTCGAAGGGCTTCATGCGCCTTACCTTCCCCATCAAGCAGCTTCTGTGGTTCGTGCCCTGTGCAACGAGAAATCAAGACCCCAGAGGGCATTCAGAGGGCATTCCCATCTTTCCTCTATAGGTTCTGCATGCCACGCACGGACTCTGAATCAACCACGACGACCATGACTGCCACTGCCAACAATACCACTACTGGCAGTATGACCACTACTACCACTGCTACCGACTGCTAGCACTTCTAGTTCTAGTACTGTTCTACGACTAGCTGTACCGGACAACCAGTCTGGAATCTCAGGTTTAGAGCCCACGAGCTTGAGCTAGACCATTCTAAGGAGCCCCCAACAAGCAACTGAATCTACAGCAGGCATGGAGAAGCACAGGTTCAGACGAGCAGTGGCTCGAGCTTGTTCCGCATGTCACAGATTTTAGTCGACCCAAAGTCGAAGGCCATGGCAGTCAACAGAGTCAACAGGAACATCCTGGAGTGGACATGACTTGGCCCTGAGCCAAGTGAAGACTGCCTCTCCCTTCCCAAGCTTGCCAGCAATGGCGCTGGCAGTCATGGGCCCCACGGCCAGCAACAAGGCATCTTTCGAAAAATGTTCCGCCACAGAACGAGATTGATGTGTGCTGTGTCGAGCTGCAAACGGCAAGAGGCAAACCGTGCATAGTGCGTGGCTAGTTCATGATACTTCTTTCGTGTTGAAGTCTTTGCTTGCAACCCTGAGCTGTGGCTATGCACAGTTTTGCTTGTTACGAAAGCTAGCTCCTTTGGATCTTGCTTGAGTTTTTGTTTACAACCTTTTTGTTTTGAATAGAACTTGGGGGGATTTGAGGTGTCACGCCCTCCCCCCCCTTTTCCTGAACCCCCTCCCCTCTCCGGATCTTCAACTTATGCTGACATTGACATACGATACTGTTCCTGAGCTTGCAGTTCCTACTCTCTCAGCGTGCAGTGGTTTTTTTGTTGAGCCTTGTCGGTCGAAAGGCGTCGCAGTTCTCTCATCGGCACTTTTCACATCGGGTGGAAGTGTCCACGGAAGGGGGGGGTTGCAGTGTCTTTTTCATCAAAGGCTTTGTGCCGACATCTTTATCAGCATCAAGAGCCTTCGGTATTGATTCTTCCATCAAGAACAGACGCACGCACCAATAGGCAAGACAATCGCAGATACCAAGCGAAGGTGCGCCAATAAATACAACAACTGCATTTTGTTTTCGCGAGAATGCACCCAAAGCAAAGCAACCGAGCACAGTGGTCCGTGGTGGTCCGTTTACTCAGGCGCGAATTTTCGGAGAGCTCCACTGACCTGGATCGGTGTTCCATGAGCGTATGAAGTTCGCACGTCTTTCTTCTCTCAATCATTCAGGCAGACTGGCTACAGTAATGTATGCTTGCGTAAGGTGTCTTCGCCCTCATGCCTCAAGAATGTGAACGCACGCCCGACTGTAGCAAGCACCATTCCTTTCCATTCCTGTATTCATTCCTGTGAGGCCGGCGGAGGGTCGAAGGCATGGTGCTAAGTGCCACCAAGAGGGAACATCCCGCAAGAGTTGCGCTGGCAGTGTCTGGCCACTCGAAAGTAAAAGCCTTCAGAAGATATTCAGAATGCCTTCAGGTCACGAAGGCACCTTCGAAGATGGATAGCAAGAAGGCCTTTGAAATTCCAGGCAGTCCGCTCCGTCTCCCAAGCTAGGGAGCTCGGAGGCAGTTGCATTGCTTGGCTGTTGATTCCAGAGAGTCGCGTTCTTTGCAAGGCTTTAGTCTTAGGTGTGGGAGCTCTGGGAGCCCTGTGCAGAGCTGTTCTGTTTTACTGTGCAGCCGTGCTTCCTGTCGCTCGGGTCGGCAGTTCACGCGTGCACACGAACGGAGGTAGTGGTTGGCACTGTGTTTCATTGCACAGGTCTACAAGCCCGGCCGTATCATGATGATGAGCTCCAGGTTCTTCATGGGTTGGGAGTTGGACCCATGAACCCCATGAACGAGTGCGCGCATGCAAGGGGTCGTGGTGCTGTCAGCCCCCAGATGCCTCCATGAGTTTACTAAAACTCTTTCTCAAGTGGTGCAGGCACGGATCTTCCCCCGAAATTCCCCGTTCTTTTAATGTCCCGTTTTTCAGAGGTCGCCTTTGAGATCATCGACTTGGACAGACATGGCGAGATCGGCTCTGCGGATATCCGCCGAGCGCTGCAGCTCCTTGGCATGGGCCAATGGGCCAATGGGCCAATGGCAATGAAGCAGCATGAGCATCCTGTGTTCTGAGTGGAAAACGTTGAGGGCTGTTGAAAGCCAAAAATCAAGGCAAAAGCCGAAAGCCCCTCTACTTTACCTTGACTCAAAGGGGGCTTCTTGCACGTACAAATAATAAAGTTCATTCGCACGCGTGGAAAGAACACAATGGGTGTACGAATCGTATTAATAAGAATCGTACGGGTGTGTGAACCAATCATCCTTTTCTGCACGCCTGAATACAGGAAAACTAGTATATGCGCTCAAATTATTATCTTGTAAGGCTGCAAAGTAATCACAGAAGTAGTCAATGAAATGAACGTATGAACGGTCAGCTCTTGTCTGAGACGGCCCTCAGGCTCTGTGGGGAGAGCGAGCCCACGGATGCGGAGGTCCAGGCTCGTTCCTAGCTACTAGGGCTACTACAGGGCTACTGGGCCCACAAAGGGGCGTGGACTTTAGGTACATTCAGCAGTGGCAAGAGATGATTCGTTAATGGGAAGCGCACATTTAGGTACTGGTGTTCTGGGAACTCTTGTGCGAAACAGGAGATGATCCGCTTGATGGACCCAGCCGCCTGACCTGGAATCGGTCGGGTCTCTACAGGTTCGAGGCATCCAGAAATCCCATTGCTAGTGACTTGGCGGTTGTGGGCGGTGCCGAGTTGAGATGAGGCACCAGAATCCTGCTTAAACCCCTCGTTCCCTAAACATCCCATCCAGACCCTAAGCTTCCTAACCCGATCCTCACTGGAAGCCGAGGATGGCAGCGGCTCGATCGAGTTCCCGGAGTTCCGACGGTACTTCGTGGATCCGCCTCCGTTGCTTGGCCCCACTTTCGAGCATGTTTGGGGCTTTTCGGGCCTGCGATGCCGGAGGCTGTTTCGCAACTTCGACCTGCACCGGCGTGGCGGCGGCGAGCGTGACCTCGAGGAAGCTTCAAGGGAGTGCCAGAGGGTGCCATGTCCGCCTTCGGCACGGCCTCCGCATGTTCGGGGTGATGACCTGTCGCGGAATGGAGTTCTGCTGTGTGCAAAGTACCAGGATGTCAATGTACGTGAACTCGTGCCTTTTCTCGTTGCCCTCTGGTATAAACGAATAGAAAAGTGTGGCGTGTTGACCTGTTTGCGCAGAAGACAGCCCCTAGACAGGAGGAAGGCGAAGGAGAGCCGCTGCCGGCACTGGAGGACACAGCGCAGAGATTCTGAGATGTCCAGTGCAAGCTGCCAGCTCTCCTGTTCCTCCCTAGACCTGCGCCTGCAGAGATCCGCAGCCCATGTAGTGGCACGATACGCTTGAATGGCAACACCTTGCTTTGTATTGAGCCGGTCGGCCTAGTTTTGACCTACAGGATGTGGCCGAGACAGACGAGATGGTCGAGGGAGTCCAGCGGTCGGAGAAAAAGAAGAGGTTCACCATGAAGGCGCTGAAAGGGTTTTCTCCCCTCCGCTCCCTCGTGCACCGCATGTGGAGCTGCAACTGAGCAGTTCACCGCGACCCTACGGGCCATCAAATGAATGGTATATCACCGGTCATGCTATTGTTGCCACTGATAATCGTGGGGTCCCTTCGGAGGCTTCGGAGGCCGGAGACCCACGCTTCAAGCACATCAAAAGCCTCGTCAAGGGCGGAATCACACCGGATCCTTGGACAGACACAAGAGAGCGCGAGAGAGAGAGCGAGAGAGCGAGAGAGCTTCAATGATCGAAGTAAAAGGAGTTTACGTGTAGTCTCCCGCGGGGGCTTTGGGGCTTCGGTCACTCCGCTGTAACCTGTTACGCACGCCCACGGGCGGCCTCCCCAATGGGGGAGGCTAAGTGCGCGGAAAGAAAGAAAGAAGGAAGGAAGGAAGGCAGGAAGGAAGAGCGAGAGAGGTGGCGCGCTGGCTCTGTCTTGGTAGGCTCACATTCTAAACTGCAGTAAGTATAGAACCTGTCCTGGCACGTCGACAATAGTCGACACTCGCACTGAGGAAATCATCCGGCACATCTACCAGAGCTTCGTAGACCTGGATGACAGCGACTCTGGCTACATGTCGTATCAGGCCTCGCAAACCTCTGCAGAATTGCCTTGCATGCCGACTGCAGACACGGCCCTTGCCTAGCGAAGTGGCGATCACCATCTGTCAGTACGAAGGCACGACAGCTGTCTCGAGTCGTCCCTGCCTGCAGGCCTTCTGCAAGGTCTTTGAGAAGGCGAGGCCTCCTGCGATTGCGTGTCGTTTCTGTGGGACTCTACTTCCGGAATCCGTTTTCCTGTGCGCTGACCTGAGGAGCCTTCCCCGGCCGCCCGGGAGATTTTCGATGCTTTCGATGCCGAGCACGAGGGCGAGCGGGTGTCCTCAGAGAGGGTCGGGAGGTCTAGCCGAGGGAGAGGTCGCGCCGAGGGAAAGAGAGGGGCGTCGCCAAGGCAATATCTTCATCAACGTTTTTCCAAAGAAGGGTGCCCTGCTTTGGTATCGATTACTACAACGAATAAATTCTAATTGAGACCCCAGTATGGACCATCATCTTGAACAGCCGCCTCATGGTTTCCTCAGTATCGCCCTTCCAATGTCCCAAGAGGCTTGACCTCCGCCAGTTCGTGATCGGGCTTTCCACGTGCGCCCCACCCAGGGATATTCTGGGGCTAGGGGGCTCATCATGTGGGGGAGCTTCATGTGGGACCACCGTGAGTGAGGCCGGTTCCTGGGGAAGTTGAATTTGCTGGGCCGTCTCGCTCATTCAGAGAGTATGGGGGATTCGGAGGAAGGGAACCTTGCTGGCGGTCGTTTGTTTGCTTGCATGCCGGTCTCGCTGCGCTGCTACCGCTTGACTCTGGCTCAACCAAGTCGCGACGTTCTCCTGCGCTTGCCATGGAGTTTGGGGGGCAGGCCGCATGAGACCTGCCTGAGAATCGTATGAGCATCCGACAAAACCAATGTAGATCCAATCTTGTCTTGACGTTGCCGCCTTCTGGTTGTCATGCTTCCTTCTCGCAAACGACAGGGGCCCACCCCAAAAAAATTTCGCCTATAATCGAAGAGATGCTGTACTTGCCTATAATCGAAGAGATGCTGTAGTTGTCGGGGTGCTAATCCTCGAAAACCCTTAGGGGCCCACCAGATTTTGTCAGCTGCGGTGGCAGGCTCAGGCCACACGAGCGGCGAACCTGGTGACCCCTGAGGACCTCGCCGTGTCCGATGTCGCGGCCACTCGGTGGCCCGGCTGCAGTGCGAAGGCTTGAGAGCATCTGAAGGCTGTACTGAGTATGCTATGCAGTTCGTAAAAGCAACGGCTGTGGGGTCTCTCCCAGGCACTGGCATCCTGCATTGCCACGCCAGAGCAATGCCGCGCTGGTTGAGAAGTTGGTTTGTACTAAAGTGGAACGGTGCTGATATGGCTCATATATGCTCATATCATGTCATGGTGATCCCAGAGACCATACTGATCGCTGCTTCGAACGTTCGATCAAGCCTCTGTAGATTTGGAAGTACTTCGTTCTTGACATGGTAGTTGTCTGCATCAGCTGACTGCGAGCTGGAAGGTCATGACATACAACTGCATGGCCACCGCCCTCTCACGGAGAAGCATGTGGAAAGCTGCTCTTGACATAGTGGCGGAAGTTCTCAGGACGTTGCCGACTGTGTGAGGTAAGACATTGAAGCTAGCAGCATTAGAGGCGCCTTCTGTGATTTTCTGTGTCAGCGGGGGCGCAGGGAGATGTAGGGACGTCACGTTTGAGTTCTTGCGGCTGCTTGCAGAAAGTTCTCATGCAGGAACGCCTTGCAGCCGGATGTCGTCACCTGGAACACTCTGCTCAGTGCATGTGGGCCCCGCTCATTGTGGCCGCTTTGTATGGCATTACTTGCTGATTGCCAGTGACTGGCCCTTGAATCTGATCAAACATGTTGCTAACCCGTCAAATATCATTTCCGTTGCTTCCAGCACTGGGCATAAGTTTCCGCACAGACCTACGTGGTTGCGACGCCTTCTTCCTTATGGGTGCCAGAAGGGCTGAAAACAAACCACAAGCTCTTTGTGTTTGTAGTCTAATCCATCCTCGTCTCTTGAGCATTACATTGCGCCGCCTACTACAAAGACTCGGCGGTGTCTTGAGATCTGTACATGGACAGAGCTGGGATGGGTCTTCGCATCTCCAGTCACCCAGGCAAGGCAATAGCCGCTGTTTGCCTCTCTGCGCACTTTTGGCCGGGTGTGGGACTGCCTTGCTGCCCACAAGCTTCTGGATGCCTTTCAGGCCAACTCGCATGTGGTAACGGGGCGTCCGCTCAAAAAGAATCAGGCCAACTCGCATGCGGCCACAGCGAATGATGGCGGAGCAATGTGCCAAGGTGTCCACTGGGGGCAGACAGACGATGCGTGCAGTCGCCAGTCACTCGCTGGCAGAGGGTGTTGCACGCGGTGGCATGGCTTGGGAAGGTGGTCTGTTTTTTGTGGACTGCATCAAGTGCTCTGCGTGCTGTATGCAGAGTCTGGCGGTAATGGCTTTCATACCATTGTTAGAGAAGCTCTTTTCCATCTTCCTCTGTGTCTCTGTTCTTTCGAGTGAATCTGTGCACCATCGCGTCCTGTCAATTCGACCTCCTGAACGTGTTGTTTTGCAGGTGATGTTGCATGAAGCAATGCCAGGGCGTTTTCCTGGTTGTTGGCCCTACCCAGGTGAGGCAATAGCCGCTGTTTGCCTCTCTGCGCACCTCTGGCCGGGTGTGGGGCTGCCTTGCTACCCACAAGCTTCTGGATGCCTTTCAGGCCAACTCGCATGCGGCCACAGCGAATGACGGCGGAGCAATGTGCCAAGGTGTCCGCTGGGGGCAGACAGACGATGCGTGCAGTCGCCAGTCACTCGCTGGCAGAGGGTGTTGCACGCGGTAGCATGGCTGGGGAAGGTGGTCTGTTTTTTGTGGACAGCATCAAGTGCTCTGCGTGCTGTATGCAGAGTCTGGCGGTAATGGCTCTCATACCATTGTTAGAGAAGCTCTTTTCCATCTTCCTCTGTGTCTCTGTTCTTTCGAGTGAATCTGTGCACCATCGCCTCCTGTCAATTTGACCTCCTGAACGTGTTGTTTTGCAGGTGATGTTGCATGAAGCAATGCCAGGGCGTTTTCCTGGTTGTTGGCCCTACCCAGGTGAGGCAATAGCCGCTGTTTGCCTCTCTCCGCACCTCTGGCCGCGTGTGGGGCGGCCTTGCTACCCACAAGCTTCTGGATGCCTTTCAGGCCAACTCGCATGCGGCCATGGCGAATGACGGCGGAGCAATGCGCCAAGGCGTCCGCTGGGGGCAGACAGACGATGCGCGCGGTCACCAGTCACTCGCTGACTTTAGGGTGTTGCACGCGGTAGCATGGCTGGGAGGGAAGGCCGTCTGATTTTTGTGGACAGCATCAAGTGCTCTGCGTGCTGTATGCAGTTTTTGTCGGTCCTGGCTTTCATGCCATTGTTAGATAAGCTCTTTTCCATCTTCCCTTGTATTTCTGTTCTTTCGAGTGAATCTGTGCACCATCGCCTCCTGTCAATTTGACCTCCTGAACGTGTTGTTTTGCAGGTGATGTTGCATGAAGCAATGCCAGGGCGTTTTCCTGGTTGTTGGCCCTACCCAGGTGAGGCAATAGCCGCTGTTTGCCTCTCTGCGCACCTCTGGCCGGGTGTGGGGCTGCCTTGCTACCCACAAGCTTCTGGATGCCTTTCAGGCCAACTCGTATGCGGCCACGGCGAATGACGGCGGAGCAATGTGCCAAGGTGTCCGCTGGGGGCAGACAGACGATGCGCGCGGTCACCAGTCACTCGCTGACTTGAGGGTGTTGCACGCGGTAGCATGGCTGGGAGGGAAGGCCGGCTGCGTTTTTTTCCGAATGTGTGCCTCTCACGCCATTGTTGGAGAAGCTCTTTTCCATCTTCCTCAGTGTCTCTGTTCTTTTGAGGGAATCCGTCCACCATCGCCTCCTGTCAATTTGGCCTCCTGAACTTCTTGTTTTGCAGGTGATGTTGCATGAAGCAGTGCCAGGGCGTTTTCCTGATTGTTGGCCCTACCCAGGTGAGGCAATAGCCGCTGTTTGCCTCTCTGCGCACCTCTGGCCGGGTGTGGGGCTGCCTTGCTACCCACAAGCTTCTGGATGCCTTTCAGGCCAACTCGTATGCGGCCACGGCGAATGACGGCGGAGCAATGTGCCAAGGTGTCCGCTGGGGGCAGACAGACGATGCGCGCGGTCACCAGTCACTCGCTGACTTGAGGGTGTTGCACGCGGTAGCATGGCTGGGAGGGAAGGCCGGCTGCGTTTTTTTCCGAATGTGTGCCTCTCACGCCATTGTTGGAGAAGCTCTTTTCCATCTTCCTCAGTGTCTCTGTTCTTTTGAGGGAATCCGTCCACCATCGCCTCCTGTCAATTTGGCCTCCTGAACTTCTTGTTTTGCAGGTGATGTTGCATGAAGCAGTGCCAGGGCGTTTTCCTGATTGTTGGCCCTACCCAGGTGAGGCAATAGCCGCTGTTTGCCTCTCTGCGCACCTCTGGCCGGGTGTGGGGCTGCCTTGCTACCCACAAGCTTCTGGATGCCTTTCAGGCCAACTCGCATGCGGCCACAGCGAATGACGGCGGAGCAATGTGCCAAGGTGTCCGCTGGGGGCAGACAGACGATGCGTGCGGTCGCCAGTCACTCGCTGACAGAGGGTGTTGCACGCGGTAGCATGGCTGGGAGGGAAGGCCGTCTGATTTGGGTGGACTGCCTCAAGTGTTTTGTCTTTTCCATCGAAGGGATCCGCGTGAAGTTGACCCTCCTTGCAGTCTTCTCTTTTGAAACAGGGATGATGGCCAGGGCACTTTCCTGGTTGCTGGCCCTACAGCAGTACAACGTGCCGCTGTGTCCCCTGGGGGCAAACAGACGGTCGCCAGTCCCTCGCTGACAGGAGGCGTTGCGCGTAGTAGGACGGCTAGTAATAAAAACCATCTGTTGTAGCGGCAGCGTCTGGAGCTTGCAGTTAGAGTTCCTTCAGGAGTGGTTGCAGCTGCTAGGGTGGCTGGCGTCTGCGAGACTTCACCCGAAGTCGCTATGAACTTTCTTTCCCTCAGTGATTCCTCTTATGTCAGGAAGACCCATGCATCGATGCATCATTAGTTTTGATTCGCCAGATCTTGTAAGACTTCGTACTTTAGAACACATGTTGACATGAATGAGGCTCCGGTATTCACAAGGCTACGGTGTCTACGGATAGCTGGGGTAATTTGGCAGGCAGTGTGGGATCCTTGTCCTGGAGCACATGAGCCGCTGGGGCCTGCTGCATTGGACTCTCTTGCACATGGGGGAAATGTTGTGCAGGTTTGGTGGAATTGTAAGGGATGGGCTCCCACTATATCTCCAGTCACTCGCCCAAGAAGCTCGAATCTTGAATCCGAAGGCCAAAGCGATGGCGGGGATGGGCTGGCTTGAGACACTCTTTCTGAAGAGCCCCAGCATACGCCAGATGTCAGGGGATCCTGTTTGCTGTTTAGCCTTCGCCCTTGGCGCCGTTTATACCCCGAACCGTACCCACTGCCACTTCCCACAGTTCTGCGGGGGCGCAAAGCTCCGAAACTCCCTCGCCACTCAGATGAGCCCTTAAGAGGAGGCCCTGTCGTCGTATGTCTACACTCAGGCAGGATGCTTCAAGTCAGCCTGGTGTCCTTGAACTCGGCACTGGCACTGTGTCGGCGAGGCGAGTCTCATACAATACTGTGTACATCTCCTGAGTCTTATTCAAAAGCAACACGGGGATTGCTCTCCGGAGTCCCATGGAGTCCTATATATAGAGTCCTCTGGGGGAAGGCGAAGCTTGGCGCCGGGGAAGCGCGCTGCTGGAACATCTTGCCGGCCGTACCATGCTGCCCGCTGCTTGTCTGTTGCACTCTTGGCCCTTGGTTCCAGCAAACCAGGAGCGCTGTTTGCCTGTTAGTCCTTTCTGGTCTAAGGATGCAGTCACTACTGGCTCTGGCGTTTCCGTGGCAAATAGCTGGGCGGGTGCCATGATGTGGATCTCGCATGCGGTGCCTTGCACACATAGCCACAGCTGGGGTTCCTTCGCAGTTTCCAGAAGCAGCAAAGTCTCGAACTTTGTGTCGCCAGGTGCTGCTGCACGCACGAACGAACCTGATTGTGTACAACTCGGCTATCGGCGCGTGTTCGGCTGCAGTGCAGTGGCGGCAGACGCTGTGCCTCCATGAAGCATCATCCCGAGGCCGGGAGCGCTCACGCTTCGAGTCCCACACTAGTTGGCACTACTGCTTCTGGTCGTGTTTTGCCCCGGCTGCAGGAATTCGCCCCGATCTGATCACTGCAAACCGACTGCTTTCATCATGCGGGAAGGAAAGCCGCTGGCAGATTGCCTTTCAAGTGACATCCGAAATAGTTGGCAGCAGAGTGGGAGTAGCCTTCGACTTGTGCAGCAACATGTTTATAGCGTTTTTGCACATTGTGCAACTTTGTTCTTTGTCCTACGGCATTCCAGAGCTCGCTTTTCGGACCTAGGTCAACATCCAGACCTGTAACTCGCTCCTCAGTGCAGTGAGAGATGGTGGCTGGCAGCAGTGTGTCACGTTGACGGAGGGCATGACAACAAAGCCGCTGTCCCTGGATGTGGTGACATACAATACCCTTATGACAATGAGCCAGGGTGCTCCGCGGTGGATGGCCGTGCTTGCCCTCTTCCGCAGCATGCGCAAGCAAGGTCTACAGGCGGAGGAGGTTGCATTCAATTCGCTGCTGGCTGCGTGTGGGAGCAGCAAGCAGTGGCAGGAATCACTGTCCATAGTGATGGACCGGGGGAGCTTTCAACCGAGCGTGGTGACCATCAGCATGGCCCTGAACATGTGTGGTGAGGTCAAGCTCTGGCAGTGTTCTCACCACCTGCTTGAGCTTCTTCAGAAGGATCACTTGGAGCCTTGGAAGTCATACAGGACTTGAAGTACGATCCTCAAAAGGTGTTTCCTGATTCTTCGCCAAGGAGGCCAACGCAATCACCTACAACGCTGCCATTGCCTGCGCGCAATGTCTGGCTTGGCGGAGAGCTCTTGCGACGGGCCCCAGTTGTCTTAAAGCTGCAAAGCTGCTGCAGAGGGCATCTGGAAGGTGTTGAGCACCCGAGCCCAACACGCACGAGCCATGCTGTTTTGAGAGAAGCCAGGCAATCTTCGATGATCTTCTGGTTGCCAGCTTGCTTCTCTGCCGCATGCCAAAATGCTCGCAAGCAGCAGGCGCCTTCCAAAGGTACAGAGAGTGCTCCTCATCGGTATAGAAAGGCCTCAGACCAGCTTTGCATCTGAGGCAGGCCACCGTCGTTTCCATCACGTGCATCGTTGCGGTGCTCCGGGGAGGGGTGATGGGACCGTGTCAGAGACCCGATCACTTCTGCAGAATAGATCAGAATAGTAGGCCAAGTGGCCAGTGTTGACTTTAGGAGCTGTCAGCATCGTTCCTGAAGTGCTTCATTCCATTTCTGGAAATCGCATGAACTCCAAGTGCTTGCGACCACCCTTGCCATGAACTGCGGCATAGGCGTGCCCCCAAACAGAAAACAGCCTTCCAGACGGGCCCGCAGCGATTCCCTACAGTAAGGATGCATGACTTCTGAACATGTCTGGCCGAGGGCATCGGGGCGGCTCGCCAGTGGCAGGCAACTTCTAGTTCAGCTTGCAGGTCTTCCAGTAGCGGCTCATTAGCAACGCCGAGAGCCTGGCCAAGAGAGATATCCCATCAGTTTAGGGCACATGAAGCCCAGCTGTGCTTTCTAAGCGCGTGTCTGCATGACTTGTGCTATGTCTGCCGCGAGGCATCGGCCCGCATCGCTGAGGTGTGCCGGTCATATGCTGCTTTGCCTGCAAGACTTCTCTGGCCCCGGCCTCAGGGCTCCGACTCAAGAAGTGCCAGTGGTCAGGTTGCTCCCTGCAACGCGCGCATTGCCGCCTCGGGAAGTCTGGCGCTCTGGCAAAGCTGCCTAGACAGCATGCAGGTGCAGGGACCCTAAAGACTCCAATATCCCTTCAGTAAGGAATATACCTTAAATCGTATTAAGGATCCTACTATAATTTAAGGTATATTCCTTAATTAAATTAAGGGATAGTGGAGTCTCTGGGGAGGGAGGGAGTCAGGTCGAAGAGGGCACGGCGTAAGACATCAATCTCTCTCTCTGGCTAAGAAATTGTGCATGCCTGGGTCTCCCAGTACTCCAACGATAGGGTTTAGGGTTTAAGGCTTCAGGCCCTGGGGTATAGGGACCCTAAACCCACCACAACGAGAGCACAAGGGCAGATAAGCCCCAAGTAGCCTAAAGCCAGGGCCGTTGAGGGAATAAGGGCGTGGTTTAAGGCAAAAATGGCTTTTAGGGCTTAGCGCTGAGCATCTGTCTTCCTTGTAAACCCTAAAGCTGACCTTACATGGTTGGGCCCTAGGCTTGGGAGCTGGATTTCCCCGCTCCTTCCCCCCTCCTGCTCACGCTGTTGCAGGAACTCCTCCGAACACAAACTCGCACCAACGTGCCCTAGTTGCATCGAGTTGTCTTCCCATGGACCCAAACATACAACTGCACCAGGGGTGACAAGCGAATTTTTCGTTCTTGCTCAGAGTGGCAGGCCATCACCATCAACTCATCCATAGCTGCCTGTGGTAATGCTGAGAAATGGCAGCAGGCCTGCCGAGTGTCATGCATCCTGCCGTCAAGAGATCTTGACTTCGTGACTTCACTTCATGCGCGCCAGACGCTGCAGCTCTATGAAGACATGCACGACACACTTGCAGCCACTCTGCCGCACGATTGGGCTGCCTTTGTCGGCCTGCTTTTGTGTGCTCTTCGGCTGTCAGCTACATCGTGGAAATCGCGCGGCATCGCGCTGCCCAAGCTACAGTAGTTTTGTCAAGCGCTGTGTGTCCGGCCCTATCCCGTCATTTCTTGGCTCGTCTGCCGAAGCCTGCTTAGGACCTCATCACGTTCAACACCATCCTCAGTGCTTGCTCCAGCGACGTGCCTTGCATGAAGGTTTAGCGAGTGAGTGGCCCAAGCCCCGAAACTCTCGCACAAAACCCTCAACCTCACAGAGTGCAGATGCTCCTAGGCCTGGCAAGTGGCACTCCACATCTTCAAGAGCCTCTGCAAACAGCAGCAGCCGGATTTGCTTTCCTACAATGCTGTGCCAAGGCTGCTTTCAGTGGGAAGCATCTGAGCTTTCGGGATTTGATTGCTGGGGGTTTTGGGGCACTTTACGTCTGCCCCAAACGCGACTCAAACCGTGCCAAAGTTCGAGCACAGAATGCCGCACCAAGCGTCTGCGACTGGAAGGGCTTCCTGCTATCATTGTGTCGGGATGTAGCGGGATGCTTTTGACCTCAAAAGGCTTTCCCACCTTTTCGTTCGTCGTAGTTCAAGGCCTCTAAATGGTTGGCATACAGGCGGGGATGCTCGGTCCGACGGGTCCAGTTTGCCATCGTCCTTCCCTGACAAACCACTTTGCCGCAACGAGCACCCAACAAGGTCACAACCACCGAAGTCAGAAATCAAAAGGCGTTCTAGAGCGAGACCTAGACCCTAAACCCTAAACCCTAAACCCTAAACCCTAAACCCTAAGCCCTAAACCCTGAACCCTAATTAAGCCCTAGGCCCTAACCCTAAACCCTAAACCCTTGTGTCTTCGTGTCGAGCAGCTGCTTGGATGAGCAGCAGCCCGAGCACCTATGAAGCTTCCATTCTTGGCCGCAGCTCAACAGCCTTGTGCTGCTTGCGATTTTTTGTTGAGACGGAACTCAGATATGGGGGGTTTACGAGAATAGGGGACCCCAAAAATAGACCCCCAAAATAGTAGGATCCCCTTAGATTAAGGACCCAACAAAGCACCCCTAATTTCGGACCCCCCCCCCCCCCAATATTTTCTTTTCCCGGCAAGGTCCTAACCTCCTTGGTGCCTTCAGGGCACTGGCGTTTGGCACTGGCCTTGGCTGCCGAGCTCCCGCAGCGATGCATGCAAGGCAACCGGCAGCTCGGGCAGGGACAGAGGCTCTAGGGACTTTAGGGTTCAGGGGTTCAGGACATCGGAGAAAGCTCAGGACTTAGGATGGTGATGTCGGTTGCTCTTCTAGGACTCTACTATTCTGGGGCTTGGAGGCGCCTGAATCTGAGGATCACCTACAGCTCCTTGGCGAGTGTATGTGGCCGAAGCCATCGCTGGCAACTTGCTCTGTCGCTCCTCGAAGAGCAGCGCCAAGCCGACCAAGGCAGGGGATTCAAAGGAGAGGAAAAAAGATGCCCACCCTCTCTCTCTGTATGTGTTATATGTGTACACGTATACGTATACGTGTACGAGTATACGGATGCGTATGCGTATCTGTATATGCAGATGTGTATATATATATATATGTGTGTTTTCCATTTCTATTTCTATTTCTATTTCTATTTCTATCTCTATTTCTATTTCTATGTTTATTTCTCTTTCTTTTTCTATTCCTACTTCTATTTCTATTTAATATCATGTAGATTACAACATATCACACCAAATATTTAATTGACAACAGATGGTATAACATACATAAATAAATATAAACCCATAAACGTGTACATATATAAGTTCTATAATATATACTACACAAGTAGTGTGTATATCTATTGAATGTCATAATAATGCATAGTTGACACAAGTCCACATGCTAGAAGTAGGATAGTTGGCGAACGATCCGGCCATGTTTCGGAGCTCGTATAGCTCGTGTAGGGCAACGACTGGGCAACGCTAGCTGATGCTTTGTAGCAACCTGGGTTTAAGGTTTAGGGTTTAGGGTTTGGGGTTTGGGGTGCACCTTCTCTTGTGGCTTTGGCGGCGGTGACTTTTGAAAGGTCGCGGCGACGTGGTTCTTTACGACAGCGCTGCTCGGCGGCAGTGGGTTCCGGGCAGGCTTGGTGTGGTCGGCGTGGTCGTTCCGGGACTTGGACATCCACTCAGCGCTATGTCCTTGCTCCTTTTCGAGGTCAACACATTTTACGGCATCAGTTGCTCATAGCGTGCGTTTGGGCCCCATAGAATGTATATATATATATGTATGTATACATACCTATGTATTTACGTTACAACAATACATATACAGCTTGACAAGACTGCCAGTCTCGGAGAGAACGTGCCTTTGGGGCTCCTGGCGAAAGCTTGCTATAGCTTGCCTGCAAGGTCCTGTTCGCATGCGGGCTCGCAGGCCCGGCACCTCAGAATCCAAGAAGTAAGATGAATCCAACAACTTCGCTGAGTTTTGACAGCGGAAGCTTAAGTACCTCTCGAATTGAAGTACCCCCCACACCTTGTGAGGGCGGCGGCGGTCGCTGCAGCCCCTGCTTGACGATTTGGATCGGTTGGGTCTGGAGCTGCTCGTGGCAGAAAAGAAGATAGCTAGGCTGGTGTCTGAGAAGTCCAAGAATGCAGGAGTAGCGGGAAGTGGCAGCTCACATGATCGAGACACATTGATGGAAGCCTGTGCCCTGCCTGCTTTTTCTCAGATGAAGCAGCATGAGCCATGAGCACTGCAGAGGAGCTGTCATTAGAGTTTTTCCAGTCTAAGAGATACTGCGGATGGTGGACTACATGAGTGGCCTCACGCCTGCCCTCTTCTTAACATTGTCCTGAGAATGGGGATTTTGCGCCCAACCACATCTTGCATCGCCAATAGCCGGGTTCCGGGGTATTTTTTCCTCCCCGAAGGGGAGCGATCGCCACCTTGGGTCGTGCACAGCCATGGGGGCTTGCTGTCTTTCTTCGCGTGCAACTTGCTCTAACACAGTCTTCCTTTGCCTTCAGTCCTGCCATGTCTTGCCTATTCATGTTTGAAGCGAAGGCAGTGGCGGAGGATGACCAGGGTTTGCATCAGCAGCTTGCGAACATGTGGGTCGTGCGCCCCGGTCGCAAGAGCACCCGGTCAGTTTTTCATGCGAGCGGCCTAGTCTCATGTGCAAAGAAGATGCTGTCTAAATCCCCGGCGCGCTTATGGTGGCAAAACTGTGCAAAAAAGTCGGCGGTGGACCTCCTGAGAGAATCTTCTGCCCTCAGCATGTTTGTGTGGAAGCGCTGAGCTGGGTTGTATGGCCATCTAGCAAAGCACCTGTTCCTGCAAGGAAGGTGAGCGACGTGCTGCTGATGCGGGGAATCCCGAAATGCCGGGCATTCAGTGCTTCGCATGTCAGTCATGGGCTTGTGCAGGTTCATGTTCGAGTGCGCAGAAAGTTGATGTCAAGGCAGCCTGCTTCTCAAGCCTCAATGTTGTACCCTACGCAAGAAAGAAGGTCACCAACAGCTCCGGCAAGAGAACTTGCTCGTCAAGCACCAGCCAGGCCTCCTTACCATCTTTGCCATCGCCTCAGCTGTTCAAATGCGGTTTGGGCTGCGGGTGGCAATGCCGTCCTCTCAGTTTCGGAGACGAACCAAGTCCTTGACCCAAGCTGTTTTATGGTTGAGGTCTCGCATCAGTGGTTGGGCAGCGTCTTGGCGTTCAAGGAGAAGCTGCAGCTGTCGGGTAAACCCCGCTGTTCATCCACGTAAGTTGCGGCAGCCAGTACCGTGACGCTGTTTTGTTTTTATTCCTTTCAACCCTTTGGCTTACTGCAATGTGAGAATTCGACTGAGACACTCATCCGGATCATGCTGGGATGCAGCTTCGCATCTTCCAGAAAGCGCTGAAGAACGTCATTAATGGCACGATCAAGCTAGAATTGGATGCTTGGCCGTGCCTAAGGGTCAAAGACGCGGGAGGGCCATGCTGTCGTCATCTTGAGTGTGTTTCTTGCACACTACTTATCTACAGGCCAAGGCCAAACAGAAAGTAGAGCTACAAAGATGAGAAGTCGGTCGAAGAAGACACGTCCAACCAGATAATACTTTGCCAAGGCCCGTGTAGGTTTCAACCCAGCGCTGTTGCCCGAAGAGCCGCCCGGAGCCCCTTCGAAGCCTTGGGGCGAGTGCATCTATCGAATCTATGACGAGACCCCGGCGTCTTTCATATCATTGAAGCTACCGTTGAAGTTGCTCGTGGATCGAGACCCCAGTGGCACACCGAGGATGCAACCTCGCAGTTCTTTGGCCACATGAAGACACTGTCAGCCGAGCTCCGGAACAGATTAAACGATGCTCCATGGCTGATCATCGCTTGCACGTGCCAGGGCGTCATCTGTCAAAGGAGGATTAGAAGTTTCAGGCTACGCCGCTATCCTGCTCCCATGTCTTCCCACTTAGGCATACCTGTGGATGGATTGGTTCTGCGTCCCACAAGCAGCGTTTGAAACCGACCCAACAGCTCGCAAGCAAGTCGCGGAAGAAGCTGGTCGCCTGGTCTTGTTGGGCATGCCAGTCTTTGCTTTCTGTCTTGGAAGCTGATGAGATACTCTCATCCACCGTCCCTTCCGAAAAGGCCTGTGCATCCGCTCTATCCCAGCCTACGTGGAAGCGTGCCAGCAGCTCGCCTGCAACCCTCTCGGTTCTTAGTCTTCACAGGTGGGGTGCATGGACGACTGTGTTTCCATTGCCCCGACAAGATCTTGTTAGGACAGAAGTTCGCACCCACACCACCCCTCGATACACCCAGACCGATTTTGTTGGGCTAGTCCCCCGCCCCCTATGCCCGCCCCCAGAAAGGAAAGCAGGCTAGGATCCATGAACGTGAGGGCGGACTTTGCGGCCTTGCTTTTTTGTTTTTTGCCAAGATGGTCCCTAACACAATTGCCTCAGATTGCATGTGCTACTTTAACAAGCCCTTCTACCTCAAATCCTGTTACCTGAACCTCCATGTGTCCAAGGGTCCATGCCATGTCCCCGCCCCCCCCCCCCGCCAGTCAGGCGGTACACCCGTGCTCCCTGTCTCGCTGGCTCGCTGTCTCTTTATAAGCTGTGTGCGCATTGGCTTGGGGGGCCTGAAGCGGCTGAGGATCTTTGCAGCCCTGGTGCCGAAGATGATGCACAACCAGACGCATGAGTTTTGCAGCTACTTCACCTGGCTGAAGCTTGGCATCTGGACGGGTTTGCTTGGGCAGATGTCGAAATGCAAACATCATGTACGACGGCCACTTCTTCAGGTTTGAGGGCAGGGGTGTCTTTGCATCGGCCCTGGGACAATCAACGAGCCAAGGAACAGGGGCTGGTGCCGTGCAGAGATGTGGTGTAAGCTTCTTTCGGACAGGTCCGACATACCCATCGTGGCTGCCTGCCCTGCAAGTATGTTGCACCACCCTCTTTTTTATTGCAAGGGCTCTCCACTAAGCCTCAGCAAAGAGAACGCAGACCCGACGCAACCCGAGTCTGAGGTTATCTCCTCGATAGATCAGGTGGAGTTTGCTATGCCGATGCAGTGGCTGAAGTCTCCTGTCCATCAGGTCCATCCCGGAAGATGTCAAGCACGTTTATTTTTTCAAGTTCCTCCCGAAGGTGTTTTGAAGGATCTGGAAGGGTTTACCGTGTTGAAGCTTTGGGTCCTTGGCGTAACTTTCTAGTCGAAGGAGCTCGCGAATGAAAAATAAAGATAGGTATCTGACAAGTTAGTGGTTCAAGTGAACTTTGAGAGAACATGAAGTCATAAACAGTGGTGACTGATGATGTTGTTCGCGGGAATTCGCCTGAAATGGGGAGAGTAGCGAAAGCACAAAGTGGATGCAAGAACGGGACAAAGTGAATCAGCTACCCAACATCGAAGCGTCTTCATCTGTGCTCGCAAGTGTTCGCAAGCGTTCGCGTGTGTTCGTACAATGTCGCCCATGAATTGTCCTTCGACTGTGCTGGAGCTTCCGGTGCTTCTGGAAGTCACGTTTCGCTCCTTGTTTCCGATTTGCGTGGGGAAACTCACTGGTATGGCCCTCGGACCCTCTTTCGAAACTGCATGTTTTGTCGACTCGTCTCGTGTCTTGGGTATAATGCAAGGTGGTCTGGTTTCATGTTGTGTCCCGTGAGTCTTGCGTCATGTCACAGATGTCTCCAGGAGTCTCATCTCTCGTATGTCTCGTGTCATATCTCGTGCCGTGTCTGGTGTGGCGTCTCGTGTCATGCCTGGTGTCTTCTCTCGTGTTCCGGGTCTCGTGTCTCATGTCTGTCAATCTGGGTAGCACGTGTCTGCTTTCTTTTCGGCAGCATTCAGGCGCTTGGATCAAGCAGGGGAGTCGAGAAATGTCGAGAACAGTTGCGGTTTCTGAAAACAGAGCTACCCTTGCAGGGCGCTTTCTCCTTGGACAGTGATCGTCTGGCCGCTTGACTGCCTGATGTTACAGACGCGGGGATTTCCAGCTTGCAGACTCCAGCCCAGGCCGTGTGCAAGTTCATCCAGCAGGCATTGGATTTCAAGCTGGAAAGGCTGTCAAGACACAAGGATTTGGACCCTCGGCCTAAGCATCGCTCCTGGAAGCCTCCAGCTTGTTTGGGCATGTCCAGTGTGCAAGCCTCATTCTACAAGCAGTGTCATGTTTCACGGGGCCTGAGCCATTTGCAGCGGCGTGATGTGATGCTCACAGACTCACAGACATTCGAGGGCCTCTCAAACTTACTTATCCCCTTTTTGTCCAGGACATCTATCGCTACTTCGCTGCAAGATATACAGACTTCCTGGGCTTGCCGAAGAAATCAAGGCTCGCGCTGAGACTTGCTCACAGTCGGCCCCCTTTGCTATTCCTGAGTCTCTCCATGCACAGCTAGGTGGTTTGGCCATGTTGTTCGGGTTCCGGTGACCGCAGACAAACAAGCTTACCAGGAGCCTTCCGGAGTTTCTGAGCTACTTCCGCTTTCCATCCATGGAGGCGCCACATGTCTTCACTGGGGGTTCAACAGGCCGTGTCTCACAGAATGCAGCCCAAGCAGAACGCAGAACGCAGAACGCAGTCTGGCAGCCATGTTCATCCGGCCACAGCTTTTTGCATATTGCCACGAGCGTTTGAAGCCTTGGGAGGCTGCGCTCAAACAGAAGAAGGGCATGGGGGTGCCTTGGCCTGCAGCTACCAAAGTGCACTTGGTGAGGTGGGCTGTGCCGGAAGTGGTGATTGGTGCTTCCCAGGCTTTTATAACTGTGAGCAGCATCACAGGTTCTAGAGACGAGAGCAGGCGAAGCCCAAATGCCAGCGACTGAAACCAAGCATCCCAAGCACAAAGCGCTCATGCCAAGAAGACAGACCGAGACGCGCAGAACACTTGCACAAAATCCTGCACACAAACCGCGCAATCCGTGGTGTGGTGCGCACGGTTTCTTGCAGGCGCTGTTGGGTCTTGGCTGTCCCCAGCATGGTGTCAAGATGCCCCCAGAACCAGGCCCCCAAACCAAAAAGGCCGCTGCACGCGTCCCCATGTAGCAGTGGCATATATACATATATGTATATGTAATATTGGAAAAGTAGGATAGTTTATAGTTCTGCCATGTGTATAGGTATTTCTGCATAACATGAAAACTATGTATATGGATATGTGTACATGCATATTCATATATGCATATATGCATATATGTATAAATGTAGATATGTAGATATGTAGATATGTAGATATGTATGTATGTATGTATGTATGTATGTCTGTCTGTCTGTATGTATGTATGTATGTATGTATGTATGTATGTATGTATATGTATATATGCATATATGCATATATGTATATATGTGTATATCTATATCTGTATACATGTATATGTGTATATGTGTATATGTGTATATGTATACATGTATATGTGTATATGTGTATATGTATACATGTATATGTCTATATGTGTATATATGTATATGTGTATATGTGTATATGTGTATATGTGTATATGTTATATGTGTATGTATATGTATATGTATATGTATATGTATATGTATATATATATATATATGTATATGTATATGTATATGTATATGTATATATATATATGTGTATGTATATATGCATACATGTATATATGTATGTATCTAGTTGTTCAAATTTCGTCATACATGTTTAATTAGACCCCCCCCCAAAAAAAAAAAGAGAGGAAAGCAAAGAACAAAACTAAAAATCTATATCCAAGTCTTCATGCAACGTGATCTCCATGTTTAATTACAATGAGGCGATGGCCTGCGCCGCCTTAAGCGGAGATGTGGGCTTGCTTCATCAGCTTGCAGAGGTCGCTCCGTTGTTTGCTCCAAGCTAGGATTCAGGATCCCTTGGCAGGTCGCCACTCTCGTCTTACAGAGTATGTTCCTATAGCTTAGGGTACCAAAGAGGGTCAGTTGGAACAACTTCCGTCCATTGATGACGCGCTCAAGCGTCATGCCCACACACCTCGATGCGCTCGTACTTCAAGCCGTTTTAGTTTTGGCTTCATGTTTAAGCGTCAGCTGGGCATAGGCTGGTGCTCCAATGAACACAAAGCTGCGCGAGATCTCAGAGCTCGATCTGCTTCCGGACAGACGGCAGAGTTTGTGCTCCAGGAATTTAGAGCATTAGAGTTGCGGAAGCACTTCGGGAAAAAGCTTGAACTCCGGGGGAAAATGCTGGACTTCTCATCTCTCGAAGCTTGAAGTGCACAGCCTCAAGGCGCGCAGAATTCGCAGCCTGCCTTTTCCAAGCTCCCGAAGGCATTAAGTTCTCGAGAATCGGAACCCAAGCGTCTCCAGATGTGTGGGAGGACTGGACGCCACTCCACCTCGCTGCGGTGCGCAGCGACGAGGGCGCCGAGGCGGTGGCAGCGCTGCTGGAGCTGAGCAACCTGGGCCGCGGAGAAGTAAACACTCGGAGAGAACCTACCAGTTTGTGTGGCTCTCTCTCTCACTCTCACCCTCTCTCTCTTGTGTGAAACGGGTCCGTTAAACCCCATGCATGCCCGAGATTGATTGTGCCGTCTCGGTTGAGTTTCCAAATCGGCACGTTTCCGGAAGTGGATGTTGCAAACAGTCTGCTAGGAGCCCACAGTAAGTTAAGCAAGTTGAGCAAGAAGCTTTGATAGAAGCGTCATTGACATGCCCAAGGAAGATTTTGGCATGCAAGCACCTTGCGTTCCGAGCAAGTTCCATCAAGCATTAAGGAGTCGATCCGAACCAAGTAAACAAGCTGGGGCATCCGATTCTCGGGACCTGCGAGCCTTGCTTGCACTTGACAGCCTCTTTCAGAGCTCAGGGCAAAAGAAGCTCAGGCTCTTCTTTGCATGACGCTGCGTGAGTCAAGTCACTGCAAGTCATCGTTTTCAAGAAGCGCTCAGCTGCGATTCGAAGAGGGTCAAGCTCAGGAGAGCCCTCGTGCAGTGGAGCTGCTTGCCACCTGGCTTCAGAACTGCTTGGGACCGGGTTGCCTCAAAAAAGCAGAGCACCGAAGCTTTATGAAGCTCTGGCCAGGTACAGTTCCGAGCTGACGTAAATCAGATGAAGCCATTGACCATGGCAACTCCCTTGACCCTGGCAGCTCGGACAGATCTTGACCACGTGGCGCCAACCCGTAGTCTAACAGAGTCTAGCAGCTCCGCATGCTCCGCAACCGTTCACAACACGACGCTCCCGCTGTCCACTTTTGCTAGGCCTGTCTCCGCTGTCCTGATCCCAGCGTGATCGCGAAGCTCCTGGAAGTCCGTGGCGATGTGAACCTCAGAAAAGGCCTTGTTGCTGCCTTCGTTGCTACCTTTCTGGCGGAGCTCGGTTGATCACCCCCACGGAGAATCCACAGGGTCAAGCTTGTGTTCGGAATTCCCGGGGGCCAATTAGTTTGGGCTCTGTGCTCATCAGAGCAGAGGCGAGTTGCAGCTAGTTCACAGCAAGAGATCGAAACAGTCTCTGAAGGCTGTTCGCTGGCACCCCTAGATTGCGTTCAAAAACCTCTCCTGTCACATGGTGGTTTCCTATAATATAGGGGTGCCCCATTTACCCCCAAAGATAGTAGAATCCCCCTTAGAAAGGACCCCTAGGAAGGTACCCCCATTATCGAAAACTCCCCACATCTCCACATCTCCTATGGCCTCTTTGAAAGAGGTGGGATCGGCCTGACTCCGCTTCACTCCGCAGCCATTCACTCGCACGGGAACCCGCATTCTCTGCATCTTGGCACACATAGCTCTTTCAACATGGCGACACGTGTGGGACAAATATCTATGTCTATATCTGTATCTGTATCTGTATCCCTATCTGTATCTATATCTATGTCTATGTCTGTATCTAAATTTAAATCTAAATCCATATCTATATCTGTATCTGTATGTAGAAAAATGTATATGTATGTATATATATATATGTATATATATATATATATATAGATATATGCTTCCCCCCCCCCCCCGCCCCCAAAGCTAAACCGTTTTAGAGACTTGCAATGGACAACACAGCTCCCGTAGCATGTTATATACCAGTAAAGTATCTACACAAAACCTTCTGGCTTACGTACCCCTTCAACTCAAAACCCTAAACCCTCGCTATATTGGCTTACGTACCCCTTCAACTAAAAACCCTAAACCCTCGCTATATTAAGATATAGCAGCACAGTTCCCGTAGCATGCTATACCATATCACTTATTCTTAGGAGACGCACAGCCACATGAAGCACTCTGAAAAACAAAAAGGCAGCCGTAAAGTATTTAAGCCTTTTTTGACTTACCCCTTGAACTCCCAACCCTAAACGCTCGCTATATTAATTAAGATATAACAGCACAGCTCCCAGAGCATGCTATATCATTTCTACGTACAACCGCCTGAAACACCCTGAACAACAATACTTTTGTAGTAAGGATGTGATACCCAGTTGCTTGGACGAGTATAATGCAAGACCATCTGGGCTTGTGAGTCTTGAACATTGAGAATGAACAGCCAGATACTTGCGAGCAATTATTGGCAGCCTGTTGGAAGATCTCAGGGAATAGTGACAAGATATTTGCTCACAGTATTCTCGCGTCCCGGGCACTTGCAGCAAATGATTTGTTCGCATCACCCTATGCCTTCTCGATTGTCTGTGTTTGATATATATATATATAATACATATACCCTACATACATACATCATGTGGCCATGTGGGTACTTATTCTACTTTATCTTTGCATTTTCACAGGAGGCAAGGCCTGCAAACATAGGCAGAACCCTAGTGGATTTAAGGTTTAGCTCAAGCCCTTCAGGGTTAAAGGTTCTACTCCCATAGGCAATGCCTAAACCTTAAACCCTAAAGTTGTAAACCCTCTAATGTCTAAACCCTACAGGGCTAACCCTATGAGAAAACTCTATAGGGTTTAATGGTTTGCAAACCTAAGGTCTGGGCATGTATACGTTCAGCTCCTATAGGGTTAAAAACCTTTGAGCCTTTCTGGAGCCTATAAGGTTTTAGGGTTCAATCCCTGACGGGTTTAGGGTTAAGGTTTAAATGCCTAAACCTTAATCCCCTAAGGTTTGGACTCTATGGGCTTAGGTTTAAATGCCTAAATCTTAAACCCGAAACCTTTCAGCATAAACCTATACGGTTCAAAGGTTGAATGTTTAGGTTTAGTTGCCGACTTATGTTTAAATGCCTAAATATTAAACCCTAAACCTTTAAACCTTCACCATATAGGGTTCAAAAGTTAAATTATGGGTTTGGGTTTAATTGCTTAACACGAAAAGGTTTCGGGGCTTCTCTTTTAAAACCCTAAGCCCGTAGCCATTAGGGGTTTAGAGAATAAGCCCGCGGTGGAGAGGGAAGGGGAGGGCGAGGGAGTATTCAGGGGTCCTAACTATGTGGGAGACCCCTGGTACCCTTCCCCTTGCCCCTCCCCCCCTACCCCCTGTTTATAAGCAAACTTAATGCTTGTAAGCAATGAGTGAGTGAGTCGGTGGTCGAAAGAGTGTGGCAGTTGAACTTGCATTGAACAATTAAAGTTAAATGCAGGCAGACTCCAGGAACCAAGAACCAAGAACCAAGATGCTCAGAACTCTTGATTCTTGGTTCTGGGTTCCTGAGGCTTAGCTGCATTTAAAACTGCATTTAACAAGTTAAGTTAAGTGCAAGCAGACCCCATGAACCAAGAACCAAGAATCAAGAGTCCTGAGCATCTTGGTTCTTGGTTCTTCGTTCCTGGAGTTTGGCTGCATTTAAACCTGCATTCAAAAATTTAAGCTAAATGCGGGCAGACCCCAGGAACCAAGAACCAACAATCAACAGTCCTGAGCATCTTGGTTCTTGTTCCTGGGGCTTGACTGCATTTAGCTTAAATTGTTACATGCGGATTTAAGATTCAGAGGGCCTTGTCCGCATTTACCTAAAATTTATGCCACTGCCTCGCTCAAGTATACGATCATGTGTTTGCACCTTAAAATCCTGAAACCAAAAATAATCAGATGGTTCCGGGTTACTTGAATATTCTACTCTAATTCTAGGCATAATATCCTATCTTACACAGCAAAAAAGGGTGGATCTTGGGGGGGGTACCGTGTATACATACATATATATATATATATACTTTTTTTATCATTACAGATCCCATATGGTCACAGTTTCCCAAGAAAGTCTCACCAGGACGGTGGCGCAAATGCTGATTGAAGCCAGGGCTGAAATCGACGCCAAGGCGAAGGCCCGCCTCCATGAACCGGGCAAATTCCTTGTTGGGTACACCACCCAAATGTCCGAGACCTAAACCCTAAACCCTCAACCCTGAACCCGAAACCCTAAATCTGAAACCCCAAACCCCAAACCCTACACCCGCAGCCCTCAAACCCTCAAACCCTCAACCCTGAACCCGCATAGCCAAGTTTGGGAGACCCAAGCTTGCCGATCCTGACAAGGTCGGGCCGGCCTTTCGAGCAGTGGAGCTCGCCTGTCGTGCGGCGATGCGGATGCGAAAGGACTTCTCCTCATCAAAGAGAAAAGAAAAACTCAAACAATAAATGGATGAAGTATACATATATATGTATATATACACATACAGATTTTATGTAATGTAAAATGTTTAACATCCAGTTTGTACTTTTTTGAATAGCATGGGTTCTTATGATAGCATGAACTTTGCATCGCTCTCTCTCTCTTTCTCTTTCTCTTTCTCTTTCTCTTTCTCTTTCTCTTTCTCTTTCTCTTTCTCTTTCTCTTTCTCTTTCTCTTTCTCTTTCTCTTTCTCTTTCTCTTTCTCTTTCTCTTTCCCTTTCCCTTTCTCTTTCTCTTTCTCTTTCTCTTTCTCTTTCTCTTTCTCTTTCTCTTTCTCTTTCTCTTTCTCTTCCTCTTCTGACAAGCGCAGGAAACACCCGGCATTGTAAGAGTGTTGGGAGAGGGGAGCACCACACCGCTTGGCTACGCAGCGTTGTGACTTGTCTGTTCAGCTCGGACGGTTCGTGCTCAAAAATATGCTGGAAGGTTTAGCCAACATGTTTTTTACAGTGCTGGCTTGCATTACCCTGCAGTTTGTGCCATGGCCTCAGGTTCGGAGGCGACGCTCTCTTGGACTATCTTTTGGATGCCGGTGCAGATCCGCAGGCAGCGTGAGTAGGATGCCGGCAGGTGTCCGACGACAATCCGAAGAGTCGTGTCGCAAAGCACCTGCAAAGCCTGCAGGTCCGCAACAATCGAGGCCACACGCCGCTCGAGTTGTCTAGCCGCCTGGCTTTTCACACCACTCGAACCACCGGAGCACAGCAGAGCAACGCCCAAGCTGAGAAGAGAGAGCTGCCCTTGGGAGCTGTTGGGAGTTGAAAGACCTGTCGGGAGAGCGTGAATCGCATCATGCAGGGAGTCGGGCCTTCGGTAGTTGAGCGAAAGTCGATGCATCCGCTGCCTTGCTCAGCCTTGCTCAGCCTTGCTCAGGGCACGCGGCTGTGTACACTGTCCTGTCACACCGTACAAGCAGCGGCTCCAACAGCAACAACAGTGGCCGCCCAGATGCAGATACGGCAGTGTCAATAAACCGGTGTACTTCAAGGGAAGCTTGTGACATGCTTGGCATTGTTTGAAAGAATTCGGTTTCACGATGCATGGGATGCCACACGCACGCACATGTGAACGCGCAGGCAGCACGTTTGCATCGCCGTCGGCAGCTTCCCCGCACTCTCCGATAACCGTTTCTCGACTTGAATCTATAGGCACTTAGGCACTCTAGCATCCACTGAGAATCGAGTTGCTACTCGTGCCAGCTGGTTCTGGGGGCCTTGGGCAAGGACAGTGCCGAGCTCCCCGTCATGAAGTTGGAGAGCGACATTTCCTTGAAGAACCTGGTCAACACAGCGATGGAGGCATGCAGATGCGTGCAACCCCAAAGTCCGAACCCAATAAAATCAGACACAAATCCATGTAACATCCATGTCCTCATTGTGCTCTTCATGAGGTGAACGTCATCCCGCTGGACACCTGTGTAGAGAAGCCAAAGCCTTCCCAGCAACCAGCAGCGCAGACCCAGAATCCAAACGTCTCATCACTTTAGGCCCTTAGTCTCGGATTCTGGGCTGCGATCTGCTTCATAGGTGGCGGCTTAGACTTGCATATCTCGAATCCCGTGCCTGCAGCTGTGAGTCGACGACTCCCGCCACCAGTGTATTGCTTTTGCACACTGTCCAGCAGTTGATGGATGGCCGATCAGGTAAGTCAAATTTGGGTACAACAGCAATAGGGTGCAGACACACATGCAAGGTTTAATGTTAGAGAGGTTCATGTTAGAGAGAAATGACTAGATAATTAGCCAATGCTGAACTCGTAGGAGCTGAGCAGCTTATTCGGTTTGCACGATGCAACCATGATTTTCAAAGTGAAGAACTCAAGTTACTTCAAGTTACAGTTATGTTACTGAGACGAAGTCAGTAGCCGGGATGTGAGCCAACGCGGGCAAGCGGACTTCTTGTAGCAGATGATCATGCAATGACCGACAAGAAAACAGACCGAAGCAGCTGTGATGCAGGCCGGGTTTCTCCCATTTCTGAAAGCATAGTGCCCTCCTCAAAGGAGGAGCTTCTGCGCTTCATTGCCACTTTGCCCTCTTTAGAGGGAAACTTTCCGGGTGGGCCTGGAAGGGCATCAGGAGTGTGTCGCTCACTCTGCATGCCTGGGGCCGTGGCTCGTTTAAAGAAATCCGCTCGTTGCCAGTCGTTTCACGCCTTCGGGTTTGTGGGCTGCCAACCGCGATGAGAGCTCGCCTTCGTCACTTTTTCCACGAAGGCTCGCGGGCCACACTGACCCACGAACCTGCGAGGTTGTTGCTGCTAGAGCGGGCACGAGCGGTTCAGTGTTTAAAGCTCTCGTTTTCGCGGTAGCTGCGAGAATGCTGACCAGAGAATAGCTGCAGCAGCACAGCTGGTGAGTGATTCAGCAGTTGTTTGCGCTAGGCCTCTCAGTCTTTGCTTGTCCAGCCATGACTGTTGCTGCCTCCTGCTTTAATTACTGGTTCGGTGCGGCTTCCTTAGGAAGCCTTTTTTTGCATGCAGATCTTGCAAGCATAGGCCTCACTGGGTGCAGTTGGCCAAACGGGGGGTTGGTCGAAACCACGGGTTCTACTTCTCAACAGCTTGAACAGTCCCACAAAGGGACTCGAATTTTGAACGACCCCCAGATGATCAGCTACATCAGCTTCGCTTCTCTGCCGAGATGCTTGGGCTTTTGCTTTAGGGTGCTCTTTGGACGGCCCATGCCGACAGTCCAGGCTTGGCTTGAAAATCTGCAACAAACTGGCAGGCTGCCCATTTGCCGTTTGTGCTTCACTTCCACTTCCTCTCCCTCCATCTCCCGAAGTTCTGGCATTGGCAATCTTTACGGAGCTTTGCGGTGCAATCCGTCTCGTCTTCGGCCTACCTTCTGTGCACACAATGCATTGATGGCCTGCGCAGGTTCGCGAAGTCGGGGCTGGAGGAGAAGGCCAAAGCTTTCTCTAATGCCTGGGTGCATGTCTTCAGCCCCTTCATGCCCCTTCCACAAGCTTTTTTTTGTACATGATTCTTTGGGAGAAGCAAGCCGACAAACCCCTCCACTAATTACAGGTGTTGTGCAGATTCTGGGATTGCGAGATGTTGGGATTGTGTACTGGCAAGATAGAAACGTTAAACGTAGGGCAGAGAGAATTTCAAAAAGGTGCGGTGCCATATTGAAACTCCAGTTTTGCGGGCACGTTGTGGACGGAAGCCAGATAGCAGGTGATCAGAGTTTGCGCGCTCCCTCATTGGACCCAACGAGTTGTGCCAGCACACATACCATGCGAACGGTGTGATGCATTTTGAATTTATGTTCGAAAAACACCTCAGATACTTGGTTTGGATTGTGGCTCAGTTCAAGCAGCAGCACAGTCCCCCCAAACCATGCTGCACGGTCGCTGTATTGCTAAATAGTACGACCGGTTCCTTACGGTGATTAAAGACTGTGAAGCAGTTGCACTACAGTGTGCCGTGCTCAGAGCAGGTCAGATTCGCTTTCATGATGTACGACGAAGAGCAAGAGGGGTGCGCGCCTCCCTCCATGCACGGCATGCAGGCGAGTTGCGACGTAGAATTCCTCGGACCAGGCAGGATTTCCGAGCCGAAAGCGCAATAATTTGCCTTTAAGCCAAGGTCCGTATCGCGTGAGGAGCTGGCAGACCTCCTCCGAGCCCTGTCGCCCTACATGCGCAGCTGCAGTCCCAGAAACATACGCATTTATGCTGAAGTGGAGGTGCGAGTTGTCAGCATACAGTTCATGTGTTGTACGTGAAGCCAGCATTGTTGGTGCCAACAAAGTAAACACATCTGCTTCGGTGAAAGCATGCGGCATCTCGCCTAGGCGCACATCGAGACGCGCACTTGGAGAGGCGGGCACATTTACGAGCAAGCATGCGAAATTCCGAAAGCCTCGAATCTGTTTCAACAGAGTGCTGCCGCGGGCCTTGTGCAGGCTTTATGCCTTCAACAACTTGCACCCGAACTCGCGCGTCGCCTTTGACGAGATCATGGACACAGAAGGGTTGCTTAAGGTTGCAAATTCATCCACCAGCGCAGTCGTCGCGCCTGTGAACAGGTCCACCGAAATCTCGCAGCCAGCTGCTCGAGCTTGCCACACTCTCGCAGCAGCCACTAGAAGGTCCTTCTCACGCAGCCCCACAAGTGCACCATAGTACACACGTAGCAATCATTGGCACACTTGCATCTACAGGTGCAAGCGGTTCCTGATTTTAGTCTAGTGTGGCTCGTCAAGCAGCCTTGCCGCGATTGATTGCCCAGCACTCAGGACGGCGCAGCTCACTCCACGTCCTGTTATTTCCACTTCGCAACAACAGCAATCTTGGGTGCTCCTGAGACCCTAAACAAACCCTAAACCCTAAACCCTGAACCCTAAACCCTAAACCCTAAACCCTCAACCCTCAACCCTAAACCCTAAACTCCGGTTTACGGGAACTTGATGTAACTTGGCCTTCGCCGCAGCTGTTGGCTTGGAGGGAGGTCCAAGCAAGGGATGACTTCCTCCAGACCTGCAGGCAGGGCAACTGTAGGGGATAAGGGCTGAGAAGGGCGGTTCAGGATTCAGGACAGTGCACCTAGCGAAATGCCCGGAGCTCTAGCACCTTGAGCTGCCTCCTGGGTGTTTTATCCCAATTTAGGGGTATTCTTTGAAGATGTGATAGGGCACTCCAATTTGGGAAGCCCAATCTGGGCAGCGCCTGCGTCGCGTCAGTGTACCCCAAGCAAAGCAGCAAATGTCTCGCTTTGACTTTGGGAGGCTGCTGAACGTCACTGAGGCAGGCCTGGGAGCAATCTGTGCTTAGGGTTTAGCTTCGGTCAGAGGTCTTGGGGGGGCATTCCATGGACCCCTGTGTGCTATTTACACCTGTGCGCTGCAAAAACATCTTGACTGGCGGCCCTGAGGTCAATGGGCGATCGAAGCCGGAGTCGCAGCCGCAGGAGGCGAGACCCTGCTCTCTTCTCACCCCTTTCTCGTCCCAATTTTGAGCTGCAGTCGGCAGATGTGGAACAGTGTACAACAGTGTATTCCGTTGCCAGGGATAGCCGAGAGCGCCGGGACGAGCGGAAGGATAGCCGCAGGCCTTTTTTGGGTCTCGAATGTCAGATGAAATTAGGGTCACGACTCACATCTTTGATCGTGCCCGAAGCATATTGCAGCACTAAACTCGACTTCACACTCCTTGCATACCGTTTCGGTGTTTGATGTGCGCCTTAACCCCGATCACGGCACGAGCGATAGCACTTCTAGCCTTGCTTCCTGCTGGTCCTTGCAAGTTAGACGTGGGCTGCAAGCGTACATATAACATTTGAGAGTATCAAAATGCCATAATGACAGACTCATCGTTTATGGAACTTGCCAGACTTCTAGTCTATTCTACTTCATAGAGCCAAGAACTGGGCGTAATTATGAAGGACAAACTTCTAGCCAGTTAGAATGAGCAGGTCATCCCTGAGCTGACGCTGTGGTGACATGCTCATGGCAGTTGCAAGGCGCGATGGCGCCCGAAGCCGCAGTCGAAGCGGAAGCCAGGCATCCGATTTTGCTGTGAATTTTGCGACTCTGGGTGGCTTGGGCAATCCATGCAAAGGTCCTCTGAGACGTGAGCTAAACTGTCATGGGTGCTGTAGCAAGACTATGCGCGACTGTCATGGACCATTTTGGCCCAAGCCTACTCTGCTAGAAGCTCGTCATCACCCCATCAGTGCAAGCACACCCATATCGCTAGTGCTGCAGTGTTCGTCAGTGTGCCCAATTCAGCCCAGCATCTGCCCGTTGCCGGACATGACAGACTGCGCGTCAGAAGTACCGGAGCACCCCAAGGCCTGGAGACAACGGGAACTCAAGGGGAAGGGGTGGTGCCTCAACAAAAATGGCCCGAAACCTACCAGGAGAGCCTGCGCAGCAAGCTCTGGCGCTCCTTCTTGGCTCATGGCCGGGCCATCCATGGGAAAGAAATGAAGGATGTTTCCGGTTGATTCTTTGGCGTAGCCTTTTTAGCAACGGTCGAGCTGCGGAAGCCAGCAAGAAGTCTCGCCAGGAGGCCTGCGCGTTTTATGACGCGGTGCGCAAAGATGCCCGTCGATGTGACCCTGGGACGGTCTGGAGCTTAGAGTCTTCCGTGCTTCCATGAAGTCTACACTAAATAAGAACACGAAACGTGTAATAAATCCCCAACCAATTTACAACTCACACACACAGTGTTAGGTAGATACATGAAGTAGTCTGGGTGGGACGCACCAGATCATCTTTTCGGATTCGCCACTGGCAAGGTGGTGGATGTTTGCGGCGGTCATGGTGCGCTCGGGATGCTGTTCGTAGCGCACGGAATCGCCCAGCGTGCGGTGATCATCGATCAGTCGAAGCCTCCTTCGCACGATCTGCTCCGCCACCCGACTCGAGCAAACCCTAAACTTCCCCAAGCCGGAAAGCTCCTGGGCCGCTGAACCTGGAACCCAACACTCTACTACCCTCAAAGCCTCAATGAATGAGCCCAGGGAGGCCCCAACCAGAAACCACCCCCCAAGAGCCCCTCCAACCCAGAAAGCATGCCGCGAACTCTGCAAAATTCCAAGGTGCGGCCTGGTCTGAGTACCTGGGGCCCTCCGCCGTGGCCTACGACGAGCGGCCGCTACGTCAGGCAGGGAAGGGGGACTCAGCGAAGCACGTGTTGCCCGGAGCGCCAGGGGTGAAATTTGGCTGTAGTGAGAATGAATCATTGGAAGCGAAGCTACAAGGGCATCAATAAGCATCCAACTGTTATATGTATATATATATATATATATTCTATATATACACTTGTATATATATATATATACATATGTATATATATATATATATGTATGGATGTCAGGTCGCTGTAAGTCCAGCACATCCTCATCTTTGCGTCGGAAATATTACTTCGGCGAAGTCTGTCCATGAAAGATTCATTGAGCCCGCAGGCACTGCCTGAGGCCGTCCAAACTCCAGACAGCGTGTGCCTGGCTCGCAAGTAGAATGTTGCTCGGCTCCCTAAACCCAAAACCCTAGAATCCCAGCACCATAAACCCGACCCACCCCCACAATTTGAAGCCGAATTCTACCAGTCCAGAGGCTGGTCGTGGCTTGCCACGCGTGTCAGCACTTGGCACGAGAGATTGTGGACTGCTGCCTGGTGCGGAGAACCGCTTTCGCGGTTTGCCCCTGCTGCCCGAAAGATCCGGACGGAAGTATTCAAGCAGCTGCTGCAGCCATGGGTGTGGACTTCCGCTTCTCGGATGCACCTGTCAAGGTTTCCTTTTGAGCTCGTGAAAGCTTAGTGCGGCTCCCTCAGGGAGGTTCAGGGCTCCGGGCTTAGGTGCGGCCATGATCCTTGCAGAGATGGGTCGGGTTGCCCCGCAATGCCGCGTTGCCCTCCGGACGTTCGACTCTCAGATCTCGCCGCACAACCGTATCATCTTCGGCCGCTTCGACGACTGTGACCCGCCAGTGCAGACTGATTTTGGGCAGCAAGAACGTGTTTTGCAGTCTCTTTCGGATTGTTATGATTACTCCTGAGCTTAATTGAGGTACTTTTATCCCTACTTACTAAGTGCCTCGATCCTCCAAGTACATCTCGTAACAGTCAACAAGGCTGTGGCAGAGACACCGAAGGACGCCGACCGCAGGATTCCCAGCGGCTACGCCGGGGCCGAGGACCGCCTGCGGCGAGCATACGTGGCTTTGCTCGCATTTGCTGGCATTTGCTCGCCATGGGCACGTGGCTTCAGCTTTGTGACAAAGTGAGAAGCCGAGAAGCTTTGAGGGTTGCGCTTCGGAGTTCTCAAGCACGAACTTTGGTGATTGTTAGGAGCGGTGACGCTTGCATCATGCATCACTTGTCCTGGCGGCCTGGCGATGCCTCAGGAAAGAGCACACGACCACGCACGAGGGGCGGCGTCATCCGGCAACATGCCTGTAACCGGTTCTGTTGAACAGGATTCAATGCGTGAGGATTGAGCTTCTTGTATGGTGCAGTTCGCACGCAATGGTAGAGTTATCCATGACCCATCCACCACATCATTGAGACTCCCACATGAGACCCCCGAGACTTTGGCAGGCTCCGCAGGCCTTTGGTCAACGGAGGAGCGAGAATTGGTGCAGATCCTGTCAGACGTCGTCTGCTTGTCGAGTAAGATTTTTCAGGAGGCTTTGGCTTCAGTTCGCCGCGGTGATGACGAGCTGCACCGGAAGACAGACGCTGTGCAGGGCGCCCAGTCTCATCCGCGGAGCTCATGAGAGTTCGTGAGAAGTCATAGGTGATGCAGTCTGCCATGGATCGAGGCACGAGCTACTGGCACCGTTGCGAGGCCGAGGGTGGTGTGGTGCAAGGAAGGCACCCTGAAAGACATTGACAGGCGGTGCACGTGGATAACTTCATCAGTCCCTTTGTCATGATAATAAGACCTCCCAAAAAGTTTGAAAAGGGCTACTGTGGAGAGTATCTGGCCACGCCATGCATCCGAATGAAAACATCCCAGAAGCTCCTCGATGCACTAGTTCTGACATGTCTGAACTGGATGCCGCGAGTTCCTGGCTTTGAAGTGATGGAGGGTTCGAGTCACTGGCTAGAAGCTGCGATTGCAGGGGACATCCCGAATGCGTACGCGCGCCTGCACGTTTCTGTGCAGGCGCCGGCAATCTGGCTGCTGCACTGGAGACCCTGGAGCCTCAACAAACGGGTTGTCTTTCCTGTTGTGCTGTGCGTGACGACTGCTGTGTGAAGCTGTTTCATGCATCACCCCCAGGAATGACAGAAGCGTGATCAAGTGAGATTTAGTCCTCGCCAGCCCCAAGCCCAATTGAGCGTCACGAGGAGATCCGGGAGTCGCCTCGTGAGCATTTTCGAGCCAGGACTGCAGACGATCTAGTAGGGGAGTTTTGCTGAATTTGCTTCAGAATGCCTCACGTGCTCATGAGCTTCAGAAGCATATATGAGAGGACCATCGTCTCGGTGTCTTGGGTGAAGCTGGAGGAGTTTGTTGGGTTCTTTGATGGCCACCGCTCAACCTAAATCCATTGCAGAGGAATGGACTCAGCCCTTGGAGCAGAAAGGTACGAGGGTTTTTAGGCCAACAGTCGCTGTGCAACAGCTTTCGACGTGAGAAGAGCCGCCCAGGTGGGTGCCAGTCCTTCAGAGGGGTCAGACGGGGCGGGCCTTTTCAGGCCGGATGGTGTCGCAGTGCAGATGCGCTCTGCAGCGGTGTTAAAGGAGAAGGAAATTCAACAATTGTTTGCACATGCTCGTACCATTCGCAGCAAACGACTCCAGATTGCTTCGACATTTGGCAGGTACGTGCCGGATGGTGACCGGAGCATGACACTTGAGGCTAATATCAGCAAGGAGCCAGCACAACAGATCTTCAGCACACACCTCATGCTGTCAACCTTTGACTGTCCAAGCAGTTGCTTGCCTTTGCCCTGTGCTAAACGCAGGAGACGTTGCTTCCCCAGATCTCTGCGGCACTGCCGGCCATCGCGGAACTGCTGGGAAGGCCTGCCACTGCCAACAAATGCTCACATGGTTTCGAGTCTTTCCGCTCCAGCACCCCATAAACCCTAAACCCTAAACCGTAAACCCTAGACCCTAAACCCTAAACCCTGAACCCCAGACCCTAAACCCTAAACCCTAAACCCTAAACCCTAATTCCTAAACAACTCCCAAACCCCTGTGCGACCCCACCCGGACAGCTCCGAGCTCGGCGAGATGCTGCGCGGCCTGCGCTGCGCACCTCGGCCGGGGGGTCCCTAAACCCACTACCCTAAACCCTAAAGTTTAAAGGGTCTAGGTTTTAGGGTTTAGGGTCTGAGAGTTTATTTGGCGAGGCTTTCGAGCACACTCAGAGAGAAGAAGGCCCAGGCCATTTTCCTTTTTTGACGTTAAGTAATTCGAAGCCCCAGGTAAAGTTCCATGGCACGCTTGGCGGAAGTCCTCCTCAGCTACTGGTTTGCTGCCTGGCAGCTCTTGGGGCAAAGATGGTGTTTCCCATTAAGGGTCACAGGCTCCCATAGAGCCGACAGTACTTGGACACACAAAAAGAGCCAGGCAGTACTCCAGAGTCCCAAGCGTTCTAGAGAGAATTGCTGGGACCTTTGGGTTTGTTGCCATGGAAGCTCCTCCTTATGCGAGCGGGCTGGCGTGCCCCTTCGGCGCTTTTGACCCTTGATTTCCGTAAGTTACCGTACCAGAAGCTGGATGCATAGCAGATATTGTAAGCTCCTTCTCAGATTTAGGGGTTTAGGGTAGGTTCTAGGGTGGGCTTAGGGTTTGTTAGTTTAGGGTTCCACACTGGTGCTGGAATTCCTGAACAGCAGCGTCTCCTTCCAGGTTTCGTGTACGGCCCCGAAGCCGCCCCCCTGGAAGGCCCAACCTTGCGCTGCTATGTGGGGGATTCTCAAGATTAGGGTCAAATGGGACTGGTTTAAGGCAGCCCCTAGTATTTAACGGCACCCAAAAATGGGACCATCATGTTGAGAACGGACCATGTGGTTGCTGTGAGTGGTTCACTGCGATGTGAGTGAAGTAGAGAGGGGCTCATTGATTGGCTCTTGAGTGAGTTTAATGAGCAGCTCAACTTTGGATGGCCGATCTCTGATGTGCCTGTCACAATACAAACAATCAACTCGTTCATGCTGATTCTTGCTGGTTGCTAGTTCCATTCCTTGACTATCGCGACTCCAGATCCTCAAGCTGAAATGAGCACTGTCACTCGCCCAAGATCTCGGCAGTCACCCGCTGCAAGTCTCAAGCGAAACCATGCGGAGGATGTCCACTGGACGAACTACGCGCAAGCCACTTTGCTGGGTTGCGTAGTGAGTGCGGCAGGCTGATTTCCGCATGGTTGCACATTGTCCGAGAGCTCTCACATCGATGCAGCGGCCGAAGAAGAAAGACAGAGTTATGGGGTCCAAGGTTTGGCAGAGGCGCTCTCTGCTGTGGGACAGACCGCCGAGGCTCCGAAGCAGAAGCAAACCGTCATGCTGGTCATGCCTTGAGATCTTTGGGAAGGGGGGCTGTCCACACGTGTCACTGCATTCATCTACGTTCTACTCCAGTTCAACTGCTGAGATGACAGAGGGTTCCTGCATTGCCACTTGCCAACCGCAATCCGTGTCGGTAGCATCATCATTTTTTACTATGACGTGCGCACTGGCGATTTGAAAGCACCTCCTTGAGCCCTGCAAGATTGCCAAGATCAAGCTTGGCCACTGACTTCTTCTACAGTCTACAAGTGCGCGATTTGTGTCCTCCTACCAACTCCAACATAAGGGAACATTTCACAGGTGCAAAATGTGTGGAGGAAGCGGTGCCTGGCAAATCCTGACCTTGTTGCGTGCGAGGTGGCCACGATGGCCTCGGCAAAAGGCGCATCACGTTGCTGCCCAGAAGGCGGGATGGCAAGGCTAGCATTGCCTCAGAAGACTAAGAGACCCAAGCCCCCAAACCCGAAACGAGCAGCCAAATACCGCAGGCCGCGACTTTGTTGACGAAGTGCTGGAGATTCCTGGTCGAGGAGCTCTACGCATCTTGGCACATTTGGAGACATGTCCAACGAGCCACTCGCTGCCCTTGCTGTATGTGAATATGCACCTGATGGGTTGATGCTTGGAACTTGCCGTTTATCAAAGGGTTGAGTTTTGCTCAGGAACTGCATTCTCGTACTAGTACCGACGTCAACTGAGCTAATCATCCGCCATTACTGAAGGCTATCGCCAGCCTTTCGGGCAGTTCTCAAATCCTAACCCACACATCGCGCCAGCCCCAGTGGGTGTTTCTGTTTCCGGAGTCAAGCATGCTATCCCAGTAAAGCCTTCTGCTCGAGTGGACGAATCCACACGAGGCAATTGCCACGGCAGAGTGGCTTGCTGACATTGTCCGAACCGAGCTTGGTGGTACGACGGAGCCTTGCTTTCCGCTGCACATGTTGGTTACATGACATATGCATACACACATGTATGTATATGTATGTATATGTATGTATATGTATGTATATGTATGTATATGTATGTATATGTATGTATATGTATGTATATGTATGTATATGTATGTATATGTATGTATATGTATGTATATGTATGTATATGTATGCATATGTATGTATATGTATGTATATGTATGCATATGTATGTATATGTATGTATATGTATGCATATGTATGTATATGTATGTATATGTATGTATATGTATGTATCTATATATCTATCTTTGGGCAGATGCAGAGGTTCACCTAGAAGCATCGTTGGAAGGACTTGCTGGAACTGTACTGTGGTGCCGGGAGCCATACGCTGGTTCTCGCGCCCCTCTTCCGGCATGTCTTGGCTGTGGAGATCCTTGTTCGCACAATTGCGGAGACCCGTGTGCAAAAATGCCTAGATGAAAGCAGTCAGGGCAATATGAACTGCAGAGGATCAACCGGCACTTGGTGACTGCCGCACAGCCCCTTGGTAATGATGCTCCGTTTCAACGAAGTAGCTATGTCTTCGTTCTCGGATTTGTTGATTATTCCATTAAGCCCTCAGGCATAACGTGGCAGCCAATGGCCTGAACAACGTAACCGTCATGAGGGCGCCCTCCGAAGAATTTGGGTGGCAATTGGATATCGCTGGCACAGAGGCAGCTGTTTCTTTTGGCTGCTACTTCATCTTATTTGTGCGGGGGCCTTGCATCTCAGGACTTCTGCAGAAGGGTGCTTCGTCGTCGTGGCTATGAGCTGCGTAGTGCCCACGCCCCGCCCCTCGCCAAGCGAGAGCGTGCTACGACGTGCTACGACTTGAGTTATCCTGTGTGACTTTCTGAGTTGGAGGCCGAATCTCATGCTATGTAAGCAGGATATTCTGATTCTATTGTTATATTCATACTAGGGGGCAGGTTAAGTCGTATCTTCTTGTGTGAAGTCGTATCTCGGGCGCGTGCACACTGGGGATTCGCAAATTCCAAGATTGGTCAGAACCCACTTGCGCCACCAAGCAGAAATCTCATTCACGACAACACCCCTCATCTTTAAGGGCAAAGTTCCTGGCGTGCAGCCTTCCACGACAACAGCTCAAACGAGCTCGCCACTTTCTAAACTTAAGCTCCGAGCCCACAAACCCTGAGCCAGGCAGGTTTTCCAAAGGTAAGGTGCTGTCAGTTGATTGCCACAATATGGTTGTTCTTGTTGTCTCTCTGCAGAGTGCTTTAGTTAACTTTAGTTTCATTGAGGGCTACTGCTGCACGGAAAGCCGCCCCCTTCAACCCATGGACGCGCGGCCCTTGCAACGGCTCGCGCGGGACTCGCGCAGAAGCACATACGGTCAGTACCCACATATAGACCTTGCAGACAACAAGCGCTTCTCTTTCGAGCGTGTAGTGCCAAATGCGTACTTTGCTTGTGTGTCGGGAGCATGTGCATGTCGCGCGTGCACTTGCAGAAAGGCATCAATTGCTGTCTTTGTGCCGACAGAAATGTGCTCCCCTCCCAGGCGTGCGGTGACAAATGCGTATTTTGCATGTGTGTCGAGAACATGCGCGTGCGGCGCGTGCACACTGGGGGAAAGGCTTCAAAACATGTCTCTGTGATGCGACTTTTCGCGGGGTGATGTGACTTCGCTCGCAGCCGCGTGTCACTGGGAAGATGTGACTTCACACGCAAAGATGTGAGTTAACCTCCTCCCTAGTACTGTGGTATATGATCTTAGTTAATTCTCAAGTATTTTTCGAGTGCCCCTAAGCCCTAAACAGCAAACAACCCTGTCTTCGTGGCATGGCGGGATCGAGGCCTCTTCAGCTCAGCTTCGGGTGCACGGCGCCTTGGGCCTCCAAAGTTTTCGCGTGGTCCGGGGCGCTTTGGAGGGCCCCACAAATGCAGTCATTCCTGCAGTTGCATGGCCGGAAATCTTCGAAATTTATTTGCCATGCTGGGTTCATCTGGGTTCTGATCTTGCCATATTTTACGGGTTTTTCACGGAAGGCCCGGATGATTGGCACGCCCACAACGTCTACTTAAGTCCAGTTACTTTGGTTCGCGACAGCTACGGCTACGCCGCTATGTTGCGGAACAACCTGCAACGAAACAGCCCAAGACACTGGGAGTTTTGCCCCTCAAGTCCCTCTACTGCTTTCTAGTTGGGGGTGTTCGAGCACAAGCGGAAGTAAGTCGACAGAACAGGGCAGATTTGGCCATGATTCAATGCAAAAGCTACCTTGCCGGTTTAGCAGGTGGTCGACCCACCGCGAGCTGGGCTGGATTCGGTAACCCTCGAGGCTGTGGCAGGCCGCGCGGACGTTTTGTTCGACTCGATTTGAGAATCGTGACGTTTGCAGAAGAGTTCACTCAATCTGCTCGCCCCCCGGCATGTGCAACGTCTGACCTCCAGCCCTCTTTGTGAGGCTATGATCACGTGCTCTACGTATCCTGCAATCCACAAGCCTTGCGCTCTAACTTAGACGCTTGTCTTGAGAAAGAAGCTGCTGCTATCAGAGCTATCATCACCCCTGGTTTTGGTTGGGCGACTTGCATGCGTGCAGGGGCCTTGAACTGCCAGAACCCTATGAGCTGCATGATGAGTTTCAGATGTGCATGTAAACATACGTGGAGCACTCCATTGCATTGTCACGGTAGTGGGCACAGCTTGAAGTGCCTCCTCAGGAAACCCTGCTGCAGACTCATGATGTCTGTCGGCTGGTGCTGCTGGACCACTTCCCTTGCTCAGCACACGTCGAGATGGCGGTACACCTGAGAAAGCGTTCACCCGGGTGATGCGCCCACTGGACTGCCCTGTATGTGGAGAGTCCCTGGCGGTATGGTACCATCAGTGCTACTGTATGGAGAGGATCTCGGCCGCTTCGAGGAAGCACCTGGTGCCGTACGAAAGCAGCCGCGGTGAACAAGAACTCAGCCGACGTGGTGGTGTGGTGATGGCTCATGACAGCAGTCAAATACCATGCAGACAGGCGACTGCATTGCAGAGCCGCGGCACCTGGCGGGCGATGAAGCCGTGCTCTTCATGATCTTCCTGAGCAGTTCAAATCGGCTCGTGGAACAAAGCATGTTCTGAAGGCTTCCTGTTAATCGCTACGAGGCATGAAGTCCCGGCTGCTTGGCTGCTGTGAAATGAACCGCAAGTGCGGAGCATCTGCCAGGCATAGTCTGCGGCACGTACGTAGAAATTCAAGCGGCCAGATGAAAGCCCTGCCAGGTAGGCCCTGCCAGCTTGAAAATAGCGGCTCACAGCTCATGCTCCTGGCTGACCTGAGAGCAGCTAGATCGCACGATGGTGTTCACTGGCGCACGTGTTTGTCCGCAGGCTGCCAGAGAAAAAAAGCCAGAAGACTATGGAGCATCCTGGCTGAACAGCATAAGAGCCATTTAGCTTTGTCTTTGAAGGACATCTCAATCAATTGTCGACATTGGTGAGTGTCTGGGACTCGTTTGCATCCCTTTCTCTTCATCCTTGGTAGAGTCGTGTGCTCAGGTAGACACCTTGAAGATCACAGATGACGACGCAGCCTTCATCCTTGGTAAGGGTGGCAAGACCAAGGAAAAGATGCTTGGCATGGGAGGTATGGAGACTTCTTAGACCGAGCATATTCGACTCTTTCTGAGCCACTCATTCGCTTGCTGATCTGATCTCTGGCCTAAGAATCGCCCGTGTCTCGGGTGCCGACATTGAGCTCTTCGAGCGAGATCTTATTTTGGCCGCTTGACACACGGAATTAGCTGCTTTGATGGGCAGAAGTCAAGACATGAGGAGCAGCGTGAAACTTGCACACGGGCGTCTTTCGATTCACGCGTGAAGATGTGCTATGTTTTGTGCATGATGTGGCGAAGAGGTGCACGGGCCCCTCATGCTTCGCCATGTCGCACCGTTGAAGCTCCTAATCCAAGAGTGCAAATACACCAGGGGGGCCCTGAACCCAAAGCCTTCTTCCCAGCTAACAGGAAAGGGCTCAGCGCAGCCATGTCTTCTCATTTTGGATCCGAGGAGATCCGGGGCTCGAAGATTCAGCGGCGCCGGGCGAAGAAGTATTGCGGCATGCTGCACATATCCTTACATGTTCTTACTGGTAAGGGAATCAAGGATAATGGGATATGATGATGTCAACTTCTTACTTTATCAAGCTTTTCGGATGGCTGCAGTGTCCACAAGCAGGGTGAGGCAGAACAGCACAGAGCAGCCTGCGCCTGCCAGACACGGATCAAGCGTCTGGATGCCCACCATGGCTGCGATATCCGAGGTGAGGGAGTCATGGCACAGAGAACTGGGCCTGTAAATATCACCGAGGAGTACCATGGCTGCATCGGCTTAAGCAAACTTGAAGGCGGGCGTGTTGGAATGGCTTGTGGAACACAAAGCAACTCTGGAAGAAGAGTGCCACTTGTCTGGGAGGGTTTCGTCGAGGTGGCAATCAAGAGAGTCACATCCTAGACTATAGGATCCTTAAGGGAGGAGGGTTAGGGAGTAGTGGGGAGTGTTTTGGAACCTTGCGTCACATACCCCCCTTGAACCCCCTTGCAACCTTTTCAGGTATAACGACGATGACTTGACCATGCTCTTGGTCCCGCAAGAGACGGCCCCTTGACTTTGTGGGGCCATGCCCTCTCAACGGTTCCGCTTCCAGTTTCGGGCCCTCAACATGCGCACATCGGCCGTGTGTACGTAGATTTCCTACTCATCTGCTGGCTGAAGGTCGGCTTCGTGACGGGTCGAGCGGGCAACTTCCTGCGCACCATCGAAGAAGAGTTGCTTGGTTGACGAACCGATGTCAAGCATGATTTCTCCGACATTCCGCAAAAGGGTCCCCCCCCCTCTGGTAACAGGCTGAACCCTGTCTGCATGCTTTTTGTGTGAGGTGGGGAACACTCATGTTCTTCTGCGAAGTGGGGTCTGGCCGCCGGGACAAGGCCCCAGTTGGCCGGCTACAGCCGAAGCAGCTGACCTCCAGTGCTTTGGGACGTTGTCTCTTCTCGACCCTTGTCCTCTTGACCCTTACTTGCCCGCGCCAGGACTTCGAGAAGCTGGCCATCTTCGGCGACATCCGTGGCCGCCGTGGAGCAGAGCTGAAGGCTGTGCAATGCTGCGGTTGATCCACAGCTGATCAGTGATCAGTGCATGTGGACGCCTGACTTGCTCAGAAGCTGCCGCACGAAATAGGGCACTTTTTTTGACCGCTGCCGCGCAATGAAAGCTGGCAACTGTGCTGTCCGTTGATCCTGTCCCTTTGGCACAAGTCCTCTACAGTAAGGATACGACAATGCGACACACAACGTTTTGCTGTTCCTCACGCACGGTATCCCGCAGGTTTTGAGTGCCATCGAGACGAAGAGTCCAGGCAGGGTCTCTGGAATCATAGGTTCAATAAACTTGGGGGCTCTGCCGTGGACTTCCCTTGCCCTTGAGGAGTTGGTATTCGTGCGTGCTGCGCTCAGGCTACCTCAGCAAGATCAAGCATGAGGTCATCGACCGTGACAAGGGCAAAGATCCGGACGGCCACTTGGCTCAGCGCAAGGATGTTCATAATGCCACCGCAGCACCGACTAGTGATCGCGGGAGCAAAGCGACAGCTAGAAGCACGCGGAAGCGCAATCAAGCTTCTGCTTTCGTCCCTTTCGGCCAGCACTCCCAGGGCCTTTCGGTTCCTGTGCTTAGCCAAAAAACATCAGCTCGGCATTCCTGGCCCTTGTGGCCCATGAACGATAGATACCCATGCTGATCCCTGCTGCTTTTGTTCGCACAGGCACGTGGTCGACAGACACCATGACGTTCCAGGCCCGGGTTCGTGTACCGCATCTCGAGGGCTCATGGCTTCTACGTAGATTTGCGGTGAGACGGGGTGAGTTCTCTCCTACACTTAGCCCAACGGAGACCTTGAGGATGATGGAGGGCTGCTGCTTGGGGGTCAAATCCGGACCTTGGAAGGATGACGAGCTCTCCTATGCCTTGGGCAAGCAGGGCGGCACACGCAAGAAGCTCGAGCGTGCTTCAGGACCAGCTGCCCGTGTTGAGTCTGTTGGAGGCATGTTCTGTTCACAGGAGCATGCCGGAGCTAGAGGAACCCAAGTGAGTTCTCGTGTTCTCGCATCTCCATCGTGTTGTTCTGAGCTCGCCGAAGCCTTTCGATTCCCTGCAGGATGTATCGTGCAGCAGCTTGGTGCAGGAAAACCACATGGCTCCCCCTTTTGCCCTGCGCGGTCTGCCACACATGGCGACAACAAGTCTACCTAAGCAGCTTCACCACTGCACTGCCGCATGTCTTTGCACTGCCAAGATCACGAAGTACCTGTAGCAGGTGGCCATGTGCTAGAAGTCTCCATCCGTTTGCCAGTGCAGACACGTAAGGTATGTGGGTCACACCTGCCTCTTTTCTGGATCGCGTGCCGAGCGCCGCCGAGCCAAAGACTACATGAAGCACCGCGGCCGAGCATGTGCGGTTGGTTTCCCCCCCACTGCAGCTCATCCTGCCATGCGGTTTAGCCTTCAAGGGCTCTCAAGACAATGGAGTAAAGTTGACCTGGACAAACACACTAAACTTTTCTATCGTTCTCGGACTTGTTTTGGAATCGTTACAAGGCACAGACGGGTAGGTGACGTGGGTTCACAGCAGTCGACATGGCAAAGCGACAGGGTTACGGCCATCATGATGACTTCGGTTGGCATAAGGTGGCTCTTCGCCCAGCTCGAGGGCCCAGTCTACGTAGACGGCTGGGAGGATCGCGACGACTGCTGTGCCCTGGCGGTTCATCTGGGGGGCATCAGAGCTGAAGGATGTCAGGGTTGTGGCTTCAAGAGTCATCTCGTTTGTTTGGGAAAACTTCTTGACATGTCATTTGAGAGCCTGTGTGCCGGGACCCATAGCGGACCAGGAAGGAAAGCTTGCGCACATTCTGCTCTCATTATTGCGCTGTGTTGAAGAACTCCGACTTGCAGTATTGCAAGAACCTAGCTCCAGTGGATTTGAGAACGTCGTGACCTTTGATGCTAAGGTGTTGTGCACGTGCGGATCTGAGTCGAACTTTGAGAGCTTGTCGGCAGATGCTCAACTCTTCAGGGGCTTCGTGTGTGTCGCCGGCTGAAACTCAGGTTCCTTCGGACTGCATCGGCCGCTCAGCATGACTGATAGGGTCAGGGCAACGGTCGAGTCACGTCTCATCGCCACAAAGAACACAACGTAGCCCAAATCAACATGCCGGGGAGCCATGATCAGCTTCGAAGCCCGGGAAGCTCGGCACTTCAGCGCTTCATGTGGCAAGGTTACATTACTGGCAGTCGGCGGGCCACGCTGGGCCGGATGGAGGAAGCACCTTGGCGGACAGCAAAGGCGAAGCAAGGCGATGTCAGTTGCTTTCACCTGTTTGCTGTACGCAGCGTATGCAAGCGTCATGAGCTCAGCCAGTACTCGTACCTATATATTGGAAGAGCTTGAGAATTTCACGTATAGATGAGCATGCTCAGGAGTGGGGGACGCTCATGTTCTTCATGACGAAGGCGCATGTCACGCAGAAGTTCGTGCAGCTTTAAGGTCCCACAACCTGAACCACAATCCTGAATCCCAACTCCAGACTCCCCCATCGAGAATCCAACGCCCAAACCCTCAAAATCCCGAAGGCTCTAAACCCTAAGCCTAAACCCTAAACCCTAAACCCTAAACCCTAAACCCCAAACCCCAAAGCCCAGAAGAGCGCCCTTGCGGAAGGACGGAGACAAGGGAGGGCGGGGTGGTCAGGCCTGGTGGGTTCGAAGCGAATCTTCTGCGGATTTTGTTGGGACTTCCGGTTTATGGTTATAAGCTCGGGCTAGGTTTGCCAAGATGTGCAGCTCATCAACTCATGAGCTTCTCTGGTGTCTGATTGGGACTGGGGTTCTGTCGATGACAGGTTGCAGGGGCTTTGGAGTTTCCTGGAGTGCTTCAGGGCCGCGGAGGGCATTGGGGACATGTATTCAGGCAGATACCAAGCTTGAAAAGTTTGAGCCATACACCAAGCCGCCAGTAGAACAGGTGCAGAGGCTCGGCAATAGAACGGCAACTGGCCGCCCACATGCGCTCGCCGTCTTGGAAACAGCTCCTTGGAACAGGCAGAGAAGCTCATCATTTGTGGCAACGAGCGTGGTCGGCGAGGCGGGGGTGCTGTACTTCCTGCATCTTCCTGTTGCAGTAGACGCGCTGCCCGTTGCAACAGCTTACGGCCACCCTAAGCTGCGAAAAGTTATCCTGTAGCTTTGAAAAGTATCCTGTTGCACTATGTTGCACTCAAGTGGCCGGGACTCTTTGAAGCCTCAGGCTGCTCTCGCGAAAAGGGCCTCGATGGGTCATCTCAACATGCCCCCCCCGCCTTCCAAGGTGCCGAGCTGAAGTGCATGAACGAAATTGAGAAGAAGGCTCCTTTCCCAGTCGGGAATCTTGATTGAAGACCTTGTTGTCTTGCGCCAAAGAAAACTTGGAGTGACCTCCTTTGGCCTGATACTTCAGGGATTCAAGATCACGGCCCCCCTCCCCCCCAAGGGGGGACCTACAGCTTTCGCTCGCCCTGCTCAGCTCCCATCTCTCCGACCAGGCACCTGGGCATTTCTCCAGGGGCCTCAGGCACTGGCATCTCTGGAGGGCTTCTGAATGGCTCTTGGGCTCTTGGACTGGACTTGCAATGCTTAGCTGTTTCGCATTCCACCTTGAAGCCCGGCAGGGAAAAGTTCTCCGACAGCAGAGGGTTTGACACAGATCGCATGGTCCATGTCTTAGCAATTTTTTGGTGCACATGTGTGTGGTGGGCCACTGAGTTGTAGCGCTCGTCTGGAGAACTGAGCAACATGAGGCCATCAAAGAAGATGAGCTGAGCTATGTCATTGGAAAGGAAGCTGCCACACAGAAGAAAATTGAAAAGGCAAGCGGGGCGCCAGAGGGTTTCGCGAGTTCCTGTTGCCTTCGCTTCGAGCTCCGAACCTGCATATATGTATATATATATATATATCATATTCCATTGTATATATATATATATACATATATGTATATATATATATATACATACATATATCAACAATAATTATTCCAATCATAGTAATGGTAATGATAAGAACAAGAACAATAAGAACAATAAACGTACATACATACATCTGTATGTATATACCACATATATATATATGTATATGTACAGAGTTCTTGGTACTTAATTATGTATTGGGATTTTTCATTATGTATCTTTCTCTATATCGTTAAGTAGAATGTTAGATTTAAATATTTGTTGAGTATATACCATTACTCGTATCATGATTGCGTTCTGATTACGGCAGGCTGCTGGTTGCATCCTACAGTTCGTTGGGCGCTATGCCTTCATGGCCGGCATTGGAAAGGACGCCCAGCACCGCGGGGTCAGCACAAGAAAGCAATGACCCCAAACTTTTCTTAGGCTGCCTAAGAAGGTCCTAAGACACCCTCTTGAACCGTGCTTTGGCCACGGTAAGCCCGTGCAAACCCCTGTAGACCCCCCCTAAGGAAGCGTCACGGTCAGGAGCGGCGCCGCTGTAAGGAGTATATCGGCTGGCTGCTGCAGCAGCTCAAAGGCTCGCATGCACCGGAGCTCCTTTCTCCTTTGGATTTCAGTTCTTTGTGTTTTCTACGGGGAGTTTGGGGTTTTTTGGCGGAGGAGGTTGAGGGAGCAGTTTTGGGTTTGGTGGGTTTTGGCTCTTTTCGAATTGCAGGTGCCGTGACCATCCCGGACGTGTCAGACAGGGAGGACTGCACGGCGGCTTGACTTCCAAGTCGACAAATTGGGCCCAGAGTGTTCTGGGCTAGCGAGAGCCCTTGTAAGGCTCTGTATGTAGCTGTCTGGCGACAAGCCCTGCTCGGGAAACCATTGAATAAAGCCATGTTTCTAATGCCGTACTTGGATGTGGAAGAGTGGAGAATCACCTTACCTCCCTCCTTTTGCACATTATTTGTGTAGATATATAACATTGCATTTGCATATATACATACTCGTATGGAACTTGCCCTCAATCACCGCCGTTGGGTTGGGGAGTTTGGGATTGGTCGGCGGCAGGCTCGGTGTTGTAGAAACTGCTTGCCTTCATCAGCAGCCATGCTTCGGGCACCTAAGGAGATGCACATTCCTGCGAACTGTACGTTCCTCAGCTACTGCGAACCTCTCAAGTCTGAGCTGCGCTGTTCCCAGCTTTTCTTTTCAAGTGCGGCTCCTTCTGCCGCCGATGCAGTGCACCCACTACTTTATCGAAGGGAGCTCTGAGTGTCAGAGTGCATGCGAATCCGCCCTTGTGCCAAGGCAAAGGCTGGGTCACTGGGAACCGGGGTTCCGAGCTCCGGCGCATGGAGCACGAGCGGGGCCACTCAGAATTTCCAGCAGTGCAAGGCTCTTGTTCACGAAGATCTTCCAAGCCAGATCCGCATAGTGCCAAACAAGAGATGGAGCCATAGGCCGGGGGCTGAGAAGCAACAATCCTCCGTTTGCATCACCTGAGGACCTCTACCTACATGTTCATGGCCTTGGATGGTCGTGGTGATGAACGGCTTTGCATCTTCAGCCATGAAGCAGGCCCCACACCAGCCCACATTAGCGTGAAAGAAGGTCACTGGGGTGCTGTGATGTTGGATTGTTGGAGCGGCAGAGCCTTCAAAGTGTCCTCCAAGCGCACCTGCTGTGAGTCGCCATGCGCCATGCGATGCGTTTTTGCAGTGTTTTCCCTCGTGCAAGAGAATCTCCTGTTTTTGGAGACTTGCGACGAGGATCCAAAGTCAGCAACACCGGCAGAATGGTGTGTGGCCCAGAGCAGAAGTATTCAGAAGAGGCATTCAAAGATGCAGAACAGGTGCAGTAGCATCGCTTTGCATTTCGGGACGAAGCAAAGAAGTCACGAAGCATGACTCGCCTGCTTGAAGGCTGCAGAGCGGCTCGTGAATGAGTTGGTTCAGGCAAGGCTTCAAGGGTTCCTTCGATTCATGCGAAGGGCCTCCAGAGTGAGCTGTCTCTCTCTTTGATCAGGAGAAGCTCCGCGGAGACGAGGAGACGGTGTCACACGGGATAGCAACGTGCATCCTCTTCCAAGCTTCTGGATTCCTTTGGGGAGACTTCTGAGAGGAGTTCGGAGTCCATGGAGTCCAGAGCACTTCACGTCTCTGCACATGGGTGCACGTTTGCGCGCCGAAGTCCCAACTTGCCGAGCCCCACAGGACCGGCGAGGCCGCTCGGACTCGCGAGGCCGGAGCCCGCCGCGACGGCGTTCCGTGGCCGCACAGATTCAAGTCGTCGAAGTGGCAAGTATAGCAGCATGTAGAAGCACAGCAGCCTATCAATAAGTTACACAAGTCCGTGAGCCTCCACAGGACTACTAAGATTTGTGTCTGACTCTGCCAGGCTTCACGACATTCATGTCTCGTGAGTCTAGTTGCATGGCAGGGCACGGCATCTCACATGTCCATTCGAGGGTGGAAGAGAGAATCTTCAACGGCTTGGTGCAGCGCCGTCCTGCCCCTAGGTTCTGACTCACGCCGACGCTCGCCGTTCCGAACTCAGTAACTCAGCAACTCAGCGGCTCAGAGTGCCCGGGCGATGCGCTCGGCGAACATCGATAGAGCAAAAACATGATGCCTGTGCCCTGCTGAAGCGATTGAGCAGCGATTCATTGTTCAGGTCGCGGTCTCGACATCGATCGCCGCCGCGCCGGTCACCGTCTTACAGGCGCGCAGCAGCAAGACACAAACGAAGGGCAGAGGAACTGAATCAGAACCCGCCTGGGCTCCGTCATTTGAACCATGGCGCTTGCAGGGGCGGAGGGGGAGGAGGAGGAGGCGGACGCGGCCGTGACTCGCGCCCTCGCAATGACTCCAGGCGTCGCTGAGGCGGAGACGGGCATGGGCATGGGCCATCGGCTGCAATTTGAGCTGTGAACATCCGCTCAAGACTGGCATGGACCGGCAGAAGAGAGTAGCCATGAGTAGCCCATCACAGGATGCATGGCCAGCCAGGCGTCTAGCCAGGCGTCTACTGTCGACCCTATGAGCGCAATGCGGGGAGGCATTCTCGCCAAAGCGAATCACTGCCACCGGCAAGTGCCAACAGTCCACGTGGTAGTGTGTGTGTGTGTGTCGATTGTCAGGAGCTGTATGGCATGAAACAACATAAGAGCAGAGCATCAAAATACAACTCGTCATTGTAACGGATGAACAGTGTGCAAAGGCCCAGCAGCCTCCAACGCAACATAAGTTCCGCAAGCCCCGAAACAGTCAGCGCTTTCTACAGGCAACAGGCTGGGATACATGATGGTGCTGGTACAAGGTGGAGAGGGCTGAGGAGAGGAGTGTTGAGTGGAAGGAAAGGCCGTTCGAACTAGTGTTGTTGTACATGATAGTGTTGCATTGTAATTAGTATACTTGCGGACAACGCAGCACATCATCTTAGCTTAGCTCTCATCGTTTTGCAGTATGTTGTAAGTTCTTGTATACGATCGTATACTTAAATGGTCGTATAGCCTGGTCAACTATCGTAGTATGTGTTTGTTTCTTTCTTGTATCTCGTAAATATCGCACATTGTCGTAGTTCATAGTATACTTACGGTTTGTGCAGTATTGTCGTATATGGTAGTTTGTCATGGTATGCTTGTCATTTTGGTTGTCTATCATGTATAGTATGGGGCTGTTATCGCATATCATCATACTTCAGCTTATGCCATCGTATATGTCATCGTACATGGTCATTTTGTATCGTATACGTTCATATGTTTGTGTGTATATATATATGGAAGGATCTGCAATGAAGCTTGGGCCTAAGCTTGGGTGTTCATGAGCAGCGCAATAGGCATGATACTAGAGCCGACTCTGCATTCTAAGACATGACGCGTGTCTGAACGAACTGGAGCGTAGCTGGAGAGTAGCTTGTGAGGGAATGTGGCGAACGGCGAAACTGGCAGTTAAGACTCTGGGCTGGAGCAGGCCTGTGTATTCCTTTGCAGTGGCTTGGCCAGGCCAATATCGAAATACCGGGTCGCTCTCAAATTCCAGATTTCCCTTTCAAAGAAACTCGCCACGTTCGCTCCACAGTTTCCAGTTTGGGAGCAGAGAAGTGCTCCGAAGTTTGGCCGAAGTGCAGTCGTATCACGTGGCGCCAAAAAAAGGGATGCCCAGCTACACCTCGGAACTCAGATCTGCTTGTGTGGTACAGGGATCTTCTTTCCGCACTGCGAACGCAGGGAAGCTGATCATGCTGTTTTGCTCGGTGCCTTTGTCTTGAGGCTTGGACCATGTCTGCGACACGGCTCTGGCGCGGGGAAGGAGGGGATGCTGGTGTGTTGCCGGCCGAACGGGTCCTTTTCAGTCGGGATCCTATGCAAAGAACCCAGGATTCTCTGATGGAATGGTTTTGGGCAGCTTGATCAGCAGGGATGAACAAGGAAAGAAGAAACCGAATTGCAGTCCACGAAATCCCGAAGACGTACTTCGGCAACATGAACAAAACACTCTCTTTCTTGTAAGTTCACAATGCTTTCCAGCCTTTTCGCGACAATGTGTTACCTGCATCCCGTGCCACGTGCACATCCACGCTCCGCGTAATTGGACTCCGTCACAGGGATGAAATGAGAGTGTGTTAATGGGTTGGTGTGCTGCATGATGATGCATGTTGCCTGCTGCGCGGCCCAAAATGGCACTCATCAAGGAGGGCAGAGGGATCATTTGGATTGCCATCATGTGAATGCCAGTTGCGAGGCATCGAGCGGTAGATTCACGAACAGGCTTACATTGCTTACATCTCACTGGGTTCGCCTGGCACTCATATAGCTGTGATACGTGAGCTGTTCGGAGCCATGCAGCTTGCTTCGATGCCGATGACCCCGCTGGGGCGACGGACACTCGACAGTCGTCAAAAGGCTTTCAGGGGGTTCAATTCGGGTTGCAGCACGTACTGTACTCAGCCACCCAGGATGGGATGCTTCGGTTCGGCCGAGCCCCTTACCGAGCCGCAGATCATCACAGGCAATGCCTGTTCTTCGAAAGCAAGGTTTTGCGTCCGGATTGGAGAGCAGCGGTTTTTGCTTGCATGGTACCAGCCATGCATCCAGGTAGGCTGCGTTGCAGGTAGTCCTGAAGCCTGCAGATGCCTGTGCACACATATGCGACCGCCAAGACTTGAAGCATCGGAGTGAAGGCAGAGCGTAGCTCCGCAGGCCACCTGGCAGCCCCAGCACCAGCCGCCCCAGCAATGCTGACGATGCCGACGATGCCGACGCCGACGATGCCGACGCCGACGATGCCGACGCTTGGCGCAAGCTCGGGGATCTTGGGACCTCTCCACTGGCCCCAGCGCCTTTGCATGTCTGGGGGGTTAAAGGTCTAGCATGCTTGCACACTCACTTCACCAGCTTTCCTGACATGGTCCAGGTCGTGCGATACACAGGCGCCTCGGCCCACAGAGCTGAATCATGGGCCTGCATGGGTCAGTTCATGTCCGGAAACACACTGAGGTAAACAGCGTCAATCCTCCTGCTGCGGCAATTGCTTCCTACGAACCATGTCTGCAACCAACCACATGTGCAGCTGCACGGCTGTATTCAGCACGTGCTTGGTTGTATACCGACCGAGGAATCCCGTGACAGCACTGGAAGAGTTTGGGGCGTGCCCAATGCTGGTGGCCGCGGACAATGCATGGATTGCCCGAACAAGGCTGGGAGCAGTACATAGTACGTGTCTGTCTGAAGGGCGACCTTCTTCAAGTCATGGGCTTACACCTCTGCCTTTCGTGGGCTGATGCAGCTCGAGTTCAGGCTGCAGAGGCGACAAAACAGAGTGCCAATAATGGCGCCCTGTGTTGCTTTTCGGCGGTTTGTCCTGGACTCTGGGCCCTCGTTGGCTGCAATGGGGCTTCTTTGCAGACCTCCGACGGTCAGGCAGCCCTCCCTAGCAACCGGTGCAAGGATTGCCAGCTCCGCCGGCACCTCAGAAGACAGATGTCAGGCCTGAAGATCCATTGCATCTCGCCCTTGAGTTTCCTAACAGAGCAGAGCGCATACTCACCTGCCATCATGAGAGCTCGATGTGTTTGATGAGGCCGTTCGCGAGGGCAGCCTATGCAGGACCTTGTGAACTTTGGTCGTCGAGGCTTTGGAATGAAATGATGGCCCTCAGATTGTAGTCCCTTGCATTTTGCGAAGACACGAGAACCTCAGAGGACCTGAGCGCATTGCGGCCAACGCTCGATGGTGCTGCGCGCCGCCGGCCAGATCGCCAGGCTAATTTTGCGGACTGTCCCTTCTTTGAGGAATAGACAGCTTCATGGCAGTCTCGCTCTCCTACTGTTTCGACTCGTCTTTGCCAAGCTGGAAATGGAGATTGTTTGGGAGATGTGACTAGAGTCTTCCATGCTACGCCACTTGAGTGTCTTGAGCAACGTAGTGGTGCTGACTGCCTGGTGCGGTGTTTCTATGGCGTGACCAGGCCCTCATTGATGCTCGCCTACGCGTTCTTTACGAACAGCTTCAGAATGGCCAGATTGCGGATGACATCCAGCGCAAGCTGCGACGTGGCTAAATGCTCTCAGCAAGTGCTCGTGTAGAGGACTTCTTCTTTTACCTGAGCGAAGCTTGCCTGAGCAAGAGCTCGAGCACTTCGATGTTGTTGGAAGCATGCTTGGCACATCTATGCGCGTTTTGTGTCGCATGGCATGAAAGGATATAACATGTAGCATTTTTTTCCGCTCGCGAGCAGGTTGGGCTTCGCGAACGTACTGGGTGCTGGCCGCGAGCAAGAGGCCCACGCGATGCTGCAGGACAAGTCGTCTCTGCAGTACTATGGACAGATTGGACAGCAGCTGATGGAAGGGCATGTATAGTATATGTATAGTACTAAATCCATGCCGTGCATGAGAGCTTGTTGGCAGAGCAGAACTGGCGCAGGCTGCTCGCGTGCCCGGCACGACGTTGTTTATGAAAGGAATGTCATACACGGCTAGATCAGGGTGCAGCAGGTTGATGCTTGAGGTGACCAATCACGTGCGACGGATCGTGTTTTCCGTCTTCGGCCAGCCATGAATGACAAGTACGAACCCCACCATACAGTACAGAGGGTATCCATGAGAACCGCACGCGTGAACGCCTGTGGGCACTGTCATTCCTGTCATGTCGCATTGCAAGCTAATGAGCAAGCAATCTGCAGCAAGCATTTCATCGTGAAGCGTGAAATTTGAAAGCACTTTCCAGAAGAATGTCGCATCGAACTCAACTGTGTGAAGCAGATGTGTCAGGGTCCCCGAAGGTTAATGCCAGGGGACTTTGAAAAATGACTCCTCAGCTCCCGAACGCTCGAAGTCGTCATCTCAACTCCCAGACTCCTGAACTCCATCTCTAGTATGCCCCAGCTGAGCGAAGCCGATGCACAGGATCTCATCACAGAATACTGGCAGCAGCCACTCGGTGTACAGCTTGGATTGTTTGTTTCCTTTTGTCAGGACAGAGAATTTGCTCACCAAAGTGTCACAAACCTCTGCTTCGCTATCGCAGCTTACAGTCGGCATAGGGGAGTCCGCAGGGTGACCATGGGAGTGTGACGGAGTGTGACCTTGAAGACGTGGTTGGGTCTCACCAGGCACAAGTACTGGCTCTCTGGCCTGAAATGGCTTCTGTGAGAAACACGATGGAGGCGCGGGGGCCTCCAAACATACTCAGACCTTGTCCCTTTACTTCAGTATCGACAGCACGCTCTCCACAAACCCTATCCTCCAACCTTGGTGGAGTCCCTGCTTCACGGCAGGCCATCAAGATCTTCGCATGTGCAGTGGCTGCTGTGAGTGCCATCAACTGGGGGTTGTTCTTTAGTCGTCTCTTCGGATCTCTTTGATCATGGCAGCCCTTGTTACAACAAGTGGACCACCGCCAAAAGAGGCCCCCGAATCAGAACAACCCCCAATCCGCCCTAGACATTCACTGGTCATATCGGCTGGGGAGCTAAAGGTTCAGAGCCCAAGCCCGCAAGGCGCCGTTGTACAGATGCCTTACCGACCGCAGGCGAAAAGAAGCTTCCGTGTCCCAGGGATTCACGATGCTTCCACCCACCTTCGGAGCCGACGGCTTTTGATGATCTCTGGCAGGAGCTGGGATCGGCTGTCTGAGCCGGCCGTGGCTACCTCGCGCTCTCAGTGTTTCACCAAGCATCATCATTCGTCTAGGTCGTAGGTAAAAAGGCATCAATATATGAACCTGCACACCTCCATTTACCTCTATTCTTAGGCGTCATGATGGCGTTGTTGCTTTGCGGTTCAATGCTCACGCGGCTGCTCGCAGAAGCACAGATGCGACTGTGGAAAATTCTTACCCCCCTCGTAAGCTTGCCCAGGCATTGAGTGGGGGAATGTTGGACCGTTGCTGGAAGAGAGGTTGATTTCGACAACTGGGAGTGAGTCGATGTACTAAGCTTCTTTTGCAGCATGATGATCTGATTCAACGTGAACTGCCGTTGCTTTTGATGAACTGCACTCCGGATCAATCCAAACAACGTCCTTTCGGTTGCAGGACTATATGGCAGAGAATCAGGACCTGACATAGAGTTGCGGGCAGTATCCGGCGACTGGCTGTTGCCTTTTCTTGTGTGGCTCCAACATCGCACTGGTTTATCTCCTTGGCTACAATGGCAACTACCCGCCACACCACTACCACTGCCACTGCCTGCCACCAGCAACAGCATCACGCGACTGCTGCAGTACCAGTTACCTACTAGTACTACTGCTGTGGCAACAACTGTTTGTTTTCGCATGATCACACTATTCGCCATGTTTAGCCGTGCCCCCAGCTACCCGTCTCGTTCTCCGAAGAGTGAAAACTGCAAGTGCTCATCGTCGTAGTATCAGTCAGCAGCAGCAGGAGGAGGAGGAGCAGGAGGAGCAGGAGGAGCAGGAGGAGCAGGAGGAGCAGGAGGAGCAGGAGGAGCAGGAGGAGCAGGAGGAGCAGGAGGAGCAGGAGGAGCAGGAGGAGCAGGAGGAGCAGGAGGAGCAGGAGGAGCAGGAGGAGCAGGAGGAGCAGGAGGCGCAGGAGGAGCAGGAGGCGCAGGAGGAGCAGGAGGAGCAGGAGGAGCAGGAGGAGGAGCAGGAGGAGGAGCAGGAGCAGGAGGAGGAAAAGAAGAAGTCGTCGTCGTCTTGGTAGTGGCAGTGGCAGCGGCCACGACCACGACCGCGACCGCGACCACGACGACGACGGCGGCGGCGGCGACTGCTACTGTTTCTACTACCACGACTACTGCTACTGCTAGTGCGACAGCAGCTAATACTGCTAGTGCGACAGCAGCTGCTGCTGCTGCTGCTGCTGCTGCTGCTGCTGCTGCTGCTGCTGCTGCTTGTGCTTCTGCTTCTGCTACTTCTACTGCTACTACTACTGCTATGTCTTAATCATGTTTCCTGTCGTTTGTATCGTGAGTATTTGACACTTGTTTGCTATGTGCGAGTCATCTTCGCAACATGAGATGCTGTGGCCTGCCTGGAAGAGAGCGCACGATAGCCATACAATGCAATAACAGCTACGCTAGCAGCAGCCTTTGGCCCTTGGAATTTTGGATTGGTTCAGTGGAATGTTTAAGGCCTAGGTCACTAGAAGTGATTGGAAGCCGTCATCGCGTCTCCTTTCATGTGACTTCGGGTGTTGTTTCAGGAGGTCTTGCAGACTTCGCATGGGTTTCAGCTTCCTGAATCTTATTCCTTGCAAGGAGCTGATCCTACCACAGCGACGTAAAAAGAAAAAGCCGGGAGAGGACGAGGACGAATGACCACCGTCCTGTGCTCACGACCCAATGGTGCTATCACGACAAGGTCGAATTTTCGCAGCAAACAGCAGGGAACCCCATGCCACTTCTTCGGCTTAGAGTTTCCGCTCTCATGCCATTGAATGAGGGGGTTGGGATCTCTGCAGGAGGATCGGGACGTGGACGACAGCTGAAGCATGCGTGGCACATGTGAGAAGGCCATGTCCCCGTAGTTTTGTACATATGACCGGAATGATGCCCAGTGAGATATGGTGAGGCTGTAGGTTGCAGTTGTAAGCCCGAGACTCGCCACAGAATGGCAGAGCACCGGGAAGACTTGCAGCGATAACTGTGCACTTATGGGTCTCATAAGCTATGAACCGACATGGAGAAGCGAATGGGTTCTTGTAGATATATCCCGAGCATGCATGGCCCTTTCCAGCAATTGCAGCCTTAGCCTTGCGCCGGCATGCCAAAAAGCTAATGGAGCAACTGCAGCTGGGGTTTCTTGACTACGCGTGAGACGACTTGCAAGCTCCCTCCACTACTGCATCATCGCGAACTATTTAATATTAAGCTTATTTTAAGGGGCTGCGCCCATGGGCGGGCAGCGCACGCAGAAGCCCGGGGCGAGCAGTTTCTAAGCATGTTGAGGCCCCGAAACTCCCTTAAAATCTCTAAGCGTTAAGTTTCTAAGCATTTTCAGGCCCCTAAACTCCCTTCAAATCTCTAAGCGTTTGAGGCTCCTAGACTCCCTTAACGTTTCTAAGCACTTTATAAGGCCCCTAAACTCCCTTTTTCCTAGCCCCGGGAGCCGCTGATGCTCCTGATGCGCGCCTGGGGGTCCCGGGCTGGACCCGCTGATGCTCATGATGCGCGCCCTTTGGGGGCCTCCGTGGCGACGCAAAAAACCACCGAAAAAAAACCGTTCACCGGCGGCACGCGGGGGTCGGCGGCACTGGCGTCCGGCCTAATTCTGCTTCGCAGAAGGCCAGAGGCCAGCAAGGCTATTCCCGGGACGACCCGGGCTAAAAGGTCCGCATTTGCTCGGTCCTTTGGGGACCTCGCGCTGCCCGATTTAATGGCTACCGCCAGTGCCGCCGACCCCCAACTCTAAACCCTAAACCCGAAACCCCAAACCCGAAACCCGCAACCCGAAACCCGAAACCGGAAACCAAACCCTAAACCGTAAACCGTAAACCCGAAACCCTCAACATGGGGGGGGGGGGGGGGGGGGGGGGGGGGGGGGGGGGGGGCATGCACTGGGGCCATTGCCTCGCTGTAAATAGGGGTCCGGGGCTCGGGGCCCCGCGAAACGTGCGCAGCGAGGCAATGTCCGCTAGTGAAGATTTTTCAGTGTCAGGGTGGAGGTTACGTATGCATATCTACTATGTATATGTGCTACATTGTACATGTATGGAGACTATTGAACCTTGGGTCCATGAGCCATGGGTGCCAGGGGGTCGAGGGCATGGGGGCCATGCGATGGACATGGGAAGGGTGCATGGGGGGGGGGGGGTGAGAGCGGGGAGGGCGGAGCGGGCGGGCATGCACTGGGGCCCTTTAAAGTAATCTGATAGGAGCATGGGGCACGGGGCATGGGAAGGGTGCATGGGGGGGGGGGGTGAGAGCGGGGAGGGCGGAGCGGGCGGGCATGCATCGGGGCCCTTTAAAGTAATCTGAGAGGAGCACCTAAAAGAATGCTAATGGTGGCAGCCATGTGGGATCCTGGGGCCATGAGCTGGAGCCGGGGTCGAGGGCATGGAGCCGAGGTTGAATGGAAGGTCATGGGGCTATTAGCCATGGGTGCCAGGGGGTCGAGGGCATAGGGGCCATGGGAGGGAGCGGAGGGGGCGGGGAGAGGGCGGAGCGGGCGGGCGAGCCGGGGTCGAGGGGTTGAGGGCATGGGGGCCATGGGTGGGGCCACGGGGTCATGCGAAACGTGCATCCATGAGGTGTGGGTGGTGGGAGCCATGTGGGATCATGGAGCCATGAGCCATGGGTGCCAGGGGGTCGAGGGCATGGGGGCCATGCGATGGACATGGGAAGGGTGGGGGGGGGTGAGAGCGGGGAGGGCGGAGCGGGCGGGCATGCACCGGGGCCCTTTAAAAAGGGGCCATGGGAAACGTGCATGGGGGGAAGGGGTGTGTGGGTGGTGGCAGCCATGTGGGATCCTGGGCCATGAGCTGGAGCCGGGGTCGAGGGCATGGAGCCAGGGTTGAGGGCATGGGGGCCATGGAAGGTCATGGGGCTATGAGCCATGGGTGCCAGGGGGTCGAGGGCATAGGGGCCATGGGTGGTGGGAGCCATGTGGGATCATGGAGCCATGAGCCATGGGTGTCAGGGGGTCGAGGGCATGGGGGCCATGCGATGGACATGGAAAGGGTGCATGGGGGGGGGGTGAGAGCGGGGAGGGCGGAGCGGGCGGGCATGCACCGGGGCCCTTTAAAGTAATCTGATAGGAGCGCCTAAAAGAATGCTAAAACACTCATGAGGTGTGGGTGGTGGGAGCCAGCTGGGATCATGGGGCTATGAGCCATGGGTGCCAGGGGGTTGAGGGCGTGGGGGTGGCGGAGCGGGGGGCGGGGAGAGCGGGGAGGGCGGAGCGGGCGGGCATGCACTGGGGCCCTTTAAAGTCATCTGATAGGCTCTAGGCGCATGGGGCCACGGGGCCATGGGAAGTGTGCATGGGGGGGGGGGGGGGGGGGGGGGGGGGGGGGGGGGGGGGGGGGGGGGGGGGGGGGGGGGGGGCATGCACTGGGGCCCTTTAAAGTCATCTGATAGGGGAATGGGGAGAGGGGGAAATGCGAAACGTGCATCCATGAGGTGTGGGTGGTGGGAGTGGGGGATCATGGAGCCATGAGCCATGGGCTATGAGCCATGGGTGCCAGGGGGTTGAGGGCGTGGGGGTTATGGGATGGAGCGGGCGGAGGGGGCGGGGAGAGCGGGGAGGGCGGAGCGGGCGGGCATGCGCTGGGGCCCTTTAAAGTCATCTGATAGGGGCTAGGGGCATGGGGCCACGGGGCCATGGAAGTTGGTCAACTGGGTGGGGGGGGGTGTTAGAGTCGGTGTGAGGTTGGCGTGGGCGGGCTGGCATGCACTGGGTCCATTTAAAGTCAATCTGATTGGGACATTAGGAGCACGCTGATGAAATCGAAAACGTATCTATGGCGCCATGACCAGGTGGGTGCACATGGGGTCAGGTGCATGGGGCTTGCGAATGGACACTGGGAAGCGGGTGCATAGGTGGGGGGTGTGGTGAGAGAGCGGAGAGGGGCGAGCGGGCTGGCATGCACCTGGCCCTTTAAAGTAAATCTGATTAGTAGCATGGGGCCACGGACATGGGAAGGGTGCATGGGGGGGGGGGGTGAGAGCGGGGGGCGGAGCGGGCGGGCATGCATCGGGGCCCTTTAAAGTAATCTGATAGGAGCACCTAAAAGAATGCTAATGGTGGCAGCCATGTGGGATCCTGGGGCCATGAGCTGGAGCCGGGGTCGAGGGCATGGAGCCATGGGTGCCAGGGGGTCGAGGGCATAGGGGCCATGGGAGGGAGCGGAGGGGGTGGGGAGAGGGCGGAGCGGGCGGGCATGCACTGGGGCCCTTTGAAGTCATCTGATAGGGTCCACGGGGCCATGAAAGGGTGCATGGGGGGGGGGGGGGGGAGGAGAGCGGGGAGGGCGGAGCGGGCGGGCATGCACTGGGGCCCTTTAAAGTCATCTGATAGGGGCATGGGGCCACGGGGCCATGGGAAGGGTGCATGGGGGGGGGGGTGTGGGTGGTAGGAGCCATGTGGGATCATCTGGGAAGGGTGCTTGGGAGAGGGGAAGGGCTGTGGGTGTTGGAGCAAGACTATGGGTCTTCACTAGCGCCTCCCCCGCTCAAAGCTGGGGTCGGCGGATACAGGCTCTGAACCCTCAAACCCCGAACCTAAACTGCACCCAACAAATTGCCGCCGCAGACGTTGAGCTGGAGTTATCTGGGCGTTCATCCTGCAATTGCAGCCCTGTAGCAGAAAGCTAAGCACGACTTGAGTCATAGGATGCTCCTTGGCAGTGTTGCATTCGATCTGGGTTGACATGGTGTTTGTTTGTGTTTTGTCTCTGTTGCATCCACATCCTCGCAGCAGCGTCTCTCTTGCTTGAATGCTTCGCATCGAGTTCATTCATGCTTGTTGTCTAACACGTGACGAGGGAGAACAGAGCCACGCAAACAACATCTCACCAGCTAGACGTTCGCGTGACTGCATGCTGGCGAACATTGATGGCATTGCAGGGGTTGGTGTGAAGCATGGTCTAGTGCTACTTGCAATGCTAAGCCAGGTCTCGTTTGTGGACTACGACTTGGACCCAGACCATATCTCCGGAGTTCTCAACTATGATCCTCCGGAGGATCTCTCTGTAGCACCACGGCAAAGACTGCGGGCGAGGGTTCGAATTCAATTGGTGCTCATACTTGCCCTTGGCAGTCTGTCGGCAAGGAATGGGCGGTCGGCCCCCTCCCCTGCCCTACATGCGAAACCCCACAGCCTGGGCGGCAACTCAGGTGACACACTTCGTGCTGTACTTGGCTCGTGCTCTGGCAGCACTGATGCCACTGCCTCTGTTGCATAGTGATCGCCAGTGATTGTCGCAACATTCATCCTCAAACCCCTACAGATCCTGAAGCGCCAAGGCCCCCAAGCCCAACGAGACCTAAAAACCCTGCAGAGTCCACAAATCCACTAATGGAATCATGCACGAAACCTCCAACCAAGGCTATGTGAATGGGCAGCTGGAGCGGGCACCGTATCCATTCAATGTCTCTGAGGAGGAGCTCACCCAGCTTGCTGCGCGGCTTCGAAAGGTTTCCTTCAGTCAAGGCTTCAAGGCTTGCCAATGGCACGCCGTGCCCGCGGCTCAAGAACCAACTGCCCAAGCTACCCTGTTTGCAGCCCGAACCCTTCCGGGACCCCTTCCCGTTTTGGGTTGGGGGCTTAAGTGAGTTCGGGAGTCGACTGATTCAGTGTCGGTTCAAGCTTAATCTGCAGTCTCTCAGCTTTTCACGAGCTCATCTTCCCCGCTTAGCCCCGAATCCCGGAATCCCAGCCCAATACGGAACCTGCTTGACAGTTGCAGTTGCGGGGCGTTGGGGTCTTTAGAGTTTAGGCTGCAGGCCTTCGGGCGGAGGGTGTCCCACTTTGGCTTTGGTCTCACACTCACACACTAACGTCAACCCCAAACCCTAATCTGCCAAGGGCCAACCTAATAGGGTTTTCAACCCTTTTGAACCCCGAGCACGGGTCCGGATGCGCAATTGAAAGCCTTAAACCCTAAACCCTCGACCTTTAGGGTTGAGGCCCTGGCTGCCCTTCCTCGAAAGCCCTGCAGAGCTCAGCATGCTACATGTTTCAGCCCCGGGTGGACAAGCCATGTAAGTAGAGTATAGGGCTTGGGGCCTAAGGGTTTATAGGAGGGACGCGGAAGGTCTTCGAAGTTTGGACCTTGGTGCCAAGGCGTCCACGGTGACAACCACGACAGAAGAGGTGGTAGAAGATGGTACCTAAGCTGCACAGGTCGGTACTCTTTGAGGTCTTGCCGCATGTCCAAGCTGAGCGCCAGAGCTGCCACTGAGATACCGCCAACGCCTCGAACACCACGGAACTTGCAAATGTCACCAGCACCACCACCAGCGGCACATCGACCACAACGGCCACATCGACCAGCTCCACAACAACGCGCACCAGCACGACGACTATGTTCGGAGACACGATTCGGAGCCTGGGCGAAATTCTAGAGGGTCTCTGGGTGAGATGCTGTTGCTCAGGAGTCCTGCGTTAGGGTGCTTTACCTCTCGAGCTTCTTTCTGCTCCAAGGATGCAGATTCCGTGCGACACTGCCGTGAGCTCAGGTTGTGGTATGTGAGCGTTTCGCAACTTTTTGTATAGGTTTCAATCTCCACACGACAGCCGCTCAGCGCAGCTCTCTGTCAAAGGAGCTGGAAGGCTACACGCACATGCTGCTGTACTCAGCAACGGAGTTCGCGGCCTCTGATCTGCAATGGGTGCAGCTTTGTACGTTGTGGCCATTTCCCCTTTCAGCTCCCTGTTTTCGCAGCATGGCTGCAGCCGTGTATTTGGCCGCTGTACGTCGTATCGGTTGTGGCTGCAAGTGTTCCGAATGCGGTGGCACATCTGGATACGGTGGGCACTTTTTGGCACACCTGACAAAGTAGAACCGAACACAAAGAGAAAGCAATAACGAAGTTCGCGGCTGGGTGCTAAGATGACTTTGGGGGCTGGGACAAGTATCGCTTGAAGAATGGATCTAAACATGCAATCCACACGGCAAATCGATGTTCCACTTGGTTCTCAGGAGCAGACGTATCCCGTGATTCTGGAGCTGGACAATGCGAATTCGGCCGCTACGAACATCAGTGACCCTGACTTGTCAGATATATATACATATATATATACACATATGTATAGAATATCTCTTCAGTGTCCTTTGCTAGCGAACCCCTTAGCAAGGGAAGGAGGTGCTTTCTTGGTCCTCGAGTCCTAGCCGCCTGCGTGTTGCTGAGTGTCCCTTTGCAACCCTACCTGCACGAAGCTTCCCAAGCGTTCAGGGTCGGCCAAGATTCTCTGAGATCGCCTTGCAGACACAGGTTACGTTGCCGAAGACCTGAACTTGGACGACTTGGCTGGCACAGTGGAGTGGGACCACCCAGACGACTACTCCAAAGTCCAGGCCGCACAAGTTCCGTGTAATTTTGCCTGCGCTGAGGTTTGGGTTGACTCAAGCCGGGGTTGTGTTCAAGTCGTAAATTTAGACGAACCGAGAGTTCCATCCTGAAAAGCCGACGCACCTGGAGGGCCTAAATCTAAGGCTAAGGCCTTTCTGGCCATGCTGCTTCGACTTGCGTGCCGCATGAACAATTGCATGCTGCCTCGCGGGGGCGCAGTTTGTGCTCGATTGTCAAAGATGGGAAGAAGTACGATTCAGTACGATTTGTTGCCACCAGTTTGTGCTCGATTGTCAAAGATAAAAAGAAGTACGATTTGTTGCCACCAGTTTGTGCTCGATTGTCAAAGATGGGAAGAAGTACGGTTTGTTGCCGCCAGCTGTGCTGGATTGTAAGGGATGGGACGACGTACGAATTGTTGCCACCAGTTCGTGTTCTTTTGTCGAAGAGGGGAAGAGCTACGATTTGTTGTCGCCAGTTTGTGCTCGATTGTCAAAGAAGGGAAGAAGTACGTTTTGTTGCCACTAGTTTGTCCTCGATTGTCAAAGAAGGGAAGAAGTACGATGTGTTGCCACCAGCTTGTGCTCGATTGTCAAAGATGGGAAGAAGTACGTTTTGTTGCCACCAGTTCCTGCTCGATTGTCAAAGAAGGGTACAAAGTACGATTTGTTGCCACCAGTTCTTGCTCGATTGTCAAAGATGGGAAGAAGTACGATTGGCTGCCACCAGTTTGTGTTGATTGTCAAACATGGGAAGAAGTACGATTGTTGACGCCAGTTTGTGCAAAGATGGGAAGAAGTACGATTTGTTGCCACCAGTTTCTGCTTGATTATCAAAGAAGGGAAGAAGTACGATTTGTTGCCACCAGTTTGTGCTCGATTGTCAAAGATGGGAAGAAGTACGATTTGTTGACACACGAGTGTCAACGATGGGAGGAAGTACGATTTGTTGCCGCCAGTTTGTCCTCGATTGTCAAACATGGGAAGAAGTACGATTTGTTGCCGCCAGTTTGTGCTCGATTGTCAAAGATGGGAAGAAATACCATATTTTGCCACTAATTTGTGCTGGAGTGTCGAAGTACGTGCGTGTAGGAGGCGCCCGCGCGCAATTGAGACCGCAAGACAAGACAGCATGAATTTGGAGGCTCTTAACTAAAGGCCCCTTCGCCTCAGCCCCACTGGTCAACTCGTCTTTGTGTCTTAATTCGAGAACACAGCACAAGCCCGAAGTCTCAAAGACCCTACGCCGCTGGCGCCCCCCCAGGAGTACCAGACGGAGCTCCAGGATGTTGATGGCAATTCGCCCTTGTCGCTGGCCACCACCCCTGTGAGCGCAAGCCTCACCATCACCGCAGCAAGCTCAGGGGGAAGACTTGGGCAAAGATGCTGGGGAAATTGATGTTGGGGTTTGATGTTCTGGCTGTTGGGGGTTTAGGAGGACCTTTGGAGTTGTTCGGAAAGCTCAGGTCCCCTCCACTCCACGCTCCATCTACGGCCGCCTTGCTATCTACACGCAGTCTGCGCGTTGCCGCTCCACAGTTCCGTCCGTCCTGACTATCCAGGCGCCTGTTCTTTTGGAAAAGTAGCTGTGTGCACTCAGAGGCTCCGTCGGCTTTGTGCAGTTGCTAGAATCTAGAAGATCAAGAATCAAGAGTTTGATGAGAGACCACAGGGAAGCTGTTGCTGGAGACTGTGACGCATGAATTCCCTGCAGCAGCTTCTGAAAGACCCTACGCAGCGACCCTAGGACTCTTCTCCCACCCCAAACCTAACCCCAAACATCAGGGTGCCACGCTGGACTTCACAGTCGGGGACCTGGCCCTCATCGACAAGGACCTTGACGAAGGCGCCGGCGAGCGGGGACATGAAGGGACCCAGCGGAGGGCGCGCGGGCGTCTGTGGTGTCTCCCCAAAGTGAGCGGGAAGTGTTGAGTCATGGACTCATGGACTGTTTTGACATTGAGGGAGGTTCACGACGGTGGCTTGACAATTCGCGGGCGCCAGCGGTTGATCTTCTGCCGTAGCCGTCGGGTCAAAGCACAGAAGAGAGGACTCTTGTGCCTTGCAACCCGAAAACTTGGTGTCAATGTTACGTGTTCTCCGTCTGTCAGGGGCCGAGGTCGCTTGTCTTCCCGTGGCTGAGTTGAGTGTGGTCAAAAGCTTGAAGCGGCACCTGCACAAGCTTATCGGGGTGCCGCGATCTAGGCAACACCGATTTAGGCAAAACCTCCTCTACAACGGCATTCGGCTGCAGGACGATCTCATGTATGATCTTCCAATCGATGTGCGTTGGTGGTGCTGCCTTTCATGAACACTTCCCAGGAGCAAGCCGATGATTGCCCGAGCAGCAGCGGATGGCTGTACGACTGAGGTGAGCACGATCTTACACCGACCGCAGGATCCAAACTGTCTGAGCCATGACGGAATGAGCCCTCTTGGCATGGCTGCATGTTGTGGTCACATTGAGGTGGCGCAGCTATTGCTAGAAGCTGAGGCATGGATAAACGAGATCGATCATGATGGCAACACGCCTCTCACCTGCGCAGCTTACAGAGGTCATAACGACATGGTGCACTTACTGCTGCAGGCAGGCTCTCCCACAAACACGACAAACATCCATGGTGACACAGCGCTCAGTCGCGCATCTGCCCGAGGATACACGGACCTTTCAAACGTGCATGGCGAAACAGCCCTCATTCGCGCAGCCAAGCGTGGTCATTTGCAAGTTGTCCGTTCGCTGCTCGCTGCCGGTGCAGACAGGGAGGTAGCTATGCAGGCATCAAAGCCTCCCAAGCTGCCAAAGGCAGGGCCAAGCTGGCATTCTTCAGGGTGAAGCGAGTTTCTGCGGACCCGAGAAAGGCCCCGCCTTTCGTCGTTGAACACCACGGTAGCACCGCGCAGTGAGGCTTTGGAATTCGTGAGCGGAAGAGTCGACGGCGAAAAAAAGAAAGGCTTGCCAAGGGACCCAGCCCAAGGGTTTGGAGAGAGAGAGAGAGAGAGAGAGAGAGAAGCTTAGTTACTTGGTGAGTGGGTGCCCGCCTGGCCGAAATATGGAAGAGGCACCATCAGATCAGTGCTACAGCATTGGCTCTGCTAGGCGGTTCTAAATTTCAGGGAGGGGCATGCTACTTTGGAAGTATCCTGGCCATGCTCTCTCCATGTCACCTGACAGGAGAAATCGGAGGCGATATCACTTGGAACACACCGAGGACTTGGATGCATTGTCATTTCCTGGCAGAGCCTTCCAAAGCTGGCTTAGACACAAACGAACCCTACATTCCAGCCCCAGATGGCCACTAAATGGTCCCAATGCTGTTGCCTGGGAAGGCTTAAACAAGGATATGGCCCCATGGAGATGAGAGATTAGAAGGGAGATGGCCGTGAGGACCGTGGGCCCTGTGGCCAAGCTCATGGTCTACCTGGCCACGTCGGCAGCACCCTCAGACACTTCAAACCCAGGCCTAGGGCTCTACCTTTCTCAGATTAGGAGTTTGGACGCGCAGGGCTGGGTGCTGCCTGCGCATCTGTTGGGATCATGTCTGTAATCCTAACGGGTGCGGCTGCTGAAAGCCCGGGGTCAGGGTCTGTCCGTCTCGGCACTTTGGCACGCCGTCGCGTCGCTCATTGCGTATGATTCGGTTGCTCTTGAAGGTCAATTTACGCCGGCTTTTCGAAAGTTTGTCTCTGCCCACCTGATAGCTCCGTCTCCAAACCCTAGGCGGATGGTGACGACCGATACTTCCTGAGGGAGCTGTCTCCGACTACAGAGGCTCGAGGTGAAAGATGTTCTAAGACTGTTAAGGGCTTGCTTGAGAAGGCTGTTCCATTGTGCCCAACTGACTTCGCTGTTCGTTTCAGGGTTCGTCACCGGATGCTGCTAAGTGGGGAAAGCTCTTTCAGGCTTTATCCCCAGCTCGTGTGTCGATGGCATGGCTGTCGTGGCTCTGAGGTGCAAGCTCGGTAGGAGAGGCTGTGAAAGGAAGTAGACATATGAGGCGCCACTCTGTTGGAAACGACTGAGGCCTCTTTAACGGCTCCCATCTTCCCATCCTCCCAACAAATGCACGGTAACTGTAACTCTTGGCCTTCTGCTTGAAGCCCTGATCGAGTGTTCCCTGATTCCTGCGCTGCTTCGAGCTTAAAGCGCGGCCAAAGGGGCCTCCCTTCCCTCAGCTAACCTCCAAGCGCAGCGAAGCCGAGCAAGCTCAGGAGAGCCTGCTTATCGAGCCCAACTACTTCTTAGGCTTGGACCTGAACGAGACAGCGGCTCGGATGCTCATTTTTTCTGGACTTTGCCAGCACCGGTGTGAGCTTGCTATGAGCTCTCCAGGCAGTCTAACATCTACTACCCCACTCCTGTACCGCAGTCCTCTCAACAATCAAGACAGAGATGGTGTAAGACCTCGCTGCTGAAGTGCAGCCCGTGTATTTTAATGTAAGACAGACTGTAGTGTTAATTTGTTTACGGTTTGGGGTCCCGGGTTACAGGAGCTTTCGGGGCAGGGTAGCAGGCTATGGGGGTCTAAACGAGAGGGCTGAGCGCTCAAGTCTCAAAGCCTTTCAAAAAGCGACCCTAAAACGACAGAGGATGGCACCACGGTTACCCGGACCACTACGCAGACAGGACCCGACGGGAGGGGAGCTGTCGGAACTCGAAAGCCTGGGAATTGGGTTCAAAGGTTCTCGGTGGTGGAGGTTAGCGGCCACTGAGGTTTCGAGTTGAGGTCACGGTTCACGCGGCACAGTGGCAACTTCTGGCTGTGCTTCATGTCTGTTGGGGATGAAGCCCAAACACCACTCGCTCCCCCCCAAGTCTCCAACTCTGACCCTTCAGGTGATTTTTTTCAGTCAACTGTAGACTCCTATCAAATATGCCCTGAGGAAACATGAGCTCCTGGGTCCAGAGTGGGCCAGAGGTGATCCCTCCGGCGCTCCCTCGCGCGCTTGGACAAGGGCCAACACAACCTTACGACGCTGTTTTCTTGCCAGGTGCGCATGACTCACATTCTCGTCTATTCCTTGTCCTCCACGGTGGAGATGAGGACGCAAGCTGCTCATGTCTCCCCTGCACCCTCGAGCCATCGAGCCATCTAGTGCGAATTCCCGCAAAGCCCCTCAAAAGTCGAATCCTTTTACTGCAGCTTTCGAAAAAGGACGCCGGCAGCCTTCGAGATCGCTGACGCCAACGCCAGCGTCTCCAACATCACCTTCCCAGATGAAGACCTGGACCTGCATGAGGTGGGAGGTGCCTCGACCGAGCTACTTGGGGATCATCTCCTTCAGGGGTGTTTTTTTTTCGTAAGGCGAATTTGGGTGAGGCTTGAATGATGCTAGCTTGGCTTGCGGGGAGGATGGAGGGTGAGCTTCAAAAATGATGGTTGGGGTTCCAGGCTGTTGTACTCCAGGCGGGCCATAGTTTGGATTGGGCCCCTGAGGGGAGCTGAGGGGTGCCAAGCATGAAAGGGGCCCTGAGACGCGAAAAAGTCACGTGCGGCTAGCAAGTTCAAGATGTCTATTCCAACTAACTGTATAACTAGCCGGATGCAAAGGGCCGGGTGTGACTGAGGCACCGTGTCCTGGGAACCCCCAGGCCTCTACGAGGCAGCCGGAGAGAACAATCCATCGCAAGCTTGAAGCGGATGTTTGTTCTAACAACTCAGTTCCTCATCCATGATGCAGGAAGCGGTCGCGCACTACCGGGTGTATATTGCCATGAACGATCGCGGGCTGGATAGGTGCGAAGCCCAGTCGAGGGCATTGTGCTGAGTGGCTGAAAGGCGGTTCGACGAACGTGCAAAGCAGTGGCATGAGTAGCTACGAAACAAACAAGAGCAAAAGCTCTTAAGGCTTTAAACTCATAATGCATGGATGCATGCAGCTGTGACAAGTTCTGCCCGGCAGGATTCTGGCAGCTCCTCAGTCGCCGGTCGGCACGAATTTCGGGAGCGTTCCAGCGGAGACAGTCTTGCCATACTGCACCGCAGCTGCAAGAGGCTAAGAGGAGGTGGTTCTCCTTCTCCTGGTTGCAGGGCTAAATTTGCCAGCACCGACGGCATTTGCTAGCCAAGTGAGATGACTTCTTGTTGCCAGTTGCTCCCAGATTCTTTCGATCCAACGCAGCCCCAGGCCACAGAACATGAACATGTGTTTTTAAGTGTTGTTTGTTCAATTGTGTTTTGTTCTATGAATCTTCTCGTTGTTATATGCTCATTTATGGTTTGTGTGTGTGTGTGTGTGTGTGTGTGTGTCTGTGTGCGTGTGTGCTTTTTTTCAACATGTTTCATTTTGTTTTTTTGTGAAGCTACCAAAACTGAGACTTAAGCCCCTATGCCATGTACGACAAAGCCAGTGAACTCGCAATGCCCAATTCCATATGATTGCCCCGCTCAGGTGATCAAAGCGCCAATGTGCGGCCCATTGCGCTGCAAGCGGCGCAGCCCACGGTGGTGCCCCTGCTCCTATGAACCCCCTGCCAGAAAGTCCAAGTGGCTGCTCAGCAGCTTGCGTGAGAGCTTCACGTTTAAATTTGCTGAGTTGCTCAGACATCCTCTATAGCCGTCCTTATATGCCAACTTTCGAAGATCGCCCCACGAGTCAAAGAGCCTCGCATGCCACCCAGGGCTCCCCTGAACAGCATGTTTTCTCTCGATGTCTTCAGAAGAGGTGCTGGTGCACTCCGTCTCCACGCTCTCCGAACAGACGACCCCGACCTGGAAAAATGTCAGCGACACCAACTTTCAGGTCGGGAACAGGGGGCAGCTTGGGGGCTTCGGGGAGTTTGGGAAGGGAACCCTGCGAGGTAAGGAAACGACACCCTGAAAAAACGGGCCCTCAACCCGGAGGTCACCAACGTGAACCTGGAAGACCTTGACCTGGATGTGGGTCAGCTCGGGGGCTCGATCGTCTGGGAGCCCTGCCCAGACTTTGAGAACAGACCAAAGGAAAGGGCGTTTGGAGCTTCCTCTTTTTTCCGGGCTTAGGGAGTCTTTGGGCTTAAGCCCCCCCCCCCCCCCCCTCGCAGCCCTAGAGACGCCGCTCCGAAACGCTGTTGACGTAAGGATCTTCCATACCAAGAATCCCTCGTGACCCACTACATGGTCTACTTCGGCCGGCTGGTCTACAGCTGCTCCGCCGGCCATAGCCCGTACGCAAAGCGTGCGCTTTATAGTGTAGAATATTGTATATACTTGTACACGCTTGCGCGCGCCGCCTCGGCAGCCGGGCCGGCCTAGGGACAGGAAAGGAGGAAAGAGGGTTTCTGAGAAAGGCCTCAAAAAAAGGGGAGGGTCCCAGGAAGGGTCCCCCCTCTACAGGGGCAAGGAGATCCCGTGTCTACTTGTTCCAAGCGCTTCTCGGCAGGAAGCCGAGGGGAATGATTATATGTATAAACACCGCTACATGGTATTGTATTGTACTATCTTCTGTTTTACTCTGTATACATACGTGTCTGTTGGTTTTGTTGATTTACTCCTTGTTGGGGCCCTCCCAGGTTACGGAACCGATTCCGAGGGCATTTGGGATCTCAACACCGCCTCCAAGGACTGCCACGCGTGTTGGGCCCAGTTTATTCTAACTTTTTGTATGAAGGGGTTTGTATCTTGGCTTGCGGGGGCTTTAGTAACTTTAGTATTGGTTTGGCTAGTTTTCGGGGTTCTGTGGCCTGTTTGGTGGTGGGGAGGGCAGCAGGGCAGCAGCTGCCGGCGAGTCTAGAGTTATTGTGGAAGGGCTTTAGTGTTTAATGCGTGTCCACCCATGGCATCCACACACACACAGGACACATTCGTGGCGGCTGCAATTTGGTGGCACTTCGCCACGCCCCCAGAGTCGGACCTCCAACGCTGTCTCGTTCTGTTTCGCTCTCTCCACTGTAATCGGGTATGAAATGCTGGCTTCTGAACAAAGGATGTCCTAAACCTGCCCTACTGTAAAGACCTGCAGCATGCAGCTGTCAAGAAGAGGCAGGCTCACAATGAGCAGAAGTCTTTGCTCATGTTTCAGGACTCTTGGGCCTCGTGTTACATGGAAAATTGCTGCTAAGGACTTTGGGATCTTGAGCCGCCTTTGTTGAAAAGGGATGAACTCGCTCGTTGCAAGTGACCTGTCAGTCCTGCTACGCGAATCCCCACCCCCCCACCCCTCTGAAGTTCTCTGAAGCTCGCAAGCGTTTGAGGTTGAACTGAAAGCCGAAACGACCTTCGCACCCAGCGACTACATCCTGGTCTATGCGGCCTCGGCCGTAAGCTCGGTCCAGGGCATTGAGAGCTTGGTTTGGGTGCCAAGCCGTCGAGACACCGGAGCACTCCAAAAGAGTTCTTGAGTGCCTTAGGGAAGCCACGGGAAAGGCTTGGGGTCTGGATGCCTCGCCTCTTTTTCGAGGCCCTCGCTGAGCAGACGCGGCCCGCAACGCGCTTCATCCCTGACGACAGTGGGGCCCTCAATGGCAACGAAGAGAGAGACTTTTTGCCAGTAGGTTGACATTGGGGCCCGTCGTTGCCATAGTCAGCTGAGGCTAAGGTGGAGCGCAACTGTTTAAAGTGAGGGCAAGTGTGCAGCCAGGCTTCACCGTCCATTCGCTCACCTTCACGGACCTAGACCTCGACAACGACGAGGTCTTTTCGAGCTTTGGGGTGCTTTGGGTGCTTTGGGTGGGGGAAACAAAGCCGTTTCACCGTTTCACCACTGTCAGTTCCAGGCTTCCAGACTCCCACTCCCGACCTCCTCTGCCCTCTCTTCAAATCAACTCCCAACCCCTCAAAAGCCCGATCAAGAAAATCACCTCAAAGCAGCCGGAACTTCGCGGAACTTAGACTCCCTTGCCAGCTTGGTGGTACCCTGGGCTGGTGGGAGCACAGCCAGAGCTACAAGGTGGCGACTTGGCGCTGACAGGTTCCGGAAGGGGGGGGCTCTTGTGGACTCTTCAAGATTCCTTTTTGGGGGGGCTCGGCTTATCCTTCATGGGAGAGCACCGAGGAATACTACCACGTCTTCCTGGCAACGGACGCGGCCGGCTCAAACCGCGTCCGCATCAGCAACGACACAGGCGAGAGCCCAGGGACTCCAATTGGAATTCCCAATGGCCTCTTTTTTAGTTTTTTTTTCAAAAACGTTTTCACTCCCGAAAGCGCGCTTGAAAGTTTGAAGGCTCGTTTTCTTGTTCTTGGTTCCGTCTTAGGGCAGCTTCTTATGAGTTTAACCACTGATTGGGTTGTAGCGATCGAGATCTCGGGTGAAAAGCAGGGGCGGTACTAGCATCTCACTGGAAGACATGCAACAGCTTAAGCAGCGCGGGCCAAACCCTTCGCTCCGGGGTTTCGGGGGATCACTTCGGGACTTCAGGGGCCTTCACCCTGCGTCGAGCTGGAGAAAATGGAATGATGAGATGTCAAGAGCGGGGTGGGTCCTGAAACCTGTTGGCGGACGCCAAATACGCAAGTGGACCTTGGGAAGCAATTGAACTTGCACTTGAAGTACCTCTGAAACCGATGCTGCGCCTGGTACGTTGGCAGAGCATGAGGGCAGGTTCTGCCCCTGAACTCGGCGCCCTCCAACAACACAACACGCGGCGCCTTTGCATCAGTGCTGCACTCACAATGCAAAATGCCGGGCAGCAAAGGCCTCAACCCCTAAGCCTATACACCCCAGACCCTGCGGCACCCAGCAGTTGCGTGCAGGCGTACCGCAAGGAACAAGCTATTTCAACGTGGAGCCCGACACGACGGTCTTCCCCCAACATGTTTAAATTGAGGTTCACCGCGGTTCAGGGAGGTTTAAAGAGTTGCGCCCTGGAGCAGTTGCTTGAACTGGGCTTGAACCGCGATGAAAGTCTTGGATCCTACAATTTTTGTGACACCTTCCGCCAGGTCTGGTTGCCAGGAAGCCTGCATGCGACCCACTTCTGCATCTTTCAGGCCATGCGGTCACGATGAAGAACTCCAGTCGTCCCCAAGCGTAAAAGTAGGGAGCCCGACGCAACCTCCAGAGGCACATCAATCAGACACACCCCGATTGTTCAAGCTAGTGTTGGGGGGATGGCTGGAGGTGATTGTTTAGAGGCAGCAGCAGGGCGCCCACCCAGAAATCAAAAAAGGATCTGCTTTGGCGCTCATGTTTGGGAAGTCTGAAGCCCTGAACATTTAAGCCTCGAAGCTCCTCAAACCCGAATGTAGATCCGGCTGGGAGGAGACGCGGCTGGTCGAGGAGAACACGCCTGCGGCCCTTGCCATCTCAGACACTTTCGCCCAAGCTCAGCAGGCCCGATCACAAAATTCAGAGAAGCCTCCCCAAACAGCCCGCGAAGCCTGCTGGAAGACCATAGACTTTGGCGTGGCCAACGTGCGGAGCGTTTCATGATTCTGGCGGTTTCTCAAGGTCCCTTCTACCTTTATCCAGACAAGACGATGGAACACTGTTGGCGCTAAGCAGCTACGAGTGCTCCAAAGACCGTCTAGTCTAGTCTCGGGGCTGTGCATGAAGCAGGTCAGCTTCACAGACCTGGACCTTGATGTGAACGAATTCGGCGGTAATCTGTCTTGGCAGCAGCCTTCTGCGGACACGGCCCTCATCACCCACTATAGGGCAGCTTTGCTCAACCGGTGGAGCAGGGCGAGGGGAGGAGGGAGGAAAGGCACAGGGGGTCTGCGAAGCCTGAAGAAACGCAGAAAGTGCCCAGGTGTACTTCAGCATCGACGCTGCTGGCCAGGACAACCGTCGCTCGTCGAAATGCCAGCAACGCTAGGCAGACATTTGACTTTCGAGTTTGGGTAGACATAGTGAATGCAGCCTTCTGAGTAGTTGCATCACAGCCTGCAGTGCTGCAAGGCTACCTGTTCACCTACGTTCAGCAGCCTTACTCCGAAGTGGCCATCCCGGCAGATACCTCGCGCTTGCACCCTAGCGCCTTGTCAGCCATGGGGGGTGGTCGAGTTTGCCGGGCTTGGGCGTTCCAAGCCATTCCACATGTCATTAGGACCAGGGCTTCAATGAGGGTTCCCCCTTGCCCTCAAAGGCCACTTCCGCCCGGACAACACAAGCTACCTCTTCGCCTCTCGACTGCAACTCAATTCGCCCCCATGAAACTTGAGCCGGAAGAACCCCAAAGCACGGCATGGTACGGGAGGAGGGGGATTACACGGCAGGTTGTAGATAGATGTCCACAAGTGGGTTGGGCGTTAGGCTTTGTAGACCTATAGCAGTTGGACGAGGAGCATTTAAAATTTCCGTCATGCAGGACTATGTCCTGGTGTACGCAGAGTCCACACTGGCGGAGCAGACGACGCCGGCCTACGTCGACATCGTCGACTCCGACATGCCTGTCACGGATGTCGTTTGGGTTGGCGAGGCCGGGTTTTCAGGAACCTCCTGAGCTGAGGGAGGATGTGAGAGGCGCACCCTTAAGGGCGGTCAAGCGTTTCAGCTCGGAGGGCTCCGAGGGCTTTTGTGCTCCGATAGGATTTGGACATCAACGACTTGGAGGGCACCTTGACGTGGACGCCTCCGGGGAATGTCTCCGGTGAGGTGATCACGTGCCCGGGCTCCCACTTGATTAAAGGGATTCTGTTTAAGGGGGGGGCCGTGGGGCAGTCCTTCCTTGTCATGTCCGAGTGGTTGCAGCATGCGAAGGACATGAGATATGTGATATGTATATATATATATATATAAATACAAACTCCAGTCACCCTTCCCACACCGTGAGGTATGCGGTCTACCTTGCGGATGCGAGTGATGGCGGCAACCGGCTGTTGGTGAACTGGAGCGGCAGCTACTCGCTGTCACAGAAGTGTGAGCCCCTACTCTCACACGATCCCTTCATACAAGCCTACAAGCATTGCGTCTTCACAACTATTATAGTTCATTGTCCATACCATTCATACTTAGTTTTGCATCCATGGCTAACGTACATTAGCCTTCCGCCCAAGCCGCAAAGGCTGACTTGAGCAGGAAACTTCAAACGAGGTCATGGTTTGGGGGGCCTTCCCCGACTGTACACCGATTCTAAGAGATACCGAGATGCGCAGCAAGACCTTCAAATGCAGAGAGTTGGTCAAACTGTCAGAAGTCCCAGTGGCCTTATCTGGAGCCCGAATGCTTATTGTGCAAGTGTCTGAGGCGCCCGTACTCTCAGCGAATGCTGACCCTGCTATGACCCCCAAAGCCTTCTGCACCCCAAGCCGCCTAAGCCCAGGCTACAATGCCACGGAGTTGGAGGCGACCGGAGCGCTCTCATATGTGGAGATCGGCGAAGTGCCCTTCGGTATCGCACCTGCACTTGGGGTCCCCTGGGGTCGGGAAGAATGAATGGGGCCTTTCTCCAGAAACCTAGGCATCAACACGTTCACCGTGCCGGCCGGGACCCTTCGGTCGAGCTACTCGCACTTCCTGGTCTACTCGCGCTCTGCCGGGACCTCTGATCAGGGGGGCAGGGGGGCCAGGGCGGAACTTCCCAGTTGCCGAAGGCCGTCGCGGGATGCAGGGGCAGCCACGGCAGCAGCAACAGTGTAACAGCAGGGCATGGTGCAGAGATTTTCGGCTCAAGCTCCCCCCACACAGAACGGCCCTCTGACCTTTCGGGTCACATGCTGGTCACCCGTTGCCTCTGCATTCTGTGGGTGCATGCAACGGTGCATGCTGGAGAAGCTGCTGGAGAAGCTGAGCCGAGGCTCAGGGGCTCGGGGGGCTCGGGGGGCTCGAGGGGCCTGCAAGGCTCTGCCAGCGGCACTGCTGCTCGCGAGCAGGAGAGTGTCGTTCCAATCTGCCGGCCGGGCTATCAGGACGTGACGAACGGCCAAGCCTTTGAGTTAGCTTGTGCCTCGCACTGTCCGGGAGGGCCATATGCGACAGCTACGTGCTCATGCGCCTGCCCATCCACTCCTGTGATAGAGATTCCTCTTGGCACCACGGGTGCCACGGGTGAGGCTGGCCAAGCTTCACTGAAGCCTGCAGGAGTCCGCGATTTTATTGCAAAAATCGAAGAGCAGACCACGACCTCGCAGCCAGAAGAAGAGGAAAAGGAAGCGGGCATCGAAGACCTTGTGATCCTGGTCTCTGCAATCGTTTTGCTGTCGAGCTCTGCCGTTGTCGTGGCCGTGGGCGTCCTGAGTGGATTTTGCAAGAAGCGGGAGAAGCGCGAGAAGAAGCGGGCCTGGGCCGCTCCAGCGCATTCCATGCGACTTCCCAAAGAGAAGTGCCCGGAACCTCCAGCAGCATCTGCACAGCCCATACAGCATTTACAAAATTTACAGCCTATACAGACTCCAGGTCCAGTGGGCGGGGAGCCATCCCGAGAGGATCTTGACGTGCTGGAGCTGAGTAGCGTGACTACCCAACAGTGTAGTGCCAAAAGCCCCAGTGAGCCCCAGGGGCCAGATCTCACACAGCCACGAGGCATACTGAGGATGTCTTTTTCAACGGCTAAGGTGTCCCGAGTCCGGCCTGTTTCCTAGACAGCCCGAGCTCTGTTCGAGGCTTCTTCCTTTCAGGTCGACATCGGGACATCCGTCGTAGTTTTTTCCTCAGAATTTTCTCCCATGAATTTGTTTCTGGCTGCTTAGCACGCCCAGAAATTTTCCATGACAGCAAGTTCTGTCATCTTACTTACTCTTGTTTGCCAATTCCCTTCCAGATGTGGCGTGTTCCTGGTCAACATGTACTTGACCCAGGTTTCTCACCTGCGGCAAGTCTGTCCAGGAATGCAGTTTCACTGGCATTTAGCCTTTTTCTTGTCAACATGGCTTGACCCAGGTTTCTCACCTGCGGCAAGTCTGTCCAGGCATAAACCCTTTGAAAGCCAGGACAAGCGCAAGAGCCGCAAGAGCGTTGCAACATGCATCTCTACTGTGGGGCCTCCAAGGGGATCCTCTCACCCTAAGCCTGGGGTTCCTCCACCACACCAAGGCTTAGAGGAATCTTCCTATGCCCTCTGACTTAGCTTCAAGACCCGACCCAGTCCCTTGGCCCGAAACCCACCCTGAAACCTGAGACCCGAAGAAGCACACCCCAAACCTGGCTTCTTCCTCAGGCCCTTGCAGAGGCTTCGACACCTGCCTTTTTGTCCTTCCTCGGCGCTGCCCTGAACGCTTCGGTCACCGAAGTGAACTTCACAGACGACGCGGCTCAGATGCAAAGCTGAGGGCTTAGGTTTCAGGGTCAGGGAGGGCTCACCTGGCGACTCAATGCACGTCGATTTCTTCGAAGGCTTCCAAAGCAAACTCAGCAAGTCCCTCAGCAGTCTCGAAGGCTTGAGCGGCCTATCAGCTGTCAACAGAAGCGGATTTAACCGGCCACTGCAGAGGCTGGTTGGCAGGAACTAGCAGGGGCTTATGGGTGTGCGGCGCGCGCCTGGGCCGTCAGCAGGGGCGTGGTTAGCACAAAGCTTAGCAAACGGAGGGTGTGGCTAGCAGGGGTGTGGCTAGCAAAAGGGGGGTGTGGCTAGCGAGGGTGTGGTTAGCATAAGGGGTGTGGCTAGCACAGGGTGTGTGGCTAGCGAATGGGTGTGGTTGGCAAAAGGGGTGTGGCTAGGGAAATGGGTGTGGTTAGCATAAGGGGTGTGGTTAGCAAGGGTGTGGTTAGCAGGGGTGTGGCTAGCAAAAGGGGGTGTGGTTAGCAGGGGTGTGGTTAGCATAAGGGGGTGTGGTTAGCAGGGGTGTGGCTAGCAAAAGGGGGGTGTGGTTAGCAGGGGTGTGGTTGGCAGGAACTAGCAGGGGCTTATGGGTGTGCGGCGCGCGCCTGGGGCCGTCAGCAGGGGCGTGGTTAGCACAAAGCTTAGCAAACGGAGGGTGTTGGCCAGCAAAAGGGGGGTGTGGTTAGCGAGGGTGTGGTTAGCATAAGGGGTGTGGCTAGCACAGGGTGTGTGGCTAGCGAATGGGTGTGGTTGGCAAAAGGGGTGTGGCTAGCGAAATGGGTGTGGTTAGCATAAGGGGTGTGGTTAGCAAGGGTGTGGTTAGCAGGTGTGGCTAGCAAAAGGGGGTGTGGTTAGCAGGGGTGTGGTTAGCATAAGGGGGTGTGGTTAGCAGGTGTGGCTAGCAAAAGGGGGGTGTGGTTAGCAGTTGGCAGGAACTAGCAGGGGCTTATGTGTGTGCGGCGCGCGCCTGGGGCGTCAGCAGGGGCGTGGTTAGCACAAAGCTTAGCAAACGGAGGGTGTGGCTAGCAGGGGTGTGGCTAGCAAAAGGGGGGTGTGGTTAGCGAGGGTGTGGTTAGCATAAGGGGTGTGGCTAGCACAGGGTGTGTGTGGCTAGCGAATGGGTGTGGTTGGCAAAAGGGGTGTGGCTAGGGAAATGGGCGTGGTTAGCATAAGGGGTGTGGTTAGCAAGGGTGTGGTTAGCAGGGGTGTGGCTAGCAAAAGGGGGTGTGGTTAGCAGGGGTGTGGTTGGCAGGAACTAGCAGGGGCTTATGGGTGTGCGGCGCGCGCCTGGGGCGTCAGCAGGGGCGTGGTTAGCACAAAGCTTAGCAAACGGAGGGTGTGGCTAGCAAAAGGGGGGTGTGGTTAGCGAGGGTGTGGTTAGCATAAGGGGTGTGGCTAGCACAGGGTGTGTGGCTAGCGAATGGGTGTGGTTGGCAAAAGGGGTGTGGCTAGGGAAATGGGTGTGGTTAGCATAAGGGGTGTGGTTAGCAAGGGTGTGGTTAGCAGGGGTGTGGCTAGCAAAAGGGGGTGTGGTTAGCAGGGGTGTGGTTAGCATAAGGGGGTGTGGTTAGCAGGGGTGTGGCTAGCAAAAGGGGGGTGTGGTTAGCAGGGGTGTGGTTGGCAGGAACTAGCAGGGGCTTATGGGTGTGCGGCGCGCGCCTGGGGCCGTCAGCAGGGGCGTGGTTAGCACAAAGCTTAGCAAACGGAGGGTGTGGCTAGCAGGGGTGTGGCTAGCAAAAGGGGGGTGTGGTTAGCGAGGGTGTGGTTAGCATAAGGGGTGTGGCTAGCACAGGGTGTGTGGCTAGCGAATGGGTGTGGTTGGCAAAAGGGGTGTGGCTAGGGAAATGGGTGTGGTTAGCATAAGGGGTGTGGTTAGCAAGGGTGTATTTAGCAGGGGTGTGGCTAGCAAAAGGAGGTGTGGTTAGCAGGGGTGTGGTTAGCATAAGGGGGTGTGGTTAGCAGGGGTGTGGCTAGCAAAAGGGGGGTGTGGTTAGCAGGGGTGTGGTTGGCAGGAACTAGCAGGGGCTTATGGGTGTGCGGCGCGCGCCTGGGGCGTCAGCAGGGGCGTGGTTAGCACAAAGCTTAGCAAACGGAGGGTGTGGCTAGCAGGGGTGTGGCTAGCAAAAGGGGGGTGTGGTTAGCGAGGGTGTGGTTAGCATAAGGGGTGTGGCTAGCACAGGGTGTGTGGCTAGCGAATGGGTGTGGTTGGCAAAAGGGGTGTGGCTAGGGAAATGGGTGTGGTTAGCATAAGGGGTGTGGTTAGCAGGGGTGTGGCTAGCAAAAGGGGGTGTGGTTAGCAGGGGTGTGGTTAGCATAAGGGGGTGTGGTTAGGGGGGTGTGGTTAGCAGGGGTGTGGTTGGCAGGAACTAGCAGGGGCTTATGGGTGTGCGGCGCGCGCCTGGGGCGTCAGCAGGGGTGTGGTTAGCACAAAGCTTAGCAAACGGAGGGTGTGGCTAGCAGGGGTGTGGCTAGAAAAAGGGGGGTGTGGTTAGCGAGGGTGTGGTTAGCATAAGGGGTGTGGCTAGCACAGGGTGTGTGGCTAGCGAATGGGTGTGGTTGGCAAAAGGGGTGTGGCTAGGGAAATGGGTGTGGTTAGCATAAGGGGTGTGGTTAGCAAGGGTGTGGTTAGCAGGGGTGTGGCTAGCAAAAGGGGGTGTGGTTAGCAGGGGTGTGGTTAGCATAAGGGGGTGTGGTTAGCAGGGGTGTGGCTAGCAAAAGGGGGGTGTGGTTAGCAGGGGTGTGGTTGGCAGGAACTAGCAGGGGCTTATGGGTGTGCGGCGCGCGCCTGGGGCCGTCAGCAGGGGCGTGGTTAGCACAAAGCTTGGCTAGCAAAAGGGGGGTGTGGTTAGCAGGGGTGTGGTTGGCAGGAACTAGCAGGGGCTTATGGGTGTGCGGCGCGCGCCTGGGGCCGTCAGCAGGGGCGTGGTTAGCACAAAGCTTAGCAAACGGAGGGTGTTGGCCAGCAAAAGGGGGGTGTGGTTAGCGAGGGTGTGGTTAGCATAAGGGGTGTGGCTAGCACAGGGTGTGTGGCTAGCGAATGGGTGTGGTTGGCAAAAGGGGTGTGGCTAGGGAAATGGGTGTGGTTAGCATAAGGGGTGTGGCTTGCAAGGGTGTGGTTAGTTTTTGGGGCTTTAGAAAACTTTCGAGCAGACGTTGTGTTGCAAAGCCGCCTTCAGGCTCGTCAAGGATCAAGCCCACACTGTGGATGCGCAGGTGTCTCCGAGAAGATCGCAGAAACCACCCTGAACCTGAACTCGCCATGGCTATAAGTTGGCTATGGAAGCCTATGGCAAGACTGAATGAAAGCTTAAAGCCCCCCAGCCCTCTGGGAGCTTGGCCCAGGACTTGGACCTGGGTGACGTAGGAGGCGAGTTGGCCGGGGCCTTGGTCCAGGAAGCTCTGAGAGCACTGCAGGCTTCTGACAGCTTCTTTCTCAGTGGGTTTTATTCTTTTGACAGCCATTGCACAGAGAGGATGCGAGACAACTCCAAGAGCACTTTTTCTTCATGAAGGGGGCTGAGAGGTGGTCACCCTTAAGGTGTGGACGAAGCCCGTCGTTTTGGGGAAAGTTGTGGGCTACAACATCTACCTGGCCGTGGCTTGGCGCTGATTTTGAGACGTTGTGTTCATTGAGAGTTTACTTGTTGTGTTCTGCCCGGACACAGACAGAGGGGGAAAATAGTCTGGGGCGCCGCTTCGGGGCTATGCTTGCTGGAAGCTGGAAGGAAGGGAGGAAGCGGTTGAGACAAGTGGAGTGGCGGAAGTGGGAGAAAGTGAGGGAAAGGGAGCAAGATGAGCAAGACAAGAGATGCAGACGGTTGGGCAAGTACCCAAACCCAAAGCCGCTCTACTTCCGAGCCGTCTGATGATTCAGGAAACCGATGCTGCTGGGTCTGCCCGCTCCTCTTCGCTGACCGCCCAAGCTGTCACGCGCCAGTGCTTTGTTCGGGGTTGAGGTTTGGGGTTCAGGAGTTTCATCTTGGGCGGGGACGGTTCTCGTGGCCTGTTACAGTCGTTATAAGGATCGTGAAGGTTTCTTTGGTTCGAGGCCGTGCAACCCGTTCAACCCAGGCTTCCTCCACGACGTTTCTGGTGCCGGAGAACGTGCTCACCTTGACGTACAGGCACGGGCGCTTGAGTCGGGGGGTCTTGCTGCCGCAGTCTGCAGTCTAATTTAGGAGAAACGCCGGAAGTCCTGCCTCAGGTACTTTCACATTAACTCGTTCTCCGCTCTGGGTGGAGAACAAACCACACCGGTGGCCCACGAGTTTTACGATGCGGTGGCGGCTTGGCAGCACTTGAAAGACTTGCCTCCTTGACTGGAGCTCGTGCCTTTTGCATCACCGGCAGTGCTCGAAGCCACAAAGCCACAGCACCATGCAGAAGCTCTTCATGAATCCCCTCAGCCCTCAGGGCCCTCAGTATGAATCTGGTTCGTGTCCTTAGGCAAACGTCACTGACTTTTTCTGGATCGACCGGGATCTGGATGCTGGTGAGATCGGCCTCTGGGCTTTGTTGCAGCCCAAAGCACTCAGCTAGCCATACTAGCTATGCTACATTTTTTTGTAGAAGTGATGCGAGAATGAGAATACTGGGAGAAGTGCTTGGCATGGGTGGCTTGGTGGTGGTGTTGCTGGTGGCTAATAACCGTTTGTGATACTGCAAGGACTTTGTAGTTTTCGAGGGCTGGGACACATTGTGCGCAGGCGTGTGGAATTCATTGCGAGGTCCAAACATGCAGAGACTTGTGGGCATCTGGGGAGATGTAGAGTCGAGTGGCTGTTGCTTTGGGCGGTGGTTGTTTTCATGCCTTTTCCAGAATGGGTGACACGTGGGTTGGCCTCGCACTTGTAAACTGCATCTGTGACCATATAAGAAGCTTGGCAATCAATCTTAGGTGGTCCGTCAACGTACAACCCGCCAGACTACATCTACCGCACCTCGGCCGGGAATTTGGGCTGTGAGGTCTGAAGGATTGGAAGTAGGCGTGTCGAGGATGTGATGTTCAGGGTTTTGACCTTAGCGGATGCCGCAACTGATGCTGGAAGTCCTACACCCCAAACTCTATCCCTGCTACTTCAGGTACTGAGTACTACGTGCTCTACCTGGCCACGGGCCCCAATGGTGAGGGACGATCCCAGATGGGCCAGGAGGCATAGTTCTGCCCAGCGAAGCAGGCTATAGTCGCAATGGTTTGTTACTTGCACGGTTTGCGGTACAAGCTTTATGGATTCGGTGATTCCCAAAGGGGCGTCATGATGAGTATGGGCAGAACCGAAATGAAGTCGGAGGCTGACGGGGTCTGTAGGGACTGAGGGTATGGCGGGGGCTTCAGGGCACAAGGGGGAATCATGGTACCCTAGATCGCCCCCCTCTATATGCACTTCGAATCCTTGCCAGGTCTCTTACTCCACAAGACCCAAGGTCATGAACCTCCTAAGCCCCACAGTATCCATGTCAGCTTTCGGAAGTTGCGTCTTATCATAGAATCTCGAAGCCCACCGCCCTCGTACAGGCCTGGCCTTGACATCCTTGAAAATGTGCCCATCCCCTGGAAGTTCCAAACCAACCCCCCCCCCCCCCCCCCCCCCTAGGATTCTCAGCGGCTTTTGCGGTGATTGAAAGTTTTCGAATCGTCCGGCTGGTGCCGTTAAGTAGTGGGGTCTGCTTTTGCCTGTGTTACAAGTTATAACAATAAATGGCCACCGCCTTGGCTTGGGCCGGCCGCGCTCGAACCTCACCCTCTCTGGGTTCCCATTGGCGAGTCAACCACAAACCCAGAACGCTTCAGCTTCTCTTCCTTCCCCGCACCTGCGCAGGTGCCTGTCGGCATCGAGAGGGCCGATGTTTTCGTGGACACGCCCACGGAGGAGTCTTTTGGTGTGTGTTTGTCTGTGTGTTTGTCTGTGTGTTTGTGCGTAGTTGTGCGTAGTTGTGTGTAGTTGTGTGTAGTTGTGTGTAGTTGTGTGTATGTGTGTGTGCGCGTGTGTGGATGGGGTTGTTTCGAACTGGAGAAGCAAACAATCCTGCACCCACCTGTCCGACGCCTGCAGAACTGGACACATCTGCTGCTGTACGTACGGTCTCCGCTCTTTGAGCAGACAACACCGCAACTCAGACTGCCCAAAGTCAGTTCAGGCTTCTGGATTTAGAGAGCTCGGGGGCTTGCAGGGCGTATTTTCATTTGTTGTCGGATGCCCCGCCTTGTTGGCGTCCGTCGCTTAGCTTTGCCTTGCGCTCTTCGGAACCAGCCTTTCGAACTCAAAGCCGATGTTTTTTTTCTCACGCAGGGCTCTCTAACCCACTTCGCCACCCATTGCCCCCCTTTCCCCCTCCCACCCCCCGCTTTTTCCGGCCGAGGCAGGTGCTGGAAATCTCGGACGTCGCCCTCTCAGCCGCTTGGCTTCCGCAGCTGTCGCTCTTGTGGCTCTTGCGCTCCCTTTCCTTCACTACAGCTCGTCCCGGTCGTGGGATGGGTTTTCAAGCAAGTTATTCCTCCGGCCAATAAAGCAGGACCCCCAGCCACAGCCGACTTTGGCAATTTTGGAAGTTTCTTTTCTGTAGCGGAGGTGGACCCCATATGCACTTTAGGATATTGCCAGGCTCGACATCCAATCCGATGGCAAACTGCTTTCTGTCCAGGTGGATGACCTGGAGTTCTTGGACCAGGCCACTGAGTCTTTTCTTGGGGCCATTCCAGCATTCCAGCATTCCAGCATCTCTGTGCGTTTGTGGAGGACTTGGATGCGGACCAACTGGGAGGCGCATCCCAACAGTTGCGCAGCCACCAACCTTGGTAGTCCGTGCATGGTAGACTCTGGTGGTCTCTCGGCCAAGCTTGACCCCTAAGATGTGCATGCTGAGGGCGTGGGGTTTTCTTTGCCTCCGCTCCTTGCCGCCTTGTTCACGTTCGGAGGATACATCACGTGGAGCCGAGTTCCGGACGAGAGCTTGGTGACGCACTACGCATCTTGATCCACATCTGACCGTACTTCTGTTGGACCCTCCAACCAAGCCGCGCTGGTACACCATGTAGTCCCAAAGTGACAGACCACAACTGCTAGCTTAAGCCGAAAGTGGATAGAGATCCTGATTCGTGGCTACACTCCTGGACCCGCCTTACCCTGCTTCCAGAATCCTCCGACTTGCGCTGGCAGCTTCAGGTCATCTATTGGACGGAGCTGCCAAACACCACACAGGAACGTAGCAGTGAGCTATTCCCTATGGTTTGGAGGGTTCGTTTGCTGATGTCCGGCTAGATGTCCTGTCTAAGCAAGCTAAAGCAACCATGAGAAAACAACCTCCCTCCCCCCCAACCCTCGAATCCTCCCCCCCCTCCCCCACAAAAAAGACAACCCACGATAGCACCCCCCAAAATCCCGGAGCCCCTCGGAACGCCCCACCCCCCCCCAAATGCAGTAAGTCCCAGCGGGGCAGGATGGATCGGCGCGAAGGCTCGAGGATGCCACCGAGGCAGAGGTGCTCAAATTGGGACCCCAATTGTGATCTTTATGTTCCCAAGGATTCTTTGAGGCTTTGAGATCGAATTCAAATAGGCACGGGCCGAAAACAATGGAACTGGAGATCACCACTCCTATCCGCATGCTAATCGGAAACTCCAAGCCCAACAAGACTGGTGGTAATGGGCGGACGATACAATAGTACGACGATTGGGGAGTCTGACTGAAACTGATGGGCAGCATGAGAGCGACAGCAATGCCATTCTGGGCCCACATTGTGGCGGCCCGTGCACCAAGCTTGCCTTGGACCTCGGAGCTCGTGTGTCGATCTGCTCTTTTCCCCAACCTCACAGGGCGAAGAAACTGGAAGAAGACTGGCCGCCACCTCCACTACGGAGACGACGCAAGGGGCCCAGCTTTAGGGTTGCAGGCCAGGGTTTAATGAGGCCGAGAGGAGCGTGCTTGCTGTTCTAGGACATCAACAAGCATCTCATCCAGTTCTACCGTCACGTCGACAACTTCTCCCACAACCACCGCAGCTTGGTTAAGCGATCCGGAGACCTGCGCTACGCGAGTCGTGAGTTTCAAGAAGCTGCATCGGGAGGTTTGATTGAGGAGTTTTGAAAAACACTGTCCCATGTGCTCGGGGAAACCGAAGAAGCCGCCCCCCAAATTCACAGTGTGGCATGGCTCTCAGTCCACGAGCAACACCATCACGACGAGCACATCGTCGAGTGCCACGACCTCGACCACCTTAACGAGCGTAGCTTGGTGTGCAAGCGCACCAGTGGCTGATAGTCTCTGATAGTAGAGTCTCACTTCTCTCCAAATTCGCAGTGCAGCATTATGGCACTCAGTCCACGAGCATCACCGCGAGCACATCCTCCAGTGTGACGAGCACGACCACCCGAACGAGCGTTGCTTGGTGTGCAAGCGCACCAGTGGCTGATAGTCTCTGATAGTAGAGTCTCACTTCTCTCCAAATTCGCAGTGCAGCATGGCACTCAGTCCACGAGCATCACCGCGAGCACATCCTCCAGTGTGACGAGCACGACCACCCGAACGAGCGTTGCTTGGTGTGCAACCACCAGTGGCCAAGAGTAGTATCATGTAGTATCACTGTTTTTGTGGTGCCTTGCGTTGTCGGGCGAATTGGATCGCATCTCGGGCCGATTCTAAGTCGACCAGCATCAGTGTCAGCACAAGCACCTCATCGAGTGTCACTGGAACAAGCGCTGCCTGGCGTGCAGCCAGCCGGGGCTGGTAGTAGTTACTGTCACATACTGTCGCTGCTATGTGGCTTTTACGGGCCTATCAGATGCCAATGGCCCGTTCCAGAATTGCCACCTGTGGCAACTCTAAGTCGACGAGCGTCACCGTCAGCACAAGCACTTCATCCAGTGCCACCAGCTCGAGCACCACATCATCGGTCACTTGGCACTACGTCAGAGATTTCAGTTGGTGGCAGCGTAAGAATGCGTAACATCTTTAACAGAGCCTGTGCCATGTGTTCCTTGTGCCACGCATGCGAAGGCCTCCACCAGCACGACAGCCTCGGCGACGGCCACCAGCGTGACATCATCCACCTCAGCAGCTCTGGCTTGGTTGAAAGTCTGCGCGATGCCGCCCCTTCAAGATTCCCCAACTTATGCCATCAGGGTCTGCAAGGGGACTATAGGACTATAAGTTGGTGTCGGAGGTGCTTGGGCTTTTTGCGGCAAAGGCAACGCATCCTTTCGGGGAAGTCGAGGTGTCAACAGTGTCAAGGGCTGTTGTGGTGGGACGTCTGCGGGTGTGAGGTTTCCTCAAGCACCTCCGCGACGGCCACGCTCACTTCCTCTTCCACGGTGTCCTCCTCGACTTCGGCAGCTCTGCTGCAGTGCGGGCTCAAAGCATAGCGTCTTTGGCGAGTCCGTAGGTTTCGTCTCGCCAGAGCGATGCTTGATGAGATGCTTAGTTTAGTTTAATTTTGCAACGTGTGGTGGATCGCCCCGCGCCGCTGCCTTCAAAATCGCGGCCTTGCAGGCAGAGCCAACATGCTTGTATAGCTGGTTACCGCAGTTCCTCAACAACCACAGTGGGGCTATCGTAGGGAAGGGGCGGGCGGTCCCATCTAAGTTTTCGCGGCCGCCCTCAGTTTCTCTCTTAGTCCGGGCCCTGAATTCGCCGTAAAGCTGCCAGAACAAAGGTCTCAACCACAAGCTCTTCCACAAGCAGGACAACAACCTCGACAGCAACCTCCTCAACCACCGTGGCTTGAGCCTCCAATGCGACCCAAAGTCCCTAAAGCCTATACAGCTTGCGTCTGGATGTTGGGCGGGGCTTGGGTGGAGCAGATGTGCCGGTTACCAGCGGTTAGAAAATTTAGAAGTTACGGAGTAGGCGTCTGGGAATGTGCGTTTTGCTGCCACGGTTCAGGCTCTAGATCTCTCAATAGACACATAGAGATACAAGCAAGAGATGATGCCAGCTCTTATCGCAACATTTCCGCCTTTTCACACTTCTTTAGCAAAGGCTAACCTAAATGAGCGTTAGCCAAAGGTGCCAAAGCTGCGCTGAAGCAGATCTTGTTCGCGCTCAAGCTGTGTTCCCTTGTGTATTCTTGCGTGACATCGACCACACACAAAAACTCTCGTTGAGTACTCATCCTCACACTAGGCGGCTCATGCAGTCAGATGGGTTCTGTTTTCGCATCTGATTTGCTTTTGCCGACTGCGCAACGACATGATCACAACTGCTGATGGGCTTGAGGTGACGGGCACAACCTCAACATCGTCCTCAGTCACGACCTCCTCTACAACTGTGACCGGGACAACCTCTACATCTTCGACAGCGACACAGACCACATCAACGTCATCATCCGCCACGAGCACATCAACGTCAGCGACTGCTACAACATCCACCAGCTCTTCTGCAACGCAGTCGTCAACCACCACATCTTCGGCATCATCGACCACGTCTCTGTCTACAAGTAGCACAGTGTCTTCTACCAGTGGCTGTGGCAAAAATCACCTTCAGAATCTTTTTTTCTGCCTTGAGCTGCTTTAGGCCATCAGCTGGGTGGAGAGAGACCGTTACATGCGCAGTCTTAAGGCTTAGTGGCGAGCTGTTCTTGGGATGTTCACAGAGGTTTCGGGGTGTTGTGGGATTTCGACCTTCAAAGGCACTGTGACTACATCGACCACTGCCACTGTCACCTCAACTTCTTTCACATTGACATCCACCACCTCTGTGTCCTCCACGACAACATCGACATCCATCACTTCGTCGTCCACCATTTCGTCCACCACCAGCTCCTCCTCCACCACTTCGTCTTCCACCACTTTGACAACTTCAACGTCCACGAGCACGACGAGTGCGACTTGGACAGCTCTGTTGCCCCACTATCCCGGAGGAAGCTCAATTGGTGGGCTTGGCGGGCTTTTGAGTTTAGGTTGATGTTTCTGATGACAGTGGTCCTGACGGTGATGGCTGTGCTGTTCACGCTCTGAGTAGTGTTGACCTGACAGCATGCTCACTGAGACCACCAGCACATCGACATCGAAGACGTGCCGTCCTTATGTTCTGATCGTTCAGATCGTTCAGACATAGACATCCGGACATGCCAAGAATTTCTGAGCTGAGTGTCATCCCGCATAGAAGCCCCCGATTATGGCATGCTAACCTGCCCTTTCTCTGGGTCGAATTCATGACTTTTCCGGTGACTGTCTGCCTGCCAGCTTGACGTCAACAACTTCCTTCACATCCACGGCAGCTTGGAGTGAAGCCGTCCTGCCACATCAAGTTAGCTGAAAGTTTCAGGATTTCGCAAGTCCAGGTTTCTTTCGGCTGCACTGCTGCGGCTCTAGGGCACCCCGAAACCGCAATCATCCGTACCTTCTAAGTCGACGAGCAGCACCGTGAGCTCGACCACGAGCACCAGCGCAGCCGACTCAGACGATGTCGATGTTCTGATTGGGGGCATTGAGGACCTCAGGGGGGGGATGTTCAGGTGGCGCGGGAGTCAGGGTGTTGCAGACCCACAATGCTCTCGCACTGAGGTCACCAGTACATCAACGTCGACGACGTGACAGCCTCAGATGCGTAAGTGCTGGCAATCATCCGTGTCTGAACATTCTGTGGATCTTGCAATGGACACTTTAGCCTTAAGCGGTAGTACTGTTGCTTGCTGTAGGTCCACATCATCGACTACTGCCACATCGACAGCTGCTCGGACAGAAGCTCGTGGTGTCCTGAATGATATCATGTCGAGTGTTGCTGGCATGTGATCACGCACCATTCCGTTGCCTTTGGCAACATTTGGAAACCCTTTCAGCCTTCTGTCTTTGTAGATGACGTTTTGGACATGCGTGTAGCTCCCTAAACCAGTTTTTGCGAGCGAAGAGTTCTCGCATTGCTCAAAGCCACTCTGGCTGCCAAGACGACGAGCAGCACGGTCAGCTCAACCACAAGCACTACAGCAACAGTTACTTCCACCACAAGCAACTTGGGTGTTCTTAAGAATCATGTCTTGACCTTGCCTACGAATCAGCCCAAGCAGCAACAAAAAAACATTGTCGAAACGTGCATCCAAGGCAGTACGAGCAGCAGTACCTCTGCTACGTCAACGAGTGCCACCAGCACCACCACCTCGTCAACCGTTCCTCGAATCAAAAAGTATGTTGAGCATGTGCAGGGCAGCCAGAACTTATGTTAAGATGCTCTCCGCGATGTTCCCCGCCATTTCTGGTGGCACCAGGTTTCCACAAGCACCACAACATCCACAACGTCCACTTCTACCACTAGCACAACGAGTACGTCGAGCTCCACGACCTCTACTTCGACGACGTCCACCAGCACATCAAAGACGTCTACGACTTCGGCAACTTAAGCTCAACCGACTGAGCCGACTGTCTATATGTATGTCTATGCCAAACGACTTAAACGCTTACACAGCCAAGTGGCAAAATCTACAAACCTTGTGAACCGAGGAACGTATTTGGCTCTTAGGGCTTTTCTCATCCCCGACATCACCTCGGTGTCACGCCCCAACTATCCCTCAATGCCCGAACAATACAAAAGTAGCCTTCAGCGAAGGTAACAAGGACCACATCCACGTCTTCCTCCGCCTTTTGCTGACAATAGTGGGTCAAGGATTTGGAGTTGAGAGTGCTGGCTTCCGATCGGAGTCCACGGGTTTAGGGGTGAGATGGGTTGAGTCAGTCGCATCCCAGGCAGCTCGTCCAAGACTTGCTGCTTTCTATGTACAGTAGCCAGTTCCGAATGGAATCCGTAAATTCTTAAATCAGATGGCTCGCAGAGGGTTCAATTCTATCACCAGGCAATGGCCGGAGTCACACGCTTTGACTCTCCATCGTTAAACCCAAGAGCAGATCTGCTTTTATCCTCACAAGGGCAAATCACGTGGCAGAAGGATCGATTGTAGAATATTGTAGAGGTGACATCAACCTCAACAAGCTCGACCTCCACCTCCACGTCATCCACCAGTGCCTTGCTCATCCTCAGAAAATTGGGCTCCTTGTGTTACTCCCGGGCCACGCCGAAGTCTTCAGTCAAATCCGGCCAGAAGGGGCGGTTTTGGGGCTCAAAGGGGCGCACCGAACCGCGCGGAGTTTTGCAGAAAGTCTTGAAATGGCACGTGACTGGCATGCGTATGGCTTGCGTGCGTGTGATAGGTGGGCTCATGCTTGTCACTCTTCTTCTCCTGTCTGGCTTCTGTGCTGCTGAGGCACCACCAGCACGAGCACATCCACGACATCAGTCTCCACGACGACGACCAGCACGACCTCGACAAGCTCAACGAGTGTGGCTTGGACATGCTTGGACATCAAGTTCTTCTTCTGCAACACCGGCAGCTTGCCGGTGCATGGTGTACTGACGTGATAATGCTCTGAGGTGACACGCACAACCTCAACATCATCCTCAATCACAACATCTTCAACGACCGAGACGAGGATGGTGCACAGCTAACGCTCTCAGAGCAAGGAATTAAGAGCAAGTAAGTTCAGGATGACAGCAGTCGCAGGACCACTTCTACATCGTCGTCAGTGACGCAAACCACGTCGACGTCATCGTCCATCACAATGACAACAACATCGAAAACCGCAACATCTACAACCACCTCGTCAATAACAAAGACGACCACCACAACATCTACAAAGTCAACTACCACAACTTCAACCACGAGTTCATCCACTACGTCCACCAGTGCCTTTGCTGTAGGGTCCTTTCCAAGAGTGCCAGGGATCTTTGAGTTGCCTAGACCGCCCCTAAACTCCCAGTGCCGCATGCGTCCCACGTATCCCAGCATCCTCGACCACTTCCACAAGCACCACTTCAAGCACCTCCACATCTACCTCTAGCACCACGACCTCCAGCACCTTGGAAGAGTCCATTCGGATCAGCTACACTGCTGCCACCCTGTGCCCCCTGGATCTTCGTGTGCTTGAAGTCTCAAAAGAATCGTCAAGGTACATCGACCACTTCTACGAGCACGACAGATTCTCGCCCGCATGCGCGACCAGAGTTTGAAGCTTCTGCAATTGCAACGCAACGCCTGCAACCCCTGAAACATGGGCCAGAGCAGCGACGTTGAAGGAATCTATATTCAACGCTTCGGGATTTCGGGACTTGAGAGTTGACCTATGTGGCTCAGTGGCTCAGTTGACGACAGATCCATTGCCTCGCACACATTAGAATTCATCAGAAGCGCCAAGTCAAGCTGGCAGGCTACAAACTTGAGTTGGCGCAAGTGAAATTGACTTGGTAACATTGACAGCCCCAAAGTGTGGAAGCTGAGCTTTCAGCGACATTTGGACTCAGCAATGTCCACGTTCCAGCCCAGTTCGACGTCGTCATAGATGCTTGAAAATATTATGTTTCCGCCTCCGACGGTCATTTCCCCTATGGCCTCAGGTCATGGGGATGTGAACGAAAGACCCCAAACCCATGTTTGTGTTCAACAATCTCTATCTCAAGATACGAGCTCAATGCATATGTGTATCTGGTGCTGCACCAGTTTCTGGTCGAATCTTCCAAGCCCAGGCAACATCCACGACAACGTCGTCCACAAGTTCAACATCTACGACATCCACGTCGACCTCAATCACCTCCACCACCACAAGCTCCATTACCTCCACGACTACAACTTCCAGTACGACCACGACCACGACCACAACTTTCCTGGGAAGAAGCTAAGCTCAAAGTTGCTGAGAATGGAAGTGCTGTACACGTTAATCGCTCATTCGCCGTTCACCAGTATCATGCTATATCATCGAACGGCAGAGCTCGACCCGTGTTTTGGTCAGCGCGCAATGTGTTGCAGGAAGCTACTTTTCGGAAGTACTGTGCGCGTTTTGCAGTCAGTCTACGTATTCTGTAAATCAACGGAGAAGGAGGAAACTTCAGAGTGAGTGTTGGACACCAAATTCCCAGAAGCCTCAAAAGAAAGAATTTCCCAGCTGACACTGCCGACGCGATGTTCTCTGTCCACTGAGCATCTTGATTAGAGCCTCAAAGCTTGCAAGCCTGTGTGGGGGGGGAACCGCCCGCTGAGGACTGCTGCTCACACAGATGCTGAGCATTCTTGAGAGCTCCTTTCCTTTTTTGTTCTGTTAGTGAGTCCACCTCAGAACAAGTAGCGTCGCTGTGCAAGTGATCCAACAAAAGAGCACAGCACTATCAAGCCTGCCTTCCGCGCCATTCACGGAAGAAGCTTTGCAGAGGATCTACTACAATGGCGCGTGGGTCTGGCGAACCTTCCACGATGAGGCTGAGGCGACGGATCCCTGAAGGTTTTGAAGGGATCCATGCTCCGATGATTCCGATGTGCTCTCGATGCCTAGAAGTCAGATTCAACCCGCAGTGGCTGTGGGCATCCCGAGCCCGATCTCTACAAAACCCAAAGCCCGAAAGCCTGCTCGTAGACCCTGAATCCCTAAACATCCCTAACATGCACAAAGTTGCCTTTAGACCGGAATCAGGAAGTAGTCTTGCAGTTCTCAGTTGAGATTGATGCAAGCACTGGATGACACAGCCGTTTGTGCATGGCAGACATCTCCGAAATCGACCCGAGTTTGAGATTGCAAAGTGCTGAGTTGGGGATTTGTGGATTCAAGGCCTAGTTTTGCAGATCTTTGCCCTTTTGCTTCCTTTGCTGCAGCTTAGGTGGGCGACAACATCACCACCTCGAACGCCTCCTTGGTCCCAGCGGTCCCTAGCCCAACTTTGGGTGCATGGGGGGGGGGGGGGGGTGTGCATATACGGCATATACGTCATACAAGCAACAACGAAATACTTACAAACTGTGGCAGCATAGTGAACCTAGAAGTTCAAAAGCGTCGACGGTTCCACATTTCGTGAGCCCAGATCCAAAAGCGATGACAGTTTCGCCTTTTGCATGCCCAGAAGAAACAAAAAGTTCCAGGACGGCGAGCTCGCCCGCGCCTAGGCGACAGCAAAAGAAACCTCACCCGGGCCTGAAAGCTTAAGGCCCCTTGAATGCCTGAATGCCTCAGCTTCGACCCCCTCCAAGGACAGCAGCCTCCAGCAATACACCCACATCATGTTCTTCATCCAGTCGAGCTTCAGACGCTCGGCATGTGAAGAGCTTGGTCTTCGATCTTGGGGTCGAGACAACTGCGTTGATGGAGCTTGCTCTCCTGTTGATCGACCATGCCTGAGATGTTGAGGCACGCAGTACCCCCAAGGAGCCTGATTGTATTCCTTCATGGTGTTCAAGCAGCATTTCTTCTGCATCCTCCTGCCTGACTCGAAGTTTCTGAGTCGAACAACATTGCGAGAGCCCCCCTTCCGGAACTCTTCAAGCTTGCACCAACGCTCCGAGGTCAAGCCTCACCCCAAGCGAAAAGATAAATCCAAGCAAGCCCAAAGCCATGAACCCCCCTCACCCCATCATGAACTCACTCAGTTCTAGGAATCCTGCAGCAAAATTCCGAGCTAAAATCCGTGGTGTACACCCCCAAAACGACCATACGCCACCCCCCACACCCCGCAAGCATGCCTCGTGAGTGGAGGTGAGCAGAGCACTCCCCAAGTCATCCCGGTGCTCGATGCACAGGCGCGCGTCAGCTTGTTTAGGGTATTGACGAGGAGAGCAAGCAGCAGTCCCCAGCCTCGCAAGTCCCCCAGCCCCCAAAAAGGGAGAGCTCAAGGAGGTTCGGACCTTCGCACTCTGCAGCTTGAGCTTTAGCAGCACCCCGCTTTTGAGGCCAGTGCATCTGCCGTGGCCTTCGTGGACAAGGATGGAGATACTTGTCGGTTGCAGCAGCGCCGTCCAGCCCCACAAAAGTTGGTGTTGGGGGTTTAGGTGGACAGGGAGTTAACTGGGTTTCTCTTGAGGCTACTTTTAGGGGATTTCCTGAACTCTCATTCTTCTCCACATGCAGGACCTGGATGGCTGGGAGATCGGCGGCCGCATCTCATGGACCGGCTCTTGCACAAGCGAAGCCCTAAACGACCACCAGCTTCCGAAAATCAACGTCCAAGACCCAAGATTGGAGCAATCATATCGCCTCCAGGATTGAGCCCACCTACTTCGGCCCTGCCGGCGTCAACCGGGCCTTGCCAGGGCCCCGGATAGACCCCCCCCCCCACGACTCGCCCTGTGGTTTTTGGGTTTGGGGCCGTTTTGGGCTCCAGGGGTGCTAGGGTGGGCGGTGCTTGGGCTTCACAGTGTTTCGGGTGATACAGTGGAGGGTTGTACAGTTTTGGGCCGGTTTGAGGGTGTTGGGGTTTCGGATTGCCCCTTCTCCCTGTTGGGGCTAGGGTTGTTGTCAATACTTAACAGGCTTATCGACCTTTAGTGCTTCTAGTAGGGCTGTAATGCAGTGCAGAGCGTAGACGCATATAGGCTGTTGAGTTTATGCCCTGCATGCAGCCCTGGGACTCGAGTGCATAGGGAGTTTGTCTAGCCTTACTAACTGCACAATGGGTGTGAGTCTCAAGGGTATTTGCCATGTCCCATGGACACATGTTAGCTAAGCTCGGGCGTTGTAAGTCTGGGAGGACACATGAAAAGCAGAATAAAGCAGAGGCATCACGGCTTTGGCGCGACAGCGGCACTCCACATCCCGCTCAACCTGCAAGCCCCCAATTACTACAGGAGCCAACTGAAGACGCATCCTGGGTTTGCGAAGGCACTACCGCCTGTACTTGGCTGACGACGCCCTCGGCGTGAACCGCGTGCTCTTGAACTATCAGGCCCTTCCGAAGAGACTTTCAGAACTCTTTCATATTAGCTCCCCTAAGGCCCCAGAGGTCCTAGCCTGGGCTTCAAGCGCCAAAGCAAGTCCGTAGCTCTCTCTTTCCTTCCTGGCATGCAACCCCAAAATGACCAGAAGCTACAGCATTTGTGAATTGTGGCTTTGCGTATGAAGTCTTGCAGCAATGCAGAGTGTACAGGGCAGGGGAGGCACTGAACCGAAGGAACCGGAGTCACGCCCGCGTCCTCTCGCGGCCTCTCGCTAGGTCACTTCGTTCCAGTACCTGCGCTTCACCGCCCTTGCATTGCGTAACGACACGGCGGCCACAGGCTTTGGCGTCGTTCATGGGAAAGGATTCAGGGCATTTCGACAAAGGTGGCCGCTGTGTCGCCCAAGCTTGGAAATGACCGAAGGATCCGAGAATTTGAGCCACCGAGTCACCTCCTGATTCTCCCCCCCAATGAACTACACACTCACTTCGTTCTTGGAGAGGCGTGCAGATCGCTGAGATCGAGTTCCGCGTGGCGGGCGTCGTGGTGTCCCTTTCAGGGGCTTCCGCAAGCAACGACGGCCGCTTGGCAGGCATATTTTAAGCCCCAAGGAGGAAACAAGTGGAACCAGGGCTCCGGGCGAGAATGCGAAATCCACTCAAGCTTGTGCCTTGCATCTTGCAAATCATACGGAGCCCGCCGCCGCAGCCGGCTGCTACGCGTGGCCTGTACTGTACTGCAGGGGCGCTCGAACCCCAGAGCACCCCAGAGCACCCATAAGTTGCGAAAAAAACATGTTCACTTTTTGGGCTCGAAAGAATCGGAGTTTCGTTATGGGCCCCAAAATCGGAAAACGGGGTTCGCTTCAAGGACCTCCGTGCAGGTGCTCCAAAAGAAACGCAGGAGCCACCCCTCGACACAACTGCGTGAGCAAAAATGCGGATGCCAATTTCCACGCACCTGAAAGATGAGGCGAATCTTGGCTTCCCAACTGGGTCGGCCTATGCCACCGGGTTAGCTAAAGCTCTAGGCCGCAAGGGCTCAAGCACCTACGGTGATGGACCACGGGCGCAGCCGAAATTTTTTGGAGCCTCCGGCTCGGCTGTGATTGCAGGCTATATTCTAGGGATATTTGGCTGCACACAATGAATTCGCAGGGGTGGCAAGTTCTTGCATGGGACTACCCCCCGGAGTCTTAGACCTAGAGAGAAGGGTGCGTGGAAGTGAGCTTTGGTTGGGAAGGCTGCCCGGAGGCAGAGAGTGCCCTGAAGGCACAGTTTGGGTTTGGGCAGGTTCGGTGTGTTAAGCCCGGCACTTGCTAAACTCGGACCCACTACAGTAGCTGAAGCCTGCCCCCTGGATGGCAAATGAACCCGCGAGGCTGCACGGCTTCTGGTGAATCAGTTTGGGAGCCTGCGCTTTGCTCAGGTGGCATCAATCCCGCTGGGGAAGGACAATGCTCCGAACTCCGCCCGAGGGATCTCATGCTTGCCTATTAAGCAGTATCGCGGGGGCATGTGTAGAGGGTGTATCGCGGCGTGCGGGCGAGACCCTGCCTGCCTTTTGTTGACGTTTTGTCGGCTGCACCCGGGCTGCAGGACCCAGCGAGGCCATCGACGGCTCCTCTTCCACCAAGTGGTTCGATTACAAACAAGCTCCATTGGTGGTGCAGCTTCCAACTTCCGAGCTGGTGGAGGCTTGGCCCCAAAACCCTGCCAGTGAGACGTTTCCGCACAAGGGGTCTAGCTCTGGGGGGCCCTATATGGGGCGTCACTACTTTGCACAGGCCTTCCGCTTTACCACTGCAAGCGACGAGCCGGACCGCGATCCCGTCCAATGGAAGTTGGAAGGATCAGTTCTCGGTTCCTGGGCTGAATCTAGTGCCAGATCTTTCGAATCCAGCTTACCGACGAAATGATGCTACGCTCGTGTGCAGCTTAGGTCATGGCGCAATGTCTACCATGTTTACTAAGCCGCCCCCCCCGGTCTACAGTCCCCCTCCTTGATGAGGCAGCTACTGGTTTGAGCTTCACAGCCAGCAGACGGACTACGCGACCCCCGAGGGCCGTGGGGCTTCCACCAACTGGTTCAATTTCACGGACCGGTCGTGGGAGGGGAACTCTTCTACAAGTCTCTGCGCCTGTCTCCCTGTACCCCCCCTTCCGACCATGTATACATATGTATGTATGTATGATGCACACTACATGTAGATGTAGATGCAGATGTAGTTATGTAAGTATGTATGCGTATGCACAAAAATATACACATGTCAGTTCTTGCTCTCAAGCTTTGTTGGGGATGGCGAGCCAAACACCACGAGTAGGTAAACACGTCACTGCTGGCCCCACAGACATCAGGCGCGCAATAGTGTCAAGGGATGCTTTGTAGCAGTGGAGGGTTGCCCGGGCGAGCACCATGCCCCTCTTGATTCAGGTGAGCTTGCTAAGTGGCAGAACAGTTTCACTGGAAGCAGAACCGGACGAGCCTGTAAAAGCATTGCGTGGCAAAGCACAGAAGGCTCTGGCAGTCGGCACAGGCAGACTCCTGGACTCCTCCGTTCTGGACGCAGCAACTGCGCTTAAGGAATCTGGCCTGCAGAGTGGCGATACGCTGACCTTGAAGCTCAGCAGCTTTCAGGTTCGCGGCCACGGCTCCGCTTTTGCGGCCATTCTGGGCGACGGTTCTGTTGTTACCTGGGGCGATGCTGACGATGGTGGCGACAGTAGTGCTGTGCAAGCTCAGCTGAAGGATGTGCAGCAGATCAAAGCTACCATGAATGCTTTTGCTGCCATTCTGGGCGACGGATCTGTTGTGACATGGGGCAGTGCTAGCAGTGGTGGCGACAGCAGTGCTGTGCAGGATCAGCTGAAGGACGTGCAGCAGATCCAAGGTACCAACAACGCTTTTGCTGCCATTCTGGGCGATGGGTCTGTTGTAACCTGGGGCAGTTCTGCAGCAGGTGGCGACAGCAAAGCTGTGCAGCATCAGCTGATGGGCGTCCAACAGATTCAAGCTACTGGCTTTGCTTTTGCTGCCCTCCTGGGCGATGGGTCTGTTGTAACCTGGGGCGATGATTGTGGCGACAGCTGTGATGTGGAACATCAGCTGAAAGGCGTTCAGCAATTCAAGCATCTCAGTATGCTTTTGCCGCAGTTCTGGGGGATGGGTCTGTTGTTACGTGGGGCGATGCTGGCGCTGGTGGCGACAGCAGTGCTGTGCAAGCTCAGCTGAAGGACGTGCAGCAGATCCAGGCTACTGAAATAGCCTTTGCGGCCATTCTGGGCGATGGGTCTGTTGTTACCTGGGGCGATGCTGACGGTGGTGGCAACAGCAGTCACGTGCAAGATCAGCTGAAGGACGTGCAAAGGATTCAAGCTACTGTTGATGCTTTTGCTGCAGTGCTTGGCGATGGATCTGTTTTGACCTGGGGCAGTTCTAGCGCTGGTGGCGACAGCAGTGCTGTGCAAGCTCAGCTGAAGGATGTGCAGCAGATCCAAGCTACCGCCGCGGCTTTTGCTGCCATTCTGGGCGATGGGTCTGTTGTGACTTGGGGCGATGCCGGCGCTGGTGGCGACAGCAGTGCTGTGCAGGATCAGCTGAAGGACGTGCAGCAGATCCAAGGTACCAACACAGCTTTTGTTGCCATTCTGGGCGATGGGTCTGTTGTGACCTGGGGCGACCCAGGCAGTGGTGGTGACACAAGTGCGGTGCAAGCTCAGCTGTCAAGCCCGTAGAGCTGTGCAACAGTCGGCAAGGCTGCGCATCTTATGCTTTCTGACTTTGCGAGTCCATATCCCAGATGGTTCTCAGATGATGAACATGAGCAAGAAGTTGTTTGTCTAGGAAGGTGACACAAAAAGGCGAGAGTCAACAGGGGGTCAAGATGGCTTTGGCCAGGGGCTGCAAACCTTGCACTCAAGCCTGGTCGTACGCATCATTGCGCGTCAACGTCCTTGAAGGATTTCGGAGAAGTTTAGGCTTTGGGGCTATTCTGTAATTGGGGTAGCCAGCCACCTGATCATTGAACGTCACGAAGTTGGCCTCTTATGAACTTGGCCTCCTCAGCTGAAACCCAGTGCAAGCCTTTGCGAACATTCGTTGCTGGCGAGGACATCAGCTCGGATGCTCCAGATTTCGGTATCGATGCTTGGCCGATGCATTTTCATGCTTCTGCCCGCCTCACATGGCTCTCGCTGTTGTGGTGCATGCTTTCAGTTGGGGTCTTCTGAAGGCTTTCCCGCTGCATGCGCTTGCAGTCATTCCATGCATGGATCAAGGCTGAATCTGAAACCAATCCTGCGTGGCAAATTCGGCTCCACTTTTCCTGCTAAACGCAAAGATTACAGATCGTCAGCATCTGTGTAATTATAAGCCCCACCCCCAGTCTCCCCAGTCTCCCAGCGACTGCAGGGGTGTGTCCTAAGGACGCTGTGGACTTGGCACCAGAGTGCCCCAGCAGAGGCGTTAGGTTCTGGAGTTCAGGTGCTTGATGGGTTTGCTCATGTTGGCTCTGCTTTGGTGTCCACATGTTGCGGCCATTCCCCTCCGAAACCATGTGCTGGCCAGGGTGACGCCTTAAAGCCCCGCCCGTAGAAACATTTCTACATCCGGGAACCCCAAACCCCCTCTCTCAGCCGTTCTGCAGCCTGTGTTTGGACTTGACTGAGGTATCCGCAGCTCGGAAGCAGATTGGGTCCAGGTAGGCTTAAACTGGAAGCCTCGAATGGCCGAGAAAAGGATGAGGGCACGGGTCGTTTAGGAGTGCCGAAAGGAAATCAAACACCCTACGTTACGAGCCCCAGAAGGGCCTACGGCTGTTACAATCCACAGAAAAAGGACCTATGGCCGGTCGACTCTGCTAGTCTATACGGAGTCCTCCTTCGTGGAGCAGACGACGCCAGCTTCATTCCAGGTAACAGACCAGCAGCTCGGCCGCACACAAGCAAAGCTCAGGGTTTTTGTTTCCTATAACGACCAGATACCATGGTAAGCATTCCGTTCCGAGGAATTCTACGGCCGAAGATCTCAGCTTCCCTGATCTGGACCTTGACTACGGAGAAATCGGAGGCTTGAGCGGTCTCCTTTCTAACACTAGTAGTGCGGCTCAGAATCGGTTCAGAGGAACTCTTTCGTGGTCCGACCCCATCATGACGAGCGAGATCGAGCAGTACATGGTCTACTTGGCCGAAGCAACTTGGAAGAAGGGATGTTGCCCTGGCAAACAAGCCTCGATCCGAATTGCTTGTGAACGTATTTCGGTACACCTCATATTCTCATAGCTGCATAGCTGGGCCCTCCCTACCTCTAGTTACTTTGTGCATTCCCCTTCAAGTTCAGGAATGAAGGTCTAAAGGCAGTCCGCGCGCTGCCTTGTCTCTGCCGAGGATGCTGTGGGCAACGTTCGGTCGCTCTTTGCGAACTTCAGCTACGGAGCCACCAACCTCTCCGTCCCGGCAGAGACGAACAGGTCAGACTACACTTATTGGTTGGCGCCTCGTCCAAGAAGCTATACCTGTCCACAGCCATACTGTCCATAGGGCTTGTGAGAGCATCTTGTTGCTGGTGAGCCCGCAAAGAAAAACAACCGTAACAAAAGCAACGTTTGGGCGACTCCAATTTCTGGTTTCAGGAGTTTGCCGCGTTTCCCGAGTTTCCCGAGTTTCCCGCTCCCCCGTTGGGCCCTTTTTCGGACACGCTGGACCTAGAAGGCAGCACAACTCAGAAGAGCACGGGTCGCAACACTGAACCCAGCAAAGGCCGAAGCCTTGGGAACTTTGCACCTGTCCCTGAGGTGTACACGCTCTCCAGCCTCATCGAGCAGACAACCCCAGCTGAGCTATTGATCTTTGACTCGAACGGCACAGTGGATGCCCCGTTCTTCGTCGGCCAGGCTGGAAGGTTCAGAACGCGTACCGGAAAGAGCCTGAAAGCCTCAAGTCCCACAAGAAGCCGAACGGCCACAAAGACTCTCAAGACTCCAAAGACTCTTAGACTGAGCCTGGCGTGCGACTCGTGCTCTTATAGCTCTTTGCAGTAAGAAAACCGGGGGCGCTGGAGAACCGCGGTGCCTCCGAGGCCTAAAAACGGCCAGGGCCGCAAGCCGCAAGCCCGCAAACTCCCAGCTTCCGCAAGCTCCCTCCCTTAAGTGAGGGGCTTTGGCTTGTGTTGGGGCCCCGGCCCGAGTCTGCTAGGACCTGAACTTGGACAATCTGGAGGGCACTCTGCAGTGGACTCCACAGGCTGTGCAGATTCGATGGGCAAGTTAGTGTCACAATGTGTCACACTGCCTCTGGGGTAGTTTTGCATCAGTGTCATGATAGTGGTGTGCACAGTTGCCTGGCAGGCCTCGTCGGCGCAGACGCAAAATATCCAGGACTCGCGCGGCGGCCTGCATAGTGAAACAGAGTGGATGCAATTCAGTCCATGTGGCTGGAGGACTATGTCGTGTACCTCGCAACGAGCTCCACTGGCGACACTCGCTCTCAGGCCCTCAGAGAGAGCTGAGCATGATTCTCACTCTCAGCCCGGTTGCTAGAACTCTTGCTGTGGCTCCCTTGTATTGGCGGATCTTGATGGCTGACATATGCTTTCATATTGCACAGTCTCTCACCTTTACTTTCAACCGAGTCAGGTTGGAGCAGCTACGCCTGTGGGAACCAACCTGCCCCCTTGGATGCAGCGAGTATTGAGTCCGAAGGGAGGTTTTTGAAGAGGAGTGCCTGCTGTACTGTTTTAGGACTGCATGTTGCTGCCGTGGAGTTCTTGGCTGTGCAGCAGCTCAGGCTTAGCTTCTCGAATGCTCTGACGCGGGGCAGCCAGACCCACTTCCTTGTCTATGCGAGATCGTCCCTTGCGGAGCAAACCACCCCTGCCGCTGTGCTGTTTTTGAGTATTGTTTTTCTTGTCGTATGGAGTTCACTCTCCTATAGCGCGGTAAGCACAGTAGTTAAACTCCCAGAAGCCTGGCAATGCCCCTATGGCCACAACTGCGGTCGCCGTCACGAAAGGGCCTTCTTGCCTTGGGGGTCGCTAGTGCAGAAGCCCGCGCTGCCGCATGCCAGGCTTTCATCAAGTTTGCAGATGCGGCGGCTTTGTTCCAGGTGCTCGATGGGTTTTTCTGACGGTTAGGCCAACTGACACATTTTCACTCTCAGGCTCTGAGTTGGGGGCCTCCTCTATCTCTGTGTTCGAGGTAGTGTTTGGCATAGGGCTCTTTCGCAGGGGTCTGCTAGTTCTTTTTCTTGCTTTGCAACTTGGCCGTCCAACGGGCTCATGATGGCAAGGGCTCCAAGTCACGAAGTCACGAGCTGGTCAGGGCGTTCCTGTCCCTGAGGCCCGAGACCTGTTCTTCTCGGACGGCGACCTGGACGAGGGCGAGATCGCTGGGCCTTCTGGCCTTGATGGCTCTCACTGTCAGGGTATTTCTGTCCACATAGAACGTTCTTTTTTATGGAAGTCTTTTGATGATGTAAGCAATTCTTGCTCATCATCCTTGAAGGGTGTGTATTCCCGCATCTGAAGAGGGGCTCCATCCCGAGCCCAAGAAACCCGTCTCGCCACACCCAAGGAACCTGTCCTGGGCTGAGCCAAGTGTGCCTGGGAGCTACTGTGGTGTTTGCTGTGCAATCCCAGCTAAATCCCTGATCAAGTTGTATCCCAAACCAATGCCAAAACCCCAGAAGCTGCATCGTAAGAGCTAGTTCAGACAGTCTGCAACTTGTCGGGCAAGACCCTTCAGCCCAGGTAATCGGAGATGTGACGTTCTTCCGCGTCTACTTCTCTACGACTGGAACCACCCAGAGTGCCCCAGCTCATGTAGTCCTAGTGAGCTCTCAAGTGAGTCGATGTGATCCAGCTCATGCCGACATCTCCGCCTCAAGGTGGCGACACCACATCTCTTCTGGAAGAGGTCGATGCTCCCCGGCGAAAAACACAGGGCATCACAGCGCTCGGCCTTGCGCATGTGGTCCACAGGAACCATGACATGGACACATGGACCTCATATTGCTTAGTCTGCTTAACTTTTGAAGTAAGTGGCGGTCCTCCCATTGATCACACACATCGTGGCTCCCTGATCTTGTTTCTGCTGTCCATTTCCTTACGTGTGTGTGGATGTGTAGAGCTATTGAGGGATGAGTGTATGCCTTAATGCACAGAGACGCCGAGGTTGGCTTGACCGACAAGGTGATTGCTCCTGACACACCCCTTCAGCGGGCAGCTTAGATCCGGCAGTGGGCGAAAGTAGCATCCTAGGTCGTTAATGTAGGGTTTCGGGGGACGGCTTTCGGGTGTGATTGGCGTTCTTCTCACAATCAGAATTTTTTAGGAAGTGGCGTGCTACCAACAACTGAAAGGCAGCGATTGTGCAGGGCCCCCGAGCACGCTACCCGTAAACTCCACAGACGGCCATCAATGGGAGGTAGACTCCTAGAGTCGGAGGCTTAGCCGAAGCCCTCGAGGTCTTACGTTTACCTGGCCGTGACATCAAACTCGCCAAGTATCGAGCAACGCACGCCCTCGACCTGGCTTATCTACGATGAGGTGGCAAGCGCTGCTTGGACGGAGTGATGTTCAACATCCGCCTTAGGCACGCAATGTCGTCGCAAAGCAACATAATTATGAGCCAAGAAAAGATGGCCTGTAACCTGATCAGCACTCAGCCTCGGATGTATGCCTGAAAGAACTCTGGGGCCCAAAGGGCGGCCATTAAAAAGGTACATGTTCACACACATACGTATCTACGTGGCATGTAGAGGGGTCGTTGTCAGCATTTGGGTCTAGGGTTTGCAGGCTTTGTGCCTGTGTGCTTTGAAGAGTTTAACTGGTGCCTCTAGGGCCTGCAAAGGAACCTTTTAAGTAGATGAGAGGAAACGGTCATGACGCTCTGCAGTGTTGCATGTCATCCGAGGCGGCAAACGTGAGCTTTGTGGATCTGGACCTAGACGAAACCCAACTTGGCGGAACCATCAAGTGGGATCCCCCTGCACGTACGGTAGCCGTCTCGGCGCCTTTGTCAGCAAGTGCCCAGGGGTGGAGGACTGAGAAACATCCTCCCCCGCATGTTATGTTCCAAGAGGTGCGCCTCGTCAGAGGCTTGACGTTGTGGCACACCGGAAGTCAGAAGAGCCACGTCCCTTCCAATCTCTGGAAGCTTTCCAACCCTATCTACCCCCCCTCCACATGCCTCTCATAGCCTCTCATAGCTTCTTCTCGTTTTTAACCCTCACCCTGCACTCAAGCCTACCAGTCGCTTTGATTTGTGAAGAGCGAACCAAGGCCTATCTGGCCTATGTTGCGCAAGACGGTCTTGGCACATACAAGTCCCAGTGTCTCAGCTTGAGACTTGAAGCCTCGTCTTTTGGGTTGGTGTGCTCGTTTCATGCCCCCAACCCCTTTTTTTCGGCAAGATCGTGGTGGCCGCATACACGGTCATGCACCCTGAACCCAACCAAAGGCGCCTGCAAGCACCTGCTAGAGCACTGCTCAGATGAGGATTGAAGATGGAGTCCCACATGTGGACGGGGCCACAGTTCTGGACATGCCCCCGGATACAGCCATTGGATCCAACACCGACCCGCGGCAGTGCAGACTTGGAACCCTTTTTTTTTAGCGCATTGAAAGAAATCGCGGAGCGCTTTGCTAAGCCCATCTGAGCCCCAAATGTTGCGGTGCTGCTTCTCCCTTTCTGCCTTTCTGGTTCCTGCGGCTCCGGCAGAGAGGGAGGGGCTGTCAGATTGATTCGAAAGGGGTTGGAACGTTTGGCAGGGAGGTGATGCGGGAATCCACGGCGTTTAGATCCTCATACTGTTGCGCAGGGCAAATCACTTCCAAGCTGTTCCGTCTTCCAGCCCTAGAAAAGCGACGGCTTCAGCGCTCCCACTGGCCCATACACCCATATGCCATTACGCTGTGCAGCAAGCCCCGGTGCAGACAGACCCCTCTCAACTTAAGGACATTGTGGTCTTCACGCGGTCGACATTGGTGGAGCACCTGGAGCCGAAGGAGGAAGTCCCAACTGTATATCGAAACTTATGAGGTCCGTCCATCGAAAGGTCCCATAGGCCTTGCAGACACTGAAACGACTTCAACACTCCAATTTCGTCCAACTTAAGTCCAAGGCAGTCCACCCCCGCCTCCTTCACCTTCTCAGACACGGTGGCCTCTGTGTCCAGCTTGGCTCGGGCCTTGAAGTGTCGTGGGGTGGGCTGCTGTTTCGGCGCATCGGTACGGTTTGGCCTGAGGACATTGATTTCATCTCAGGCACACAACCGCAGCCCCTCAGGTGGTCTTGAGTGCTCTACAGGAATGGAAGAGCTTGTCCAGGGTAGAATGCAGTAGCACATCTCTGAGAGTGCCCCCGCACCCCAAAGCTGAAGGCTTAAACCTCAATAGGCTTCCAAATTCAAAAAGAATCTGGAGAGAGTCCCCCCCCCCCCCCCCCCCCCCCAAGTGGCGGCTCCGAGGCCTTTCCGGACCTGGACCTGGACAGCGGGGAGGTCGGAGGAACCCTGGACTGGCAGGGCCCTGAGTGCGACTTGCAGGCTTCTGTAGGAAGTCATAGGCCCTAGGCCTTGGAAGGGGAATCTCACTATCATTTGCTAGTCTCTTTGTCTCTTTCCTTTGAGGCCATGCCTCGAGATCCCAGTTCCCCATTCATGGGAGCTCCTGACCCTGATGTCTCCACCCTTATGCCTGTTTGGTTCTGTTGAGTTCTATAGGCCATAATCTTGGGAGCGAGCCACCGGTTCAGGCCTTAAACGCCTGAGCCCCTCCCAAAAACATGGGAAGGACTCGGGAACTCATCTCTCCCTCACCCAGGTCGCTTCCGACCGAGATGACCTACGTCAGCGCATTAAATGCCTCTCAACTATTTTCAGCCTTGATCAGAAGTTGGGGCGTTTCGGCGCAGATACGTAGAGACGTTTCAGGGCCTTGCTGAATCGTTGGTCTTGCGAGAAGGCACTTGCCGGGCATGGCATCAACAAAAATCACAATGTTGTCAAATCAGTACAGGCGCCTGGTGGGGCCAATAGATTTTCAAGTTTGGGGACCGCACTGGCTGAAAACCGACACCTAGAATCGCCTCAAGCAGTATTGTCCACTGCATGCCTTTAGCAACTGACGCAATGCATGCGAGGTCTACTTCGCTGTGGACGCGCTGGGCACGAACCGGTCGCAGCTGGCATCCCTCGATGCGACTCGGAGTTTGTCGGAGGGCACCCGAACACACGAAACGGAGCCCCTGATTGTCGAACCGCTTCTGAGCAGAAGAAAAGGGTGAACCCTCAAGCCTTGGAGCCTCCTACCCCGAAGTCCGAAGTGTGGATGGGCTGCTAGGCTAGGACTGGGATCCGAATTCAGGATTTCAGGGTCCAAAGTAGGCATATCCCGAAATGCCGTAAGTGAGTGGTTTTACGCTTGGTCGCCAAATGCTGCAGGTGTCTGGCGGCAACTATGTTTCCAACACCAGCGTGCCAGCCAACTCAGACTTCACAGGATTCTCGCACAGCGCCGCGCTTACCAAAAGGTGCAGGGTTTAGGGAGTGTCTTCAAGGTGCGTGTTCCGGGCATAGTGTTGCAAAAGCAGGGCAGTCCAACAGATTGCACAATCTTAGAGACGAGCGCTCGAGACACCGACTCTGCCGACTCTGCCGGTGCTTTGCGTGGGTGGTGCTCATGAGATCGAACACTAGGGGCGTGGTCCGACCCTCCAAGCCGGAAGTGCTTCGTTTGGAAAGCCCGCTTCAACAGTTCCTAAATTCAGTAGTCACGACATTGGTCCTTTCGAGGGCAGCCCTGGCGAAGAGCAAAAGCCCAGGATAAAATTGTTCTAACCATGGAACTCGCATCTCGCGGGAGGAGGCCGTGGGCAAGGTCAGTATGCTTTCAGGACAGTGCGCCATCGGCCGGCCGAAAGATGCGTGCGAGTCCGAACGCTGGTGTGTGTGTGTGTGTTTCGCTTTTGTCCTGTTCTTCTAAGGTGTTGTGTATACCAGCTCAACTTTGGTGGAGCAATCGACGCCAGCCTCCCTTGCGGTGCAGGAGCCCGCTGCTAACCTTGAGAGACCTCAAGCCTTGTGTGCGTGAAGAAGCATGTGTCCTGTCTTGTGCAGCACCGCAGTACACCCGAATCACCCTGAACCAACAAAACATGCTAAAAAAGGAGCCGTGCACACGTCAAACTTTAAACAGTCGGCTGCTGATCTTTAGGCCCGGGAATTTTCCCTTAGCCCGATTTCAGCTGCACCCATGCCGAGCCATGCAGAGGACTACGACGGCTCAGTGAGCAATATTCAGTTCAGCGACAAGGACGGGTCGAATCGAAGAAATTCCAGAGCCAGAACGCAATGGGAAACATTCCCGGGATTAGAAATCGGAGAGTCGAAACTTAGTCTTCCTCAGGACCTGGATCTGTCTGAAGTCGGCGGTGACGTGTCGCTCCGCTTGCATTTAAGAAAAAATCGGGCCCCGCGAGAGCCCACAGCAAAGCCCCCAGTACAGAACCCGAAGCTACATCGGGAGCCTCAGAGCTCCCGATGTCCTGCGTAACAATCCAAATACCTTTTCTCACCCCAAAAGAGTGACTTCTCCCGCTCCGGCAGCCACCGTCGGCATGCGCAAGAACATGTCAACGTGTTTCATTATGTTTGCTCCAGGCATTGGCAGCCTCCTTCCCTGCTGGATGGCCGGCTGACCTCCTATAGTCGAACCCTCAGCTTGGGACACAGCAGACAGCAGGCACCCCACAAGTGCGGCCTGTACAGGTTATAAGCTCATACGGGAAACCCCATCCTCCCAAAAACTCTGTCGAACTGAGGTGTCTATCTTTCCTCCACTGCCACCGGGCTTACCAAGTCCCAGATCGGATCGAGCCCGGCTGGCACCAACTTGGCATCCTGGCACAAGCGAAGCCCTTTCGTTCCGCAACAGCCTCCCGACCTGCTACATCCGGCTTCCGAAGACAATTTTTGGGATTGTTGGTCCAGCTCTACCTTGTCCTAGAGGCCCCATGCTTGCTCATGAGCGTGTCGAGATTCAAGGTAGCGCTGGCAGCAGACACGGCGAGCTCGAGCTTCGACTATGTCCTGGTCTATGCGGCGTCTTCGCTCGAGGTACATGGCTACTTGGGAGCCGGTCCGTGTCTTTAGGCTCCTGTTTGGAGGGTGTTGGGCTGTTGGGGCCGGAGCCTTTATTAGCCTCTGACAGGGGTGCACAAGCCCGGGGCACAGTTCCCGCAAGACCCGAAACCAAGCCTCTTTTGTCTTGACTGACTTGTCAGTGACTTGTTCTATAGTCACCCCCTTTGTAACCTCCGAGCAGCTCCTGGAGCCAGGAGCAGACGACTCCCGTGTCTGCGCTGCTTTATGATGCGGACGGCACAGCTGCCATGCTGCAATGGAGACTGGTTCAATCTTAAGGCCTTCGGCAGTACCCTCTTCGGGAAGGACATATCTCGGCAGTCAGTAGAGGTTCCGGCGGTATGCTGAAGTTGCTACAGACCAGGTTTATTGAATTCCAAGCTGATTGAGGCAGTGCCCATTCCTCGCTTTGTCAAATCTGTCCATCGATCTTCCACAAAGCATAGGCCCATAGGCGTTGCCCAGAAGCATGAACAGCTTTGCGTGTGAACACCTGACGATATATGCCGGCAAACCAACGAAGATACAGGGTGCTTTTAGGCGCTTGAACGCCCGAACGGACCTGTGATTCCTGTGATTCCTACGACACATTGCTGTGAAGGTGCGGAATCTTACCTTCCCAGACTGCGACCTCGATGCCTTTGAGCTGGGAGGTGCCCAACTGTAGGGTTTGGGGGAGATCCGATTGCAGTGGCCTGATGCCTTCCCTCGTTCTTCCGTACCCTTTGCTGGTCTAGGCCTCGCACGTGCAAAGGCGCACACAAGTATCAGTTGCGCATGTCTTCAAGCACCTGTGCGCCAGGCTACTTGACCTGGGCGGCGCCAGCCAACACAACGGAGGCTGTAGAAGAGGGTCTATGGTTGATCTGAGGCAAAAGCTCCTAACCGCTGGGGGGGGGAGGCAACCAGGGGCACAGCACCCCTGAGTTCACCAGAGGGTCGAAGTCTGCGAAATTTTCGCGCGTAGTGTGATCAGTGCTTCCTGCATGAGAGAGCTAAGCCAGCTAAGCAGCCTTGATTGAAGTTTCGCGTCTAAATTGGCTTTGGAGTTGGCTGCAGGTGGCGAACTATTTCATCTATCTCGGCATAGATGGCGTCGACACCTTACCTCGACATGCCATGCATAATTTGGCAACAGGAGGGAATATGAAAGTCGCTTCGTGGAGTTAGAAAAGAACTGTTGCGCGGAAATCTCTTACGTTGCGGTGTATCCTCTGCTGAGCCTGGGGAAGGGAAAGAGTGGCACTCGCGTCAACTTGCATTGAGGGTGCTCTTGAGTCTCCGCAAGCGCAACAGACTTGACCACACTAAGGCCATAGGTTGCCCGGACTACGCTAGCAGCCGCACAGCAGACGCCTACTCCTCCCGAGGATCCTTTGTTCTGCTTACGAAGGGATGCTGGGGTGTGAGCTGGGTGTGAGGTGTGGCCATTTGGCCATTGACAAGGTCTGAGTGCTAGGTCCTGGTGGGGTGTTCATTGTTTAGTGCTAAGCAACGGAAAAATCTCACCACTGTCCTCGCTTTACAGATTTCATCCGAGGTCTTCTTCTCAAATATATGTACTGTGCATGGTAACATAGCCTTCGTGCCTGATGTTATGATTCTTTGGATTTCCACGCCTTGGCAAGGAAACCGCGACACGGCAGTTGAGGGACCATGGTGCCGGTGGCTGTATGAAGTCAATGCGTGACTCAGCTGCCTTGTCTGGGAGCCCCATGCAAGATCCGCAGCTCGGAAACCATCCTCCACTCCGCCACGCAATGCACAGATGTTTCCGCACAGGCTCGGCAACCAGGCCAGCACTCTCTCTGCGGCCTCTTGGCATGCAACGGTCTGCCAGCTGGTCATCGGACTGCAAGGATGCCTGCAGTGACTGCCTACAAGTTGAGCGAGTGTAGCGGCTTTGCCGCCGCTCTTGCTGAGAGTCTGCCACGTAAGGACACATCGATGGAGAACGGGACTCATTGGCTGGTTTACTCTGCATCCTCACTGGCGGAGCAGACAACGCCTGCAACGGTCGAGATCCAGGCAGGCTTTGCGGGGCCCGAGGTTTGAGATGCAGTGTTCAAGGTAGCTACAACTAGGAATCAGTCTCACGACACCGCTGAGACATGGGTCGAAAACCCTACGTCGGTCGCGCCTGCCGCAGCAAGCCCAATGCCCATTACACCCCCGAAGATCCCCGAAGCACACGTTCAAACCACTGCCTATCAGTACCCTGCCCAGTACTTCAACCCCATGGCCGCAGGACGACAACGCGACGGTGGGCACCATCAGCTTCGTGGGCACCGACCTGCTTCGCGGCTCCACCCTAAGTTCCCCGACCCGCTCTTAAACCCCTCATAGCCTGAAGCCACACTGCTATACCCTATTCATCGACCTCTGATCTTCAATGAAAAGAGTATACTGCAATCTTGTCTCCTTCATCTTGTCTAAGCCGCAGGGTAGGGTGAGCTGTGTTGGATTGCATCTTAAGCGGAGAGCCGATGAACCATAGAGCCTACACCCGAAATCCCAGGGCGTCAAATGCCAACTGATCTCAGGAATATGGATGTGGTGAACGGGAGCTTAGTGTGGGGGCCGCCAGCGTCTCCAGAGTGCCTGGAATCCATTGCCTGCCGGTTGCACTGTGCACGCAGCTGCTCTTTGCATCATTTGGGATGGATCAAGAATTAGGGCCTGAGACTCGCCCCTGGCCCCCCCCCCCCCCCCCCCATGTGCCCAAACAAAAATGGCGCCAAGTTGCCCCAGCAAGTGCCAAGCCCGATGGCTCTCACAGAGAGGGGCATGAAGAGGCAAAGTGTTGAAAGCATGTCTCCCAGAGGTGATCTACATCGCATTCGACGGCCTGGGCACATCCAGGCACACTTTGGAGTGGCGCCTTCTCAGGGTTCCCTTCTGCAATGTCCGCAGTAGGGTGCTCCTGGCCTCAGATGCATCAAACGGGAAAAGCATGGGCGGGCAGATGTCAGATTTCCTGGCATGCAGTGCTCGACACTTCAACAGCAGAGGAAGATGCGCTCCTCGTATTTTCAGTTCATTCGTCGCTGATTGGACTTTCGGACCCTTGTAGCCCGTCCTCAGGGTGGAATCGGGTTAACGGTTGGGAATTGAGGCCTCTTTCAGCAGCCCAGAATCCAAGCACAAAGTTCAGGGTTGGGTTGAGGTGCAGTAGCCCCGAGAAAGCAAGCACGCTTCCCGCATGATCCCCTTAGTTGAACTCCAAGTACCTCAAGACTCCTGCGTCTGAAAACTTTTCGACTTAAGACCGGCCTCTGTGGCAGGTCACAGCTGGGTGAGGTCGCGGCAGGCACTGAGCTGCTGGAGGCTGGACGGGGGCAGAACTTTCGCGACTGACTTGGAATTCCAAGTCAAGCTCTGACCTGGCCAGGTGGTGGAAGGCGATGCCTACGGGGAGACTCGGTTTGACCTGCAGCCTTCTGGTGGAGTCGCACCTGTGGGGTCAGTGGGGTTAATCTCTCTTTATAAGATTAGTAATGTTGGGGGGGGGGTTTGTAGATGGATGCGCTTTGCAGCTGTCTTCGGCATGGCCCTTCTCAGAACTACACCCATTTCGTGGTGTACACAAAGTCCAGCTTGGCGGAGCAGACGACGCCCAACAGCCTGTCCTTTGCGGAAGCCGTTGCCAAGTACAAGGCAGGAGCAGGGGGGGAACGGGGGAACGGCGCATGTTGAGTTCTCAGCCCAACCCAAAGCCTGCAGCATGTCAACACCCAAGTCCCAAACTCGCACGCCCGACCAAATGCGCAAGTCGGAAGCGGCTCTTAGCTTCAGGTCTCCTCCCCAGCCTTCATCGATGAGGACCTGGACCAAGGCGGTTCGGCTCGGCAGAGGATATGGTCTTCGGATGTCTTGGGCATGTCTCGTCTCATAGCTGCTCGTGGAAGGATACCTCAGTGTTTGAACATTCATGGATGTGGCTGGCTCTGGGCTGCGACCAAGAAATCTCACTCCCGATCCTGCGCCCTACCCGGCTTTTGGTGGCAGGTGAGGTTGCTGGGACGCTGGTATGGACAGCACCAGAGGTCACGCAGACGGTGACAGGATACAAGATTTACCTATCACAGGACTCCTGCATTGGCAAATCCGTGTACGAAGACGAAGCCTTTCATGTAGATGGGGGTGCGAGGCTGCTTCATGAAAGCGGACTGTTGCCTCAGAGGGAGCTAACAGCCCGCCCACATCTGTATGCCTTGAGTCCTTGAGCTCCTCAGGACGAAGGAGGGACGGTGAAGTCCCTTGTTGGAGAGCAGGCGAAAGGCTCGGGAAGCCGTGAGACATGACAGGCTTCGGAGTTTTTTCTCCAGTTGATATATTAGAGAGTCTGGAAAGGCCATTTGCCACGGGTCAGGGTATGGGCATGTATGGGCCCTCATCCAGTCCAGGGGAATCCAGAGGAAATTCCTCATGATGTGTTCAGCAGACAAACTGTGATCGGGTGCGAGTTGAAAATGCTGCACGCCGCACGTGCGAGGTACGGACTATTTTGCGGTCCCTCTAGACACTCCTCTACAGAAGCCTGGCCATACTTTGTAGCTGACGTCCCGGGTTGATGGCCGAGGTTCAGGAGTTTAGGTTCCAGAGTTACAAGGTTTAGGCCTTAGGTTTGAGGTTTACACTTGGGGCGTTCAGGAGATGAAGGACGAGAGAGCCTAGAGAGCCCAGATTCCTACAGACCGCAGCGCCTGTGAAGGACCTTCGCCTACTTGCTCATCCACTCGCTGTCGGCAACGACGGAACAGCGCACTCCAGTTGCTGTGGCTCCCAAGATGCATTTGCATTCAAAGGCCAAGCTCGAAATCTCCACTGACATTATACACCAGTACCAAGAAGCGAAAATCACAATTGTGGTCTCAAGTATTGCATGGAGCTTGGCATAGGCTTCGTTTTGTTTCGGTTCCAAAGGATACTGAGCCGCTTGAAGCGCGAAATAACGTGAATGAAAGTCACTGATACAAGTGGTCCGTGCATCCACCATGGCTGCACATGAAGCTTGTGATGTGAATGCAAAGTCAGCAAGATGTCCAGCGAACGGTCGCCACATGCGCCTGCATGTGCAATTTGTGTGCCAGATGCCTCCTCCCTCCACCCCTCCCTCCACCCCTCCCTCCACCCCTCCCTCCACCCCTCTCTCTCTCATACACTCTCTCTACCCGACATCCTGAAACCTGGACTCTGTCATCTGATGGTTATAGAACATTCCTTGCGAGTTGCTCGCTTCATTCAACAGTCCTTGCAGTTCCTTGCAAAGGCAGTGGTGGATTCATATGCAAGCATCAGCAGCCTGGAATTCACCGACCAGGACCTGGGACTTGTGCTCCCTCTTCGTCAAGACCTTCCTTAACTGAAACAGCCATTTTACAAGTACAGCTTCCGGCATGAGATCACGTGGAAACACGCGAGGTTAGTCCGGGGCGATCGATCTTTTTGCAATCGGCTTCGGCCCACATGTGGCTGGGTGTGGTATGTTTTTTGGCCAACAATCCCATGTCAGCTAACTTGCGGATGTTCTGGCCAGGACTTGGACGAGTCGGAGGCAAGAAATGGGGGGTCAAAACCTGGTGTAGAGTGTATGTTTCCGGATGGCTATAGGAATTGGCAGTGTGTGTGCCTTGTGTTGACACCGGTGCACCTTGAACGGGGCTCGTGCATTCCGAACCGGAACCTGAAATCAAGCCAATGTAAAGCAATTAGTGCAAGGCACCGTAGCCCAAACTCCTCAAGCCCCAAAAGCGAAAGAGCCATGAGGTGGGAGGCATGGTGACTTGGATCCGACCGAGCCGCGATCTGGATCGGGTGGTCGGCATCCGAGCAGCTTGGTCTGCAGCTTCTTTTTCAGAGAAGCGAAGGCTTCTCGGAGGAAGGGTTTTCATAAGATTCTTGGGCAACTGTTGGGAGTTCTTCAAGTCTTCAAGTTGGAACTTGCGCAGTTTGGTGAAGGGGTGAGGAACAGGGAGGTGTGGGGCGGGGGGGGGGGGGGGTGAAGCTTGGTGTGCAAAGCGAGTGCCGGAGAGGTGCAGTTTGGAGGTCTAGAGTGAAAGTTTCGCTCTCGTTTTGCGAGTAGTGGTTCACCACCAAAAAGATTGTTCATTACGTATTCTTCGTCATTATCGTTAAGTATTACTGTCATTTAGTTTCTTCTTTTGGTCATGACCCAGAAAAATGTCGACCGCCGCTAAGAGAAGCTAATAATCGTTCAGAATCATCATCATGTCTGAGTAACAATTAATGACGACGAGTCGACGACGAGTGCATAAGTCATAGTAAACATGGTAAACGTACCGAAGACATTAAAATCAAACACTCAATTTCTACTCATGTGCTCAGTGCCCTGGCTCCAGGCTTACCTCAGCGATGCGGCAAGCGTCACAGGCCTCCTTGGAACTGAGACTTGCTTCATCGGGGCTCAGGTGTTCGGATGTTTTTGGATGTCTTTTGGTTTAGGGTGTGGGGGTGCCGTTTGCGGGTGTGTTCGTATGTGCTCGTGCAGCGTGCAGTTCTTGCGGGCTTTTTGCAGGTGCAGAGCGCCTCCAGATCAAGGACGACTTGCCCAACAACTTCCAAAGAGTTTTCGTGGAGCAGGACACGCCCAAGGCGAGCCACTTTAGCGCTGCGGCCGGAAGCGTTGTGGGATCCCGCGTTCAGGGTCTCATACTCCATGCAACGAATGCCAGATATTATTTCCTTTTTCAGCTTCGGTGTGGTCTGCTAGTTTGACACTGAGACGGCGTAGGCTCTTGAAATTGAGTTCGCAAGCTGCTCTCCGGGCAGGTCAATGAGACCCTCAACGTGACCTTCACACACATCCAGGCTCAGCCTTCCCTCTCAGGGGCCCCCCCGGCAGCTGAACCCCACAGCACTACAGTCACTACAGTCACTACATCCGCACGTCCTGACTCCTGAGCCAGCTTTCTTCTGTGCAGGTGACCACCTTTTCTGTTTTGGGGGAGCAGTCCTCTCCGCCGGCGATAGGGATCTCCGATTCCATCTCCTCAGCACCCTGGCACCGGTTGAGTCGAGGCCCCCCCCGGCCCCTTTAAACCCCTCGTTCCCAAGTTCAACGCAAGGGAGCCGGAGCTCTTGGAGCACCCTGTCTTTCCTACCCATGTGGTTTCACAAGAAGCGCGCTGCCTCAACAACATTCCAACTCTCGATTGCTTCAACAGGGGCTTCAAAAAGGGGCTTAACGGCGGGGGCTTGGGTTGGTCCTTGGTGGTCAGGTGTCCTCTCTGGCATTCGATGACCGCGACCTGGATGCGGGCGACTTGGGTGGGACGCTGTCCTGGGCCATCCCGGCAGACACCACCCAGGCACCAGGGAACATCGCTTGGCGAGAGCTTCAGGGTTTGGGATCGTGAGGGGTTGATTCTACACAATCCAGAAATTGGCGGAAGCGCCTGTTGGAAGAACTAGCTTGTTCCTTTACTTCCTTAGGGTCGTGCGGGCGTTCGCTCCGCTTGAAGCAGGCATGACGGAGGACCGAGGAGGGGGCTTCGACAGAACATGCTTGGAATGTCTTCATTCTCGGCAGGTGGTGGCTCGATTTGTTGACGGGCTTTGTGGGTTTGTGTTGGTCAGCGAAAGCAGGAAGTGGAGTGGGCTTCGGTCGTTGAGTTTGTTCTGGCAACGTGCTGCAGTTCTACCCCGAATCTTGGAGCAGCAGATTGCACAGGTCTATCGCTACATCATCTACTTGGCTGGCTCCTTGACAGCAAAGCCGTGCTTGATCTGAGGTATACCTCCTAGAAGTGAGGGGTGTGGGGGGCTTGGGGTATTTCCTGCAAGCTCCAAGACAAGAACGCATGCAATCCCGAAAGCCTCCAAACCTTCCCTTATTTTCCCGCCCGAAAGCCTACACCATCGGAAAAGTGACATGCATCATCTTCGCTTGCCCACAGGTGTGGCTGCCGACGGGCCTCCCGCCAGCAAGAGCTTGTGTGGGATTTGCAGTTCGGGACTAAGGCTTACAAAGGCTTAAGACTCTAAAGCTCTCGGGATGGGGCCCCCCCCCCCCCCCGGGTCCGTTTCGTCGCTCGCAGTTGCAGCGCGTGCCACGTCCATGGCCCACCTCGACCCCTGGCCTAAACAAGTAAGACCTGCATTCGACACACCTTGTACCTAAGCATAGACACCTACTAAGCCTTCAAACAAGCGGCTTCGAAGTCAAAATTAGGAACGGCTCTGCAGCCGTAGCGCCTGGTCTTTCGTGCTTTGGCCTGTGCAGACTGGAGTGGAGTTCTTAGAGGTTGGAAGTACTTCTCGGGTGTTTGGGTTTAGTGACGCTTAGTGCTTTGGGTTTGGGTGTTGTTTTGACGTGTTTTGACCATGCCTGTGGGTGCTGTCGGGGGAGAGGAGCTCGACTGCTTTAACCTGAACAAGCCGCACACCCGAAACCCCCCAAACCCGAAACTCTAAAGATCTCCCCCCCAACCCTAAACCCTCCAACCAGAATATGGATAATTAGTCGCAATCAAGTTGCCCAAGCTGTGCTTTGGCTGAGTTCCGAAGTGCTGTATCGCCATGTTACATGTTGCTATGTTCAAACGGTTGGACTAGCGGCGACTTGAAGTACGGTTGCTGTGCAGTAAACTTCCAAGACCCTGCGCGGCCGTATGACAGCCCAAAAGTAAGGAATCGCCAGAATGTGGCCAGTGTCAGTCCAACGTCTACCTCACATACTTTCCCGGCAGAGACCTCCCTTCTCTCCTTCACGCACTTCCTGATCTATTCAGTGCTTTGCCTGCAGCCAGACCATTCGTGTTTGCGAATTCTGTTGCGAAGGTTTGCGTGGGGTTCAAGGTGTAGGTCCAAGTGAGGCAGGCCTTAACAATCGATCCGCATGTCGGATTTAGGTACCAGCTGGCTCGCAACCCTCCCATCCGTTGGAGATTTGCTAGTGTCTACAGTTTTGAAAGCACCCCAATGACATACTGCCAGCCACACTCGCTGGTTGCTAAAGGTCTTTCGGCCAATCATGGGGGCAAAGCTGGGGCGACCCGAACGTTTCTCACAACAAACGACACATCGAGAGCTCTGATCACACTCTCAGAAGTGACTAGAACTGAAGATCTAGTCTCTGCAGCGCAGTGCCTTTTCAACACGTCTGGGACCTGCGCCCTGTGCACTCAGATGTCTACAGTGCGGTTTTGGGAGCAGACAACACCGACATCGCTACTTGGCGTAGTCCTATCGGTTTTTTTGCGCAAGCCTACAGCTTGCAAAAGTCGCAACCTCTCTGCTGACGATTGCCAGATCCTCGCATCGATGTGCTCAGGCTGTTGGTTGATGATGCATCTGCCAGTGTTTCCGCTGCTGCATGCCCTGATCGTACCTTGGCTGTGAAAGTGTGTAGATGTACTTGACGCAGTAATGACTGTATCTGCAAGATTTGATGCTGACAAGCGTGACAATTGGATAATTGGCTGAGTCGACTTGGATGCCGGGGAGATCGGGGGCATCGTCACGTGGACCGAGCCGGAAAATACCGAGAAGGTCGAGCTCTACCGCCTCTTGGACTTCTGCAAGAGCATCAGACTTTCAGTCATGATAATTCGTGTTGTGCCCTCAGCTGGAGGCCTACTAAGCTTTGCGCCAACTCGACAAGCACACTTAGACTTGTGTTAATGTACCATCTGCCCATCCGACTACACTTTGACACAGAAACCTTAAACCATGACGGAGGCTTTGCTTTGTAGGGCTGATAAGTCTTGGCTGTGAAGCCTTGTGGGAATGCGGCATGCGCACGCGAAATCTTCATCATGCGCTCAAGCCTAGCCAGAAGCTTGCCCAGCTCGCAGCTCGCAGGTCTCTACGGGCTGGCCAGTGGCGTGCGAGTGATGCCTCTCGGATGAGTTTAGGCTTGGGGGCTTCAGTGCTTGACTCACAGGCCTCTGTAACTCTTTCGGGCCTTTAGGGTTGATTGGAGCAGGCCAAGCGGGTATTGCCGAGCCTGATAGAAAGAAGAATGCGTCAATGAGCCCAGGGCTCACAAGCAGGGCTGTGTTCCGACGAAGAGACATGGGGCCTTAGAAGGGTGGGGGATGACAACCAGACAACCCTGTTCGACGGCTTCCGTGTGCAATGTCGACGCATGGCAGCTCTGGGAATGCCACCCGAGACAGACCCCCTACATCCTAAAAGCCCTATTTCAGCTCCTAGAAGCCTGACCGCAAGGACCGCATGGTCCATTTGACAAAATGGCACTCGGCTGCTAGATCGCCTAATAAACCTGCCGCAGGTTCGGCAGCGATCTTGCAGTGGGCACCAACTCCACCGAAATATGGACATTTCCAGTGCCGCTTGCCTGGAATGACTTGCTGCAACAGGGTTTATGGAAAGGAGCCGGGGCCGGGAACCAGCTGACACAAGAAAGGGCGAACCTGAGCCAGACACATCACTGATCAGCCTTGCAGCTCGAACTGAGGGAGTATGGCCCACTGCAAGTTGTGACGGTGTCCTCGCTGGTGGAGCAGACGACTCCAACGACCATCGCGCTGGTAGACGAGTGCCCTGTCTCTTTGTGGACGTTGCTCTCCATACGTAACAGTATATAGCAGTCATATGCGGCACTCTGAGTGCATCCCTGCACTCTGCTTGATCACTCGATGAGGAGAGAGTTCTCACATCTCACACGTTCTCGAACTTTAGCTCCCCCCTGCTCAGGGACGCCTCGGTAAGCAACGTGACCTTTGTGGACTACGACCTGGACTTTGGTGAGCCTCTGAAAGAAATGAACATCTACAATCTGCATTCAGGGTTCCTTCAGCTCAGGGCCTTTCGATTCGGGTACTTGGGGGTGATGTGGCTTGAGCTTATGGACTATAGGCTGCTTCTGTAGGGAGGTTTCTCAGGGGCTTTAGGAAGTGAAGGGCCTATCACCCGCCTGAATCCTGACTCTGAAGAACACTTGGAGAAGCCTGCTTCAGCTCAAACGAATCCCCAAGCAAGCTGAGCAAGCTGGAGCCTTCTTGCCCCCAGTTGGCTCTGTCACAAGGATCTCGGGGGGACCTTGGAATGGGAGCCCCCGGAAGATCGCTTGGCGCCTTGGCTTCGAAGGAAGAACTTGAAGAGGATTTGGATGTTTTGTCCTGAGGAGTCTCCTGCAGTAGCTCTCATGCCCTTGCAAATCTTGTGGGTAGGTTGCATGTGCGCGGCTTAGGGAGATCTTATACGGTGCACTATACTGGCCTTCGCATGTGCTTTCTCTCAACTCCGAGGTTGAAGAGTACCTCGTGTACCTCGCGACATCGCAGGCTGGCGGTTCGATCGTGGATCTGAGCAACTTCAGCTCATTGGGTGCCTCGGCCGCAGCGTGAGTCAGCGCATATTGTGCGTTGAGTGGCGCAGAGGCGAATCCCACATTGTGTGGGATGCTGTGACCGGCCTGGGTTGCCATTCCCTGAACCCTTCCTAAACAGACTTGTCCTTTAAAGTCTTAAAGCCCTGCAACAATTTCCTTCGCCTTAATGTATGCATGCATGTATGTCTGTATGCATGTATGTATGTATGTATGTGGCACAGATCTTGGCTTTTTCTCGTGGTGGACGACAGGCGGGCGAGTTCTCAAGGACACCACGGTCAGGGGGGTCCACAACGTCAGTATTCCTGCAGACACCGACCGGGCTTCTCGGCAAGATTGCTGCGAGTTCTTTGAATCGTTGGAGGGTAAATGCAGGCTCCAGGGCTGCGCGGGGAGTTTATTCTGCGGGCAGCCCTTTTTTGCACCTAGCTGCCCAGGTGTGCGTTGCGCGTCAGTGCAGCGGGACCTACTTCGTGATCTACACTAGGCTCCCGCTCTGCTTTCAGCGTGTTCGACTTTGTCCGAGCTGGCAATTGTAGCCTGAAAGCTGTGTATTCGGGCTGCTGCTACAGCTGCAGGGGCCCAGCCAAAAATTGCCAGTGAGTCCACCAAACGAAAACCATCTGATCGTGAAACGACGAAACACTGTCCTTTCCCAGACACTTTCGCATCCCTGCGCATGTTTGCCGAATTTGTGCAGATCTTCTTTCACCGAGCAGACGACGCCCGTGGCTTTCGAGCTGTACGACACGGACGGTGGCTTGAAATTTAACAAATTGCAGGGACTCTTGGGGGTGCTGAGAGAGAGATCGTGGAGAACTTGAAGGCGCACAGTGATTTTCTGTGATTTTCTCATTCTCCTCAGGTCTCGTCGCCAATGTGAGCTACATTGGCAAAGACCTGGACCTTGGCGACCTGGGAGGACACGGAAGCAACTTGCGACTTTACCAGGGCAGATGCCACATGGATGCCATAACGCCCCTCTTTCGCAGGCCGACGCCAAACCTCAAAAGAACTTCAAGAGAAGAGGCCGAGGACCCCAAGGCCCCGCTGATTCGACTGCAGGAATCACCACGTGGGACGAGCCCGCCGACACCTCCCTGGTGCTGGGCTACCGGGTCTTCCTGGCCGAGGTGCAGGGACAGCCTGTTCAGGGTACTTTTGGGTGGGTCTGAGCCTCTGAGCCTGAGCAAGACACAGAGCTAAACTTGCCAAGCCCGTTAATTCAACCCAATCCCCAAGCCGCCAAAGCGCCCAAGTCCAAAGTCCCTCGGAACCCCAAGATCGAACGCGGAACGAAGCCCTCTGAAGGACTCGCAAAAACTCCACAAAAAACCCGACGGCCCCTCCCAAGCGCTCTTGCCCTATGAAGCCGAAACCTCTGACAGGGCTCCGCGGGCCTCGGGCGGTCCCAGATTGGCAGCGAACTGCCAGTGGGCACCACTCACCTTGACCGGGCTTTAGGGGGGCCTGCGGCCTCCATAACTGGAAGGTTTTCGGGGCCTCTGTTGCAAGGGTGCATATCAGGTTGCAAGGCATGCTCTCAAGCCCTAGCGTTGTTCTTTCCTGTGACGATTGTGCCGCGCATGATCTCGGGCTGGACAATCTCTACTACTGCAACACGATACTGCAACGCAGGACGTTCCTGCGGAGACGCCGCAAGCTCCACACGAGTTCGTGCTCGTCTACAGCAGGCCAGGCAGCTCTGATTGAAGTACATCGCAAGATGCCTGCCAGAGGTCAGTTAGTGCTCCTGAGTTCTCGCATATGCCAGTCCCGTCCGTCCCTATTCTTGGCTTGTACTTCCTCAGGGCCACAGTTGATCGTGGTGCGGCGGCTGTTAGTGCCGGATGCCTGTGAAAAAGGTCTTCCCTCGCGGAGATGACGACACCCGCCTTCGTGAGGTTCGAGGTGCCTAACCTGCACAGGGCGCTTCATTAGTGAGTTGCTCCTCCCCCCAAACAGATAAGCAAGTACTCTTATCAAGCGTTGCCATATCAGAGCCTTCGAAGAAGACGCATGCGTGAGTAGCGTGAGTAGGTAGATCGAACCTAGTGCTGGTTGAGAACCTACTCCAGGAGCAAGGTGGTTTAGGATTGAAGAGGCTGGAAGGGTTTGGGCCAGAGTAAAGGATCCCTTCATGCGACGATCGGAGGTATCGTCCTTATGCAAAACGTAGTAAGGGACAGGTATCGTCCTGAAGCTCAGTCAGTTCCAGGCCGCTCCATTCAGATCTGCCGTCCACAGTCCACTTGCTAACTCGGGAGCATGGGACAAGGGCTGGGTGGACAGATCTGCAAGTGACAATAGCCGTGTGAACCTTTTGAAACGAGAGTTTATTTCGGAGAATGCGAGCCGTGTGCAAGGTTTCATGCCATTGTGGCAGGCTCTTTGGGGGAACGGCGTTCATTGCAGAATGGCACGTCTAACGTCATCTTTGGCCACATGCAAACTGCGGGCGGCGCTACTCGGGGGAGTCATGTGTGAACCAGAAAGGCTGCCTTTCCCGGCTGGGTGCTCAATCCGCAGGAACCCCTTTGAGGAGTCCCGCCCTTCCAATCCCAAGTCGCACGTCTCAGGATGCTGACAGTCTTGTGTCAAACGTCACCTTCACCGACCAGGACTGGTTCCATGCAAGGAAGTTACGGGCCTAATGAACTATTGTATGGCCTTGTTGGCGGGTCTTTTTAGGTCTTGCGAAAAGCGGCGCTGGAGGACCTGGATGCTGGTCAGCTGGGGGGGCGCGTCCGTTGGAAGCCTGCCGCGGATGTCCTGGAAGTCATGCGCTGCCTGGTGTAATTAGAATGGAGAACTCAAGTCCCAACCCCACAATCCCCGGAGGCTTTAGCTGTTTCAACGGGGAAATCCAGGGTTCAAGCATGCTACCCGAAGCAAATGTTGCCTCATGCTGGTAGATGCTGGGGCCCGGCTGCTAGGTTACGCGGTCTTCCTGTCCTTGGATGCGGAAGGTACCAACAGGCCTGCAGGGATCTGCAGGTTCTGGAGGTGATGTGACGTGTAGTCATGGACACATCTCAGAGAGCACGGTGTTTGCGCGGGGAGAGGTCCCTCCTCGGTTACTCCCATGGCTATGCGTCCACGACCTTTGACATCCCGCCGGAGACGCCATTGCTGACGCTGCTGGGACTCCCGAATCAGCCCCGAATCGGCCTAAGCCCCGCTGAGCTGAACCCTGTGCCCATGCCCCGGAAAACAAGCACATTTCGGGAAGCCAGCTCATGGCCACGAGATCACCCGAACCGAATGTCAGACACCTGATACCCCCTTACACTAGAAAGCCCCTGAGGCCTTGAACCTGAATGCCCCCCCCCACCCCAAAACCCCAAAACCCCAAACCACACCCAGGTACACGCACATCACCGTCTTTGCCGAATCCAGCTTGGTCTTGTCGACCACTCCCCAAGCTGCGGCTCAGAGGCAGTATTGGTGGTCTTTTCTAGAACTTCTTGCGGGATCTGACAAGCTCAGTAGATACTTGCGCAGCTACGAGACTACACGCCAGGGTAAATGCCCTCTCACAGCCAGAAGTCAACCTTGCATCTCTCCACCCGACATCTGGCGACAAAGGTCGAAGTGTACGACAACTCCGCCAGCGTTTCTGGCATCACCTTCTACGATCAAGATGCGGATGAAGGGGAGCTTGGAGGCTCTGTGCTTGTTTGAGGGGGGCTCCTGGTAGTTCGTGTTCGGTACACGGGGCGGAGCAGAGCCCTGAGCATCGCTGGAGACATCCGCAGGCCCCATCTACTGGTCTCTGCCCGAGTCGCTGGATGAAGTCGTCGCATATCGTGTCTACTTGGCCACGGACGAGATCGGCTCGGGGCGCACTTGGCGGGTGTTTAATTTGAGGTCATTTCTTGTCTTGTCTGCTACATGTGTTGGGACGGAGCTTCGGTTTTGAAGCTGCGTCGGAGTTCTAAAGCTCCTGAGTCCTAAGGCAAGTGTAGGTAATCGCATTTAGCATGCTAGGTCTGGTGCTCTCGACTTCGGGCTTCAGTTGCATCCCGAATCCGGTCACGAAGTTAAAAGCAATACGTAGGCTGATTGATGCTTGTCATGCTTTTCTTTTCTGGGTTGCGTAACGGCTGCCGCCACCACAACAACAAAAAACAACCCCCACTCCCATGAAGGCGGCCGCCACCACCAATGCCAACAATTGCTTTCCACCCACCGCCTTGACCACCACCAGCACCAGCACCGCCACTGCCAGCACCACCAACACCGCCAGCAACAGCACCAGTAACAGCACCAGCAGTACCGCCAGCACCACCAGCAGCACCGCCTAAGGTTCCGGCACCCGTACGCGCAACTGTTGATTTCGTTTCTCTTCTGTGGTGGCAATTGCTGCTACATCGGAACCTGTCTTATACCCTTCTGCTTACGATTCCGATTATCAGCAGTCTGCAGCTGCTTGCGCCTCTGTCACTGTCCATTCAGGCGCTCACTGGTTGGTCCGGACGTGCCCTTCAACTTGACGCTTGGACTCAAAACTTCGCGAGTGCCAGGTTCAAGCTCCGGTTTCTTCATTCCGAGTCTGGCAGACCAAGCCAGCGCACGGAGTTCCTTACCGAATTGTCAAGCAGGTGATCAGATTCTCGGAACTCGGCCTCGAAGTGCGACCGTCATTGCAAGAGCTACAGCAACGTACCTTATAAGGCTACAGGATAGTGCTAGAGTTGCATGGAAAACGGGACTGGCTGCTGTAGCAACTTCTCTGGCTGACAGGGCCACGGTCTTGCCTTGGTTCAGGCCTTTGTGTATGGTTGTGGGAGAGGTTATTTCAGATGCTTTCTCATAGTTAGTCTAGCGTTGTTTCCTTGCTCTTCGCACCTGTGGTGTTACCGAGAGCTCGAGGACTTCTTTGGATCTCGAGTCGAACACGTTGGTGGATGATTTCACCCACATCGTCGTGTTCACAGTCTCTGCAGCTCATCTCAATTCTTTGGCATCTGAATCAATCAGGGGTAAGGTTGCCGGCTTCCGAAAGCAGCGGAAGCTCATGTCCCAATAACCCCTTGCACTCTGAGCACGATATGCAACAGCCAGCTAGAGCCCTTTGAACTCCAGGGAGACCCTGCTCTTAAGAATCCTAGAAACCAGGAGCTGGTGGAGCAGACCACGCCGGCCTTTGTCGATGTCTTGGACAAGGGGCTCACGGCCAGGGAGGCCCTTAAGGGGCCCTGGTGTGGCCAATGCCGAAAGCTCACTGCCAAACTTTGACCTAAAGGGCTTTTTCTGACTTTTGACAGGCCGTGTTCCAAGATCTGGACCTGGATGCGACGGACATTGGCGGGCCCTTGACGTGGAACCTGACGGGGAACGTGTGGCCTGGTGCAATAAAAGGTGCACACGATGCGCCGCATCCACCGAATCCAAAAGTTGTTGGTGCGCAGGGGCAACTGGGATTCCGATCCCTCGTTCCCTTGATTCGAGTGATCACATGTGTCTCGAAGCATTCTGTACCCCGCCGTGCTGCCTCCGAGGTCAGATCTTACGCAGATCACGCGCCCAGTCGCAGAGTTGGGCAGGGACTTGTCACTATATTTACTATATTTTTCACCAGGTCAGTGGAGTTGTAGAACCCTCGAAGCCCCCACAAACCCGCCCCCTACCCGCAATCCGAAGCCCGAAGCCCTCTAAGCCCTCTGAGCCCTCTAAACCCCAAACCCCGAATCTACATGTTAAAGCTACCAGACATCCATACGGAGAGTTTTCGTTCGGAGGGATTTCGCACCAGGTCTCCTTCACCATATCTCCTTGAGAGGTTTACTGGCGTTGTCGATGGCTCTCTGCAAAAAGCCAAACGTGGAGGATTTGGGTTTGCGGGGTTTATGAGCACTTTCAGAACCGGCATGAAGGAGCCGCCCGCTCACATTCGTGGTTAACTGATGCCTCTTCCTGCCTTGATTGATATATTGTTTTCTATCTTAGGCACTATGCCATCTACCTTGGATGGGTTGAAGTGATCTACCAGACCACGAGCTCAACGACCACCAACATAACGAACACCAGTTCCGAGGCCATGTGGGTGCGTCTCCAGTTTAGGGTTTCCATATACTATATGATCAACAGGGGAAGATGCTTCTCGGCAATCTTGCTTATGTGCAGCCCAACTTCGGGTCTTTTGAGTTTGGAGGACGACATCACCATCACGTCGACCACAATCACGACCATCACATTAACCACCATCACGGCAACTTCAACAAGCACCATCTCAACCACCACAGCAAATGCGTCTGATGACTCGGACCCCGAAGCCACTTGGACACATTTTGACGTCATTTGGTTCAGCAGCGTTCCGTAGCTGCACCTGAGAGCCCCGGCTTAAAGGCTCTGATGGTTCGGCTCAGGACATAAGTGACGGCACCAACGAGACTGATGACTCCAATGCCAGTGACAGCGTTGTCTCCAACGAGAGCGAGACCAGTGATAACGTCTCTACATCTGGGGCTCAGGCAGGGCACACTGAGGGCCGCTACGCCACCGCCCGTGAGGCACCATTCAGAATCATGAGTCAGCTCATTTACTGATTCCTGAGAGGAGCGAAGAGGGATATCCGACAGCAACGACTCCAACGACAGCAACGACTCCAACGAGAGCATTTGGACCAACGACACCGGGATGCTGGAGGCGGGGACACGTTAAAACAGATGATTTGAGGATCAGCAACTTCTCTAACTTCTCGTAAATAAACAGGACATGTTATGTTTGTGCGTTTGTGTGTCTATAGAGGCATGGGCAGCGACATGTGCAGGTTGTGACAAGCACGTTACCTACCACCATGCTCCTCGGCTGCAGAAGTCATCTTCCTAAGTGCAGTTCTCGGAGCGCGGGATGGTTGGATGCGCATTGCTGCACATTGCTGCGCCATTGCTGCGCCATTGCTGCGCCATTGCTGCGCAGGACCCTGACGACATCACTGGTCTACATCAGAGGCACGCTTGCCATCTCATCGTTCTGTTCAGCGCAGAGGCCAAAAGATGTCCTGGAACCAAGCAGCTAGTGTTGCCAGGCCGATTTATCGAAGAGATCTCGGCATTCAGTGGGGACCCGGCCACAATACTCACCAACTACCTGCTGTCTGCGGAAGCTTCGCACAAGCTGGGCATATCAAACAAACGGTCACTGTTCGGGATCGGGTGTTCGAGGTTTTAGCAGTGTCGGGTACTGTAGGCAGTCGGGCTTGTCAGCACTTCGTTTGACTGCTGTAGAAAGTGCGGTTGTCGCCGTGCCTGTGGCAGGTTCGTCAAAGGACTGAGCATCAAGCCACGGTGCATATAACATCATCATACATCCCCAAAACGTACATGCTCTGCATATTGCACACCTGCAGCCTTTTCAGGATACGGACCTATCCAACTTTACACACCTCTTTGTCTACGCGAATGCCTGAGCTGTGCTCGGAAGCCGTCGGCACTTGCATCAGGGTTCTGGCATACAGGGTTTGGCCATCTCAGGCTTTTGGCTGTTGTATGGGCGGGGGTTGGGGGTGGGGTGAGGCGGTGGGTTTCGGGGTTCTGTGTTAGTTTGCGGATAGAGGAAGTGAGGAGTCCTTTGGGCAAGTTTCCAGTGTGTAGGTTCGGGCCTGATCACAGGAACAGATGGCACTACTGTCTTGTCTCAGTGTGTTGTCGGAAGTCTCAACTCACACTTCGTGGATGCTTGGGAAAGCTTTTTGCTATCACAGGTCCGCACGTCTTTCGCAGACCAGTCCACGCCGGCTGCGGCGCAGATCACGGCTTCCTGGCAGCAAAGCATCATGACGACATGATCGCTGTGGGAAGTCGTGTTTGACGATGTGACCAAATTCTACTCAGTGTCGAGTGGGTCCACGACACTTAATTACCATCAACACCCTGAGAACCAAACATGTACTGGCTTTTGGTCTTACGACTTGACATTCTTAGCATGAAGCCTTCGATCTCAACTAAATTGCTAAATCCTCATCTCTCAACGGCTTCCACCCACCCCGACTCTTCTCCGGAGTGTGTGTCAGGACGTGGATGCAAGTGCTTCAAGCATCCAGTTCGCTGACTATGACCTGGATGTGGGACAGATTGGTGGGGTGGTGACTTTCCTGCCGCCCGCGGACTTGACCTTTGCCCCTGGGCCTCCATTGGGAGCGTCACAAGCCGGGTTTTTGTGGGGTTGAGCGTTCAAGGTTCATCTCACAGTCGCCAGTTTCAGGGTTTGGGCTCCCGCGCTGCCTCAGCCACCTCAGCCCCGGCTTGTTTGGCACACTCTCGACACGCTCTAAGGTGGAGACACTCCAGGTGAAGCTGACCTATGGCAGCCCCAGCGATTCTTGCCTTGCAAGCTTGAGCCCCCTTCTTTCAAGCCCTCCTCGAACCTGAGCCATTTGAATTCCAAACCTCAAGGTCATCAAGCCTTAGGAAGAACTTGGACAGGAAATTTGCTCGGGTCCATGCAAGAAGGTTTCTCTCCGCTTCTGAGGGGCGTCCCAGCGCAATAACCCATCGAGGGGACTTCAGAAGTGAAAGGCCCAAGCCCCCAATCCAAATTGCCCCCCCCATTTTGCCCCCACTCTGGGTGAGGGAGTTTCAGCGGCTTTGGGCTCTTCGATTCTAGGGCTTTCGGCATTTTGGGGGGTTTGAACCAGGGCTTGAGCTTCATGCCTCAGGAGATCCGGTCACAGCTTGGCTTGCCGATTACCGCCACTTGCCAAGCTTTAGTCACGAAAGCCAGCTCCTGGGAGCTTGCGGTGGCTGTTGTGTATAACCTTCTTGTCTTGGGGCGACAGCGGCTTGAGGTGACTTCCTGGTATGTCAGGGATTTCAAGTTGCATGGGACAGGGGCCCTGACTTCCCCCCAGCACATTTTGCCGCAACATGGGATACAGCAACATAACTTCCACGAGAAAGCTGCAACCCCGCAAAGCCTGTGGGCCTGCAGCCTTGAATCCACAAAGCCTAGAAGACGCGGCTCTTTCGTTCGCCCTCCTCTCAAGTTTCTGGCGTTTCGCCTTTCACCATGCAGGCGGATGAAGGCCCCCCAAGAACAGACGTAAAAAAAATGAGCCTCCTTGATGGCCAACAGCCGGGTGCCCGGAACGGGAACCTCAGCCGCGCGAGGTGTCAGAGCTTTCCTTGACGTCTGATGCCGGCAACGTGACGGAGGAGGCATCTCTTGAAATGGTTTGGGGTTCGGGAGTTTATCGAAGCCTTGTTCCTGACCAACTAACCAACCCGTAGCAGTCATACCCCCGCACGAATCTCACTATTCAGCTTGCCAGCTTACCTGACATTCCCTTGACCGCGAACCCCTCCCACAACTGAACTCTCCAGAATCCAATGCCGCAAAAAGCAGCTTGAACCTACGCCCGAGTTGCATGAAAGGACCGCGTGCAGCACTCGATCGCGGCCAACACCTGGCTCGGAGACTTCACGCACCTCGCTGTGTACGCCAGGCGGATGAGAGCACGTATGGCTTTAGGAGACGGGGCTGCGCAGGCAGTTGCGTCTGCAGGGTCTTGGGATGATTGCCGCCGATTTGCCCTGCAGCAAGCCCCCTTGCGCACTTATCACCTATATGCTTTGGCTATGCCAGGTCCAGCCTGGCCGAGCAGACCACTCCAGACGTGCTGCTCCTGAACGATACGTGCGGGTCCCCAGCAAGCCTTAGCATTACGACATAGAACCCTAAAAAATGCGTGGACTCGTCAACTGAGGATCAGCCCGGTCGCAGGGTCTGCGGACTAGGAAGTTTAGTGCTCAGGCTGAAAACGCACAACCCTGGGGGTCATGGTTTCATGGCGTTTGCTTTCCGATTCTTCACAGATGGCCTTGTGTCAGACACCTCGCAGGGTGCCTTATCTTGCTAAGTACAGTGACCAAACAGAGAACTCAAAGATCTCTCGGGGAGCACAACTTAGCTTCCAGGGATGCACCCGTCCGAGACCTCCGATTCCCTGACCTCGATCCTCGGCTGAGCGTTGCAAGGGGTCGTTTCGGCTCTTGGGGTTTCTTAGGGTTTGGGGGAGTTTGCAAAGTTCTGCAAGGTTTGTGCTCTCAGGATCTGGGTTGGGTTTTGTCAGTGCTAGACTGCACTTATCTTGTTGCCGTAGCACAGGATTCTGCATCTCAGCAACAAAGTATAACTTTTATTTGGCCCCCCCCACGAGAGGTTGCTGGAGGCTTGGAGGCTAGCGTCGCAATACCACCATAACATAACCATATATCTGCCAAGGATCTGGACAAGGACGAGTTGGGTGGGGATCTGCTCTGGAGTGCACCAGAAGACGACAGCTCGCCGGCTGCAGGGCTTGGGCTGGGCACGTGCGGTAGCTGGAGTTAAAAGCTTAGCTTCTCAACTCTCGAACATGTAATTTGCTTCGGGGTTTGTGCATGTGTCAACGTCCGAAGACTCGGAAAACAGTCCAGAACCTGAAATCCTGAAAGCCCGAGCGATCAGGGAATGCATATGAGTTTTGTTGGGAAGAACGTAACACGTCACAGAGTCGAGACAGCCGAGGCTTGGTTTCACACTACGATGTCTACGTCGCAAGAGTGCTCGAGGACCCCAGTGACAGCTGTGACTTGTCCCAAGTTGCTTCCCCCAGCAATTGCCTTAGCCCCATTGTTTTTGAGCTTAAACCTTCCTTTTGGCGTTTGGCAGAATGTGGCCAAAATAAGGCGATGGATCTGACACCAGTGACGGGGAGGTGCATTCTTCATGACCTATAAAGTCAAAAGGATGGGATCAGGATTCGACTCCATGGACGGTGCACGGATGCTGCTTGTGTCTTTGGGGGTCCGACCTGCGCGTCTGAGCGTCTGAGCACGCGGTGTTCCGTCGTCAAGACATGCGAGGACTGCGCAAAGCGAATTTCATTTTCAAACTTCGCAGAAGCATCATGGTTTGACAGGGCAATTGCTGCGTTCGCAGCCGTAAGATCGATCATGCAGGGACTACTGAAACGGCCCCGACTCTCAACTCCCGGCAGGCGGGCAATACCAGCAGCTTCATTGGTGCCACGATCTCCGATAAAATGGCTCCATATGTGTGGAGCCACGCCCTCTGCAGTCCAGATGTCTTCATTTGAAGGATTTGAAAGATTCAGTTCAAAAAGAAGATCTGCGGAGTCAGCATTTCGATGGCCTATAAGCTTTCTTGCCATCCTGAATCTCTTCTGGGAAGAAGTCATTTTGGTGCCCCACCCGGACGCCACTGCGCCGAGTGGCGCCGAGTCCCCAAATCAGGTCAAGAAAGCGACATGGTGAACCTCAGCGTTCCTGGGGCCGCACTGAGTGGGACAAGGCATTTGATTTTGGTCGAGGGGTCCTTCCCTTAGTCCTTTGGGCAGAGGCCGGTGCAGATCAACTGGCCCAAAAGTCCTGAAAGCAGCTCCCAGCCGAGGATGCGAACACGTCGCTCTTCTGGTGCGCTGGCTTTGCTCACACTCAAAGTTTCTGAAGCAAACCACCGCAATCACAACAGTGCACGGTCTACTCTGTCTACACGTGAACACTTTAATCCTCACCCCTTTCAGTCGATCCTCATGCTTCACACCTTGGAGTGCTCAGAATCACTGTGCTGCGTTGCTCTTCTTGGAGATTTTGTAGTGCCAGGGTTTCTTGTGTCACAAGACGTGCAAGTCATGTCGGTCAGTTGGAGCAAATTTGGAAAGACTTGAAGCCAACATGGTCCCCTTTGCGCAGGTGCCGCCAGGCGCTAGGCACGACAAAGAAGCTGAACTTGCCGCTGGGCATTATTATCGGCATGTTCTTCACATCGTGGTACTTGGATACGCCTATATCTAGGCCTCAGCGCCCCAACCCCAAGGTGACAAAGGAAAGCGCCCCAGCCTGTCGAACGCGATCGTTGTCCTAGTGAACAGCACGTTCTGAAAGATTCACTCCTCAATATCTCAACATTGATTAACACATAACTTCGCTACACTGCACCATGCTGCCCTGTACACCCCAATGGACCTGTAGCCAATGCACTGGGCAGGTCCGTCGCCGCCGAGACACCTTTGCAGCCTTGGACGCACTTCCTGGTGTATTCCAGGCCCCGCTTTTCGGTGCATCATGTGGCAATTTGTGGAAGTGTAGGATTCGGGGGTGCAATGTTTCGTGGTCATGGTCCTTTGCTTCAATGGATCCTGACAGGTCCTCCCTGGAGGAGGCGAGCACTCCGACGTCTCACAGGATGGGGGGGAGCCTTTGTTGGGGCTGAAGACAGCCTGGCTTGAACCTCCCATGTGTCCCATCTGAATGTCCCCCTTTCTGTGACTCTGTGACTCTATCTCCGTCGGTCTTCTGGAAGAGAAACCCAGAGTTCTTCTTGATACGCAGGATCTTCGACCAAGCTGCAAGCGTGTCCGCCTTGGACTTTGTGGGTCCGGATTTGAACCTGGCGGCTTGCCTGATGTACTGACATGTGCTAGCGACCCGACCGGCGGGGGCGTTGTGAGCCACACACAGGGTAAATCTTCAATCGTTCTTTCTGTTGCGTTCGCGTCGGGTGGTTGAAACATGCTAAATCCGACATGGATTTGGCGTGTGTTTTGAGCTTTGAAGTTGCTCTGCTCGCTTGTTCAAGGATGAAGTGGGCGGCAATCTCAGCTGGACTCCTCCAGACCTTGCCCCTGGCCTTTGATTGTCCTTGCAATCTTTCAAGAGGTGCGAGAGATTCTTGATTGAGCCCTTGGCTTTTCGGAAATGCTGACCCAGTCTGCAAGGTCTCCAACGTGCAGGGCTATGCCGTCTATTTAGCAAGGAGTGCCACGGGAGCGAACCGTATTTGGAGCTTTGGCCTGCAAAGAAAAGGAAGTTTCACAGTGTTTGCTTTGATCACCTGTGATACCTTCCGGCTCTATGTGACCCTGTCTAACCAGTGTAAGCCGTGTAAGCTCTCATTGCAAGCAGGTCTGCGTATGTCTGCGTGCAATGTGCGAGCACCGCCGGCTGAAGCAGACTGCAACCAAGGGTCAGTTACACGACGACTACCCCGCAGAAAGTCGATGTGAACGCGACCAACAACGACACCTCAGTCGATTCAGACGAAGATGTGTCTGACACGATCGTCTACGACGACACTTTGACAGATGTAGGCATCCTGCCCTGCTTGATGAACAATTTTGACAAAGCCGTTGGTTCGTTTCACTTACTCTTTCCGATACCTGCATCACTCGCGCTGCTGTCCACCAAAATCCACACAATTCCCCAGAGCCTCGCAAGGCACCAACATGGTCACCATTCCCGAAGGCCTGGATACATTTTGGGATCATTTGGGGATAGCGGGATAGCTTTCAGAGCCTTGGAGCCGACTTCGCGGTTCAACGTCGGCATGCGGGCCCCCCAAATATAGCGACAGAGTGCGCAGGCGCGCTGACAGGGGGCCTGTTGCATGGGTAGTGGGAGGGGACTCTGTGAAGGCATGCTATGCTGCTAGATGTTGCACGCAGGGCTCATGCTCCGTTGGCAGTCCTGCTTTGACATGGTAATTCGGTGTGTCCCAGAGCTTGATTCATACTCTTGCAATCCGGAGATCTATAAAGATCCTCAAACCGGAGACAGCGCGTTGCGCAGGCACCTCGGGGCTACCTTACTACACGCACTTCTTGGTGTACACGAAGTCCATCCTCGTGGAGCAAACCACGCCAGTCTCCTTGACCCTGGAGGAGGCCGGAGTTGAGCTCTACAGCTCTACAGCACCATGGTGCTGACACTTGACGTGTGTGACATGCGCGCGGATGGAAAAAGCCAGTCTTTACGCCAGAGCTTGGCTTGAGGCGTATTGCTGTGCCCATTAGCAGATTCCATCCTTGTGTTGGGCCTCTGTAACTCTCTAAGACTTAGACCCTCCAGAAGCAAGCCCCTCTGTTACTGTAAGAATCCCAGCTCTCACGCCTTCAAAGCACCACGAAAGTTTGCGGAGGCGTCCAGTCGCTTTGTGGTCCCCAGCATGAACTTCGTAGACCTGGACTTGGATGAGGCCGACAGAGGGACGTGGTATTCAAGGCTTACAGTGGCTTACAGGTCATAGGAGGCTGATCGATTCAAGGGTTCAATGCTGATACCTGAAAAAAGCAGGGGAGACCTCCTTGAAAGCCGTGATGTTTTGTGACATTGACAAGCTCAGGTGTACTTTCGTGTAGCTGGGATGGCAAGGAGCATAGAGTGAAAGCTCAGGTTAGCTCCTACAGGAGAATGTGTTCAGTGCAGTTTTCCATGGATCTATGCTCGCATTGACAGGAAGAGCTGGGAGGTCGCTTAACGTGGCAGCGTCCACCAGTCCCTTGGTTTCATATTCAGAAGCTACAGTGCTACAGGTCTTTGATGTGACATTTTGTTTTGGAATCATTCTCTAAGGCGAATTTCATCCGGAATCCGGATTTGCCTTGACTTCTAAGACACTATAGTCACTCTACTGTACGAAGGTGCTGGGAGAGATCGCGACCTACGAGCCGCTTGGAGCTGGAACGTGAAAGTGTGGCGGCAGCTCTCTGTTGAGCTGTGGAGCCCGGTGAGTTGAGCTGTGGAGGTGAAGAGAAGAAGAACCTCAAGGTACCAAGCCCCCCAAGAACTGCAGAGCCCCACCCCTCCCCCCCCCGCCAGGCAAGGGGAGGTACGGACCATTGCGGACTCTCATCGTCCTGCAATCAAGGATCTATTTGGGCTTCTTGGACGAGCAGAACCGAAGTTCCAATCGGAGTCTCCTCATCTCTCTCCCCCGCGACCGCGTTGACTACAACGCAACCCGGTCTGATGTGATGCCTTGGACTTGAGGGATTTCGACTGGAGAGGGCAATGCATCCAGGGGCTCACATGACATACTAGGCATTAGACATGTGCGAGGGACCTGAGGATGTGGGTTTTAGCATGTGAAGCCGAGGTCCCGCCCCACACCCCTGCCAACGTCGGGCTCTCGGTTTTCCCCTTTGGCGCTTGCTATGCCCACAGAATGATGTGAAGGGAGCTTCTAGCCAGAGAGGAGACGACGCACTTGCTCATCCACACTGCTTCGGAGACTGTGGAGCATCGCACACCGGCATTCTTCGAGTTCTTCGATGCCATTGCCAGTGTGACAGGCCCGTCACCCTCCAAGTCAACGGTCATGAAGCCTTAAATTGCGAAGCCTCCGCGCCACGACCCCTACCAAACCCAGAACATGTGTCCCTCCTCCCCAAAAAAATTCTCAAACCTGGAGCTAGAGCCTGGCTGTGGCATCTCACGGTTGTCCCGATCCTGGGACAAGTGTTGCGACTTGCACACACCCTGGGCCACACGCGAGTTCACGTGCCAAGGTGCTTTGAAGCAAGCTTTGACGCATGGTTTGCTTGGGTCGGGGACAAGATGGCGAGAGGGGGAGCTTTCTGCCGACTGGCATGTCGCTGCAAAACACCTTCAGATGGTGGGTTTTTGCATGTCTCCAACATTGGTTTGTGCCTGGCTGTGGTGTGCTTTCAAGAAGGGCCACCAAGCTGCAGATCAAGCGAAATTCAGATCTCACTCTCAATTAAACCTCCTGAAAAGGCTTGGATTTCACGGATCTTGACCTCGATGTCAACGAGCTCGGTGGAACCTTGACCTGGGTGCCCCCGCCTGCGACTTGCCTGAAAAGGAGACTCGTGGGAGCTATCGGAATAAAGAGAGATAGTACCCGACGGAAAGAGAGATAAGTCACACGGTTCATACGGTGCTGATAGGGTGTAGCCAGAGAAGCCTAGGTGATGGTTCAGATGGTCTCACTCAGAAAAACTGCTGAGGTGCCAGATCAGGTAGAGGTCTACCAGCTCTTCTTCAGTGAAGCTTGGCATCGAACTGTTGTTGGCCTGCACCTGCATCATGGCCTCGAGAATTGACTCCTCACAGGGACGGTTCAATGTGGTTTCGCATTGAGCAGCGCAACCATAGTTTGTTCGTCCATGATGCCTCAAATTTTCCCCCCCCCCCGATCTCCGATCTCCCCGAAACCCTAAGCCGGCCTAAACCTCACGCTCCGACATTGGGCGCGCAGCGTTCTTCACCAGTTGCTCTCACACCCTTCACACCCTAAGGACGATGCTGAGGGCAATGGTCGCTCTCAGTTGGGCGGGGGCATTCCGCGAGGCACAATCAAGTTGGGATTGAGGCTTTATGGGCCTCTGACCGCTTTCAAAGGCTTAGATGAGTTTGGAAGGACTTTGGCAAGGTTTCGGATTACACTGATCACTGATGCATCGCTTTGCAGGTGCCTCAGCTCTGGAAATGCCCTCACAGACACCGCTGCTCCTTGGCCCTGTGTGTCTCGTGGTCGGCTTGGGGACTGTTGAGGTGGCTCACGGCATTCTGACTGATGGCCGGCGAACATGGTGATGAAGTTGTCCAGTCACGTCCAGACCCATGAGTTGTTTGTGCCGAGACTAATTATGAGAGCAAGGAACGGCTACTCCCATCTCGTCCTCTACACCAAGTCCAGCTTAGTACGGCAGTCCACACCCGCAGCCCTGCTTCTCAGCGACACCGTCGCCAGTGTCGCCAACGTCTCCTTCCCGGATGAGGCCGGAAGTCATATGCCTGGTGACGCTCCTTATCACTTCTCGTGCCCCCAGGCGGTATAAAATGTTGTAAACCGAAGTGCCTTCGAATGATGTATGGATGTGAGGACTTGGATGCACTGGAGATTGGCGGGCTCATCTCTTGGGAGAAGCCAGAGGAGACCACCTATGTCACAGAGTATTTGAGCCACGGCCGAAAGCTTCATGCTTTTCTAGGAGATTTTTGACCGACAGAGGTATGGACACCCGTATCTGCTTTTTGAGTTGACTTTCCAATGTAAGCATGTAGCGGGCCAGCAGACCTCTTTGCTAGCTTGTAGGCTTAGAACCTGGGATGTTCAGGTTTTCGGGTGAACCGCGCTGTGGGGCAGGGGCAGGGGGTGCATCCTACGGTGCAGGCGTGCTCTATAAGTTGTTACCGTTGCGATGTGTCGCCTCCAAGCCAAGGATCTACCTGGTCACGCGCGTGCCGGAAGATGTCTTCGAATATACCAGAATTCCGTACATCACCCGAAGCCTGGCGCTATAATCTCGTCCTTGCAGCTGCTTTTTCTACGTTTGTTGGACCTTTCACAAGTCCATGCAGGCTTAAACTGCGGGTCTGAGTCAGTAGTCTAACATGCTGAACGCCGCAGCGAGGGCCAGGCAATTAGCCATTGGCAGTCGCCCTGCTATGGTCAGGGGAAGACGACAGTTACGCCCTAAACCCTCAACCCCCTAACCCTAGTTGCGGCAAGTGCTGCGCGATTGTTTTTGGGTCTAGGGGGTTTTTGGGGTGGTTTACGAAGCTCCTGACGGCCAGCCGTTGGCTTGAGACAGCAGCTGCAACCCCGGTAGGCTTTCGGGTTTTTGGGGTTTTGGGTTGTAGGGCTTGACGCTGAACAGTAGGGTTTGGTGTTAAGTGTTGTAGTGTTGTGTAAGATGATGCATAGTGTCACCCTCGCTGTCTCACCATGACTGGTCACGAGCTTATCTGCCTTTGGATTTAAAAGAAGACCCCAGCCAGGCTCGAGTTTCAGATATTTGGGGATTTGGTCCTACAAACCGCCAACCCTAAACCTTCGCATTCCGCCTGCGGCTTGCTTCTGTGGCTTAGGCGGAGCCCCTGACAAAAACCAAAGCCTCAGGGCCTCGGGTCTTCACCCAACGCTTGTCAGGGGACCTTACTCAGATCAAGGCGCCCACATGCTCTCGGATCTTCAGCTTCAGCGGCCCTTAGGAGTTTAGGGCTTAGGGGTTTAGGGGTTTAAGGCTGCTCTCGTTCCTTGGGTCGAAAGTGCCAAGGACAGCTCATGAGCCTGGACGACGTCCTCATCTCGGCTTACTTCTGTATGAGTAGTCTCAGAGTCTATTTAGAGGCTGTGATTGAAGGACTTGATGTACTCGAGGCTGTAGGGCCGTTGGCTTCTTGAGAGTTGAAGTTTGAGTGCTCAGCGAGAGCGACCTATGCCTATCTAGCTTCACGAAACAAAAGCGCCCTGCAATATTTTGAGCTGCACACGAGGCCAATGGTACCAATCAAAGCAATCAAAGCGATGGTAATCAGGACGCCGAGGCCCCTGGTCTGCAAAGCCCTTGAGGCACCCGTTGGCGGCGCAGGTTAAAGATTTTGTGAGTTTGCAAAAAGCATTGCTCCGCGCTAACTCCACTGCGTCACACCGTCCGTAGGCTAGATGTTAACGGAATGGTGACAACACGGGGACAATGTCATGAAAGCCCCTTATCCTGAGACCTCCGCCTAATCCGAAAGCTGAGGACAGCGGTGACAGTGGTGACAGCGATGACGGGCCAAACCCCACCGCCTCCAATACCTCCAATAGCAGTAGCGAGGACTCGGATCCGATTTTGCCGTCCAAGGCGGCCACTTGGCCGCAGTCTTAGGCGTTCCCTACCCCTCCACTCCCCTCTATCTCTCTTATCTCTATACCTCTATACCTCTATGTTTATATCTTTATATCTCTATATCTCTATATGTCTATATCTCTATATCTCGAAATCTCTATATATCTCTATATCTCTATATCTCTATATCTCTATATCTCTATCTCTCTATGTCTCTATTTCTTTATCTCTCTATCTCTCTATTTCTTTTCTCTCTATCCCTATCCCTATCCCTATCCCTATCCCTATCCCTATCCCTATCCCTATCTCTATCTCTATCTCTATCTCTATCTCTATCTCTATCTCTATCTCTATCTCTATCTCTATCTCTCTCGCTCTCTTGCGCTCTCGCGCTCTCTCTCTCTCTCTCTGTCTTATATACATACATCTACAATAGGTGTGCAAAAAGCACTTACGTGATGTCTGGGTGTGGTCGGATACAATTGAGGCATCGTGCGGGCCCACCAATTGGGGTGTGAAGGTGCACATATACATGACAGTTTTTGTTTGCTTTGGTGGGTGGGGTTTTGGGATGCAGCAGACCTCAAGCAAAGCCTGAACTCCAAACTCCAGACTCGAAGCTCTCAGATTGTTGCTGGCTCCCTGACCTTCTTCGTGGGCAACGCGACCTCAGAGCAGGTGCAATCGGCTGTCAAGGCAAGGTTCTGTTTTGGGGGCAGGTCGAGAGCAACCCAGGTTTGGCGAAGGGCGATTTTGTTTAGGGGTTCTTACGCCGTTGGCTCAGTGCTCCTCTTTCTTGCTCATTCCTCTCCTGTAGGGTGTATCGTTGAAGAGTTTCGCTCTTGTCTAGTGCTGACATCCTGAGTTTCCTTCATGTACCCCTCAGCACATGTTGATGGCTCATGGCTTATTGGACTGTATACGTACCTCTACTGTTGCTGTCCACCTCGTGTCCATGACCGTCCACACTCGTGCCCTCGTGCCCTCTTTGTGCAAATGTCTTTCAGCAAATTGGTGTTCGCAGAGGCCTCCTTGGAGCGAAGCTTGCTGATCAACCCCAGTGCCATTCTGGTACAGGTCTCTGAGGCAGGGCACACTGCCTTGTTTGGGAAGGTGGGGGGGGGAGGGGGGAGGGAGAAGCCCAAAGCCTCCTTGATCTGGGCCTTTCCCAGCCTTTGACTTGCCTTTGCCTACAGTTCAAAAATCCTTGAACCTCCAACCGACACCCTTACTCTTGTACTGGTACACGAAGCATCCTCCAGGTCGTTACCCGACGACTCGCTGCCTCAAGGCGTCTCGCAAACACCTGGCAGGTGGGATGTGGGGTTCCTGGCATTTGGGCTTTTGGATACGTAAAATTGCTGCAGGCGAAGCCATGGGACTTTCGCTTTGGGGTATTCTATAGATTTGGGTCAATCGGGGTACAGATTCGGTGTTCTTGGGCGTTATACTTCTCACTGGTACAGATTCGGTGTTTTTGGGTGTTGTACTTCTCACTTTCAGAGTTCAGGGTTCAGAATTCAAGGCTTCTTAACAGCTTTGGGCTCTGACTACTTCAGCACAAGGGAATCGCGACAGCCTCACGTTTCATTTTGCAGGTCTGAGTCTTTGCGAGTCTGAGCTGGGGAAGGGTGGGTATGCAGGGATGTCTTTTGGTTGTTTGGTTCTCTACAAGCCTCCCCCAAACCCCATGCTTCAGTCGAAAGCTCTCACTCGAAGACCATGCGCTGCAACAGGCCAGCTTCGAGGTCATTGTGGAGTCGCAGGAGGCTTCGGTTCATAAAGACTCGAATCATGTCCATGCCATGGGGGTTCATGTGCCTTATTTAGTAGGTTCGGGGTAAATTTCGGGGTAAACCTGAGTGCCTTTGAAAGTTGTTTGGTTTGGGCCATTCTGGGCACGGGTTCAGGGTTCAAGCAATCCCAGCGCAGAGCCCCTTCTTCGACCTTGGCAAGCTGCACAGTCCTCCTTTAAGAGTAGGATGGATTGGCGGGGTGACATCTAATGCCCAGGTGCCCCCTCGCATTGTGCGTGTTGACAGGTTGGGGTCCTTGAGCATGTCGGAGAGAGAGACGGCAGAGCCTCAAAAAAGTGCCATGTCCTAGGCTACAAGTAGACTTCTGCGGCTGCAGTCGCTGCCCTCAGTTGGACATGTTGGCACTGTTTGGGGTGATTTGGGCGCAGGGCACTGCGGTCGAAGACGCCCTCCTGGCCATCAGTGGTGTGCCTGTTGCAATAATGACGGCTCGGTGGTCCTTTGTTCTGCTTTTGTTTTGGTTAGGGGAGGGGGGGGGGGGTTTGGGTTTTCGGGGAAAACTTCTTCAGCTGGTTTATAGGGCTTATACGAAGGTGTAAGGAGGGCTGAGATTCGCCTTCTGGCAGTTCCGGAGTCTCAAGGAGTTGCGCTGGTTGGCCTCTCAAGGCCCCAAATCCAGACATGACATACTGGTACTGGTAGCACATGTGCCGATCGTTAACTGTGAGTTAAGGCAATTCCTCTTCGTTCCAGACCATCCTGTCAGAGGAGCCCCTTGTCTGGCACCGGGGGGGTCGGTTTAGGGTTGTCCCGGTTGAGGCGCAGACATGTCTTGGTTTGGCTTTGCGGGTTTCCGGGCTTCCTTTGCCGCGGGTGTCTGTGGTTGAAAACATGAAGCCCCGTCATCACGTGCATCCAAGGCTCGTGGAGCAAGGGGTGGACCCCGATGCAGCGAACGCATTGGTCATCCAGACTTTCGCAACGCCCACGGCCACCCAGTTGAGTGCTTCATTCTGGTGTGAAAAGGTTGGGGATTTAGGGGCTTCGGTGGGTGTACTTGGGATTTTGAGGTGGAGTGCCGTGTGGTCTTCCATTGCTCAGGTGACGTTCGGCGAGCTCACCACAACAACTACGGTCACCCTCACAACCACCACGGTAAGCAGTGCAGAGCTGAGTCCGATTGTACATGTACATGTGTGTCTGTGTGTGTGTGTGTTGATGGCTTTACCTTACGTTGGTGAGCTGAAGAATGGGCTTGTGGGAGAGGAAGCTAACGCTGCAGCCCAGGCACCAGCACAACTGCGACCATGACAACCACCAGCAGAACGGAAACCATGAGCTCCACGACGACCACCTCTACCCTGTCCGACCCTGAGTTTGGCAACAAACTGGTGCGGCCCTGCTTGGTGGTGTATCCGTGTCTACAAAATTCAACGACAACTCGGCCCTGAGACTCTGAGGACGGGCACCTTTACCTCCACGACATCCTCCACCACGACGGGATGCAATAGCTTGATAGCTTGGGATCTGGGGATCTGAAAATTGGGCGAGCCATATTTTGCCAGATGGCTCGGGTAAACTTGTGCAGAGGGACTTTGAGGTGGGCTCACATCTCGGAGCAGAATCCATTCATAATGGGCCCTGAGAAGCAATAGGTTTTGCATGTTGAGTCTCTAGAGTCTAGAGAGTGAATTCGCAGGAGCAGCACGACCACCATGGTCGTGTATTGGTATCGCTGGCTCGTGGCCAATGCCGCATGGCGCATCGAGCACAGTTCGAGGTCAGTTCTCACATGTTTCCAACAACCGCGACCCCCACAACAGCCTTCTGCGAAGGCCTGAGAGACAAACATTCGCTGAGGTCTCGTCCGAAGATGACGGTGTGACCGTACCCGCTGACACGGCTTTGGAGACCAGGGGTCTGCAGGGTCTCTGCGCTTTTGGGGCCTGAAGGGGGCATGAGGGCCTTTAGTTGCTTTAGTTTCTTCGTGTGCGGGGGGGGGGGGGGTTGGAATTGGATTGGCTCGCTAGGAGAACTTCACGCACATCTTGATCTACACGAAGTCCTCACTGGAGGAGCAGACGACGCCAACTGTGCGGGCCTTGGGCGAAGCGAACATTGCTTAAAGTTGTGAAGCACAGCGTCTCGAGCGTTCTACTCCGGAAAGTGCTCCTCCATAGCGCAGAAAGGGACCAACATCCGCATGGAAAGCTAAGCATGCCAAGCTTTCATTCCCGGAAGCTTTATAAGCCCGTCTCTGCTCAGAGCTGAAGGTTCAAGCTGCAGCACAGCATAGAAAAGCCATGAAAACGTTCAATGCTCCAAGCACAGCACTGCAGCAAGAAGCGCCTCCGCGACAGGTCTTGGAGATCAATGAGACAGATTCATCTATCTCTTCCTTGGCCTTCACAGATAAGGAGCTTCCTAATGTACCCCCCAAATGTCTAGTCCTTTGCGCAAACGTTGCAGCCTTCCTGAAGTCAAACGATGCGCCTCTTGAGTGCCCGAAGGACCTGGACCCTGACGAGCTTGGTGGAAACGTGACTTGGACCGAGCCGGTAGATGCCAGGCTCGTGTAGCTCGGACAGCAGCTCATGTCAAGTTCTGGTATTTCTGGAATGCTGTGGCTTTGGCGACCCTTCGGGTTGTGTTTCCAGATGATTGTGCAAGTCGTGTCTCTGTCCGCCGGTCTCAAGACGCCTTTTCAGCCAAAGTTAGCACTGCTTATTCCGCTTCATGCGCACGAAAATCCTTCATGACTTCTTCCTTCCAAACCTCGGTCTTCTGAGGCAGCAGTACTTCTTGTACCTCGGGTCCAGCCTGGAGGGATCAGATCGCGTGCCGGCAACTCACCGAGGAAGTTGGAGGGAGCAAGCGGATTCTCCTCACCTGAGCAGTCCACTGAGGGGGTTTCTTCGGGGCGATGGCAATACGGGTTTGCTTGAGGGCTGATTGTTCGGAACGTGGAATGTGTGGGCGTGTCGCCCAGTGATCCTTATGATCCTTACAACGCCTCGGCTGCCCTCGCCCAGGTGCCACAGTCGCTGCCCGTAGGCACGGAGATGGCCACCATCCCGGCCGAAACGCAGCGAAACTTAGCCACGCATCTGCTGGTGGCCTGGCCCCATAGCCCGGTAGGCTTCTTGTGGATCTCCAAGTGTCCTCCAAGTGTTCTTCCTCGAATTCTGAGTTGCTGTTGAGGTCCTGCTTGATCCTTTGTTCTTTGCTTTGCCACAGTACCAGCTCGGACCTGGGTCGCGGGTTTCGGGTGAAGGTCGAACTTGTGCGGTCTGAGGCGCAGAGAAGCCCCTAAACCTGATGGGAAAACAAAAGTTCTGGCCACAATACAACTCTGCAAGGTCTACACCGCCTCCTCTTTAGCAGAGCAGACGACGCCTGTCGCTTTGCAGCTGGTGGACACAGTCCAGGCGGCCAGCACATGCCAGAGCACGGCTCCCTCTGGCATTGAGTTTCTATGTAGGCGGTTGGGTGCAGGCGGGGGGAGGAGTAAGAAGCTTTGAAGGGAGCCCCTGAAGCCAGTCGACGGCCCCACTTCAGTCCAGGAGAGCTGAGGGGAGAGGAATCACTTGGGAGCTTGAGATCCGCGCCCTCTGCCCAGATAGCCGCGAATGTGTCGCTGTACGATCTCGACTTGGACCTCAAGGCGGATGAGGGCCGTTAAACGGCTGTCGAGGGGGCTTGAAGAGGGGGTGTTAAGAGGGCGGCTTAAGGGCTGTGTCTCAAAAGGCAAGAAAATGTGTGCGCGCAGAATTTCGCTTGCATTTCTGCATCAGCTGCTTCACCAGCTAGAGTAGCATCGCTAGCAGAAGGTGCTCAGAAGATGCTTGCGACTAGTATACAGTGTTACAGGTCCCTATCATTGGCATTGACTGCGCAACCCCAGACTCCCTCTCGAACTCATGATGAGGATAGCAGGATGGTTACCGTCGCTATAGGGCCCACCAGTAGTCATGTGTAGGGCTCTGCAGCGTTTGTCTTCGGAGGTGTGAGGCGTTAAGTTCTTGAAGTTGGCTTTGCAGGGCAGAGGCCTATAGAGTTGTGGATCTCGACGAGAGTGGAAGGAAGGTGTCGACCGTTATCTTGTCCAAAGCCCCACCTCAGGAAGCAGGAGGTGAGATCTCCTGGGCTCTTCCCGAGGACGGGAGCACAGTGGTGCCAGTGTGGTTCGGGTTCCAGAAGGGCTCGGGGTCTCAGGGTGTCCGGTTTGATGCTCAATGCCTCGGTCCGCTTGCTGGCCAGCTATCAAGGTCTCACGGGAAGCTGTCCATGCTGCACATTGAACCCTTGCCAGAGGATCCTGCCGGCCTAGTCGAGCACTTCGACGTCTACATTGCAAAGCTTCCTGAAGGCCCAAAACCCAAAACCCTAAACCCTAAACCCTCAGAACCTTAAACCCGAAAGAATCCCACACCCTTAAAACCCAAAACCCGGAAAACCCCCCCAAAAAACCCAAACCCTTAAAACCCTACAGGCCCCACTCCCTAAAAACCTTCCCTTCAACCCTAAATTTCCCTAGACCCAAACCCTAAAAAGCTAATCCCGAAACCGCCTAAACCCGAAGCCTTCTCTACCTAGGAACATGTAACCCTTGAAGAGACGTTTTGTTTTTGCAAACCCCCCCCCCCCCCCCCCGCCAGAAGGTCCTGGCCCCTCGCCGCAGCATCCCCAAAAGCCAGGAAACCTCGGGCCAGGCCAGGCTCGCCTTGAGCTCTTAAAGACCCCGTCGCCCTGACAGGAGACCTTGGATGCAACTCTTCCGAGGAGGATGCTTCCTGGCCGTGATCGGATGGGGCTAAAGTGTTGGAAAGGGCTCGGAAAGGGTGTAGTGCTCAGGTGATTCGGGTGACCTACCCAATCCCAGAAGTGCCAAGACTGCAGCACATGTCGTTGTGGCAGCCAAAGTATGTCAATGTACTCGACTTCCTGGGATGCGGGATTGAGGCTTAGAGGCCGCCGATAGCTGCCCCAGTTTAACCGCAGGTCTTGAACGGCACCGACAGCGACTCGACCTTGTCCTGCGAAGTGCTCGGCTTCAGCTGCTGCTTTCGCGTGCCTTTGGGAACCCTTGATGCGTTCGCGGCTCGGTGCAAACACCTAATGGGGCTAAGGATGTTCTAGGGGTGCTTAGGGCTGTACAAATATGGCCAGTGCCACGGTCCCTCGAGGAAGAGTGCGCGAGTTTTATCCACCGTCGCTCTGGATTGAGGATGCTAACTTTCCATAGCCAGTTGTGCCAAATGCACAAAATGAGTGGAAATAGAGCAACATCCAAATTCGGAGCTTAAGCAGTCAGGGCTTTTGGTTGGCTCTTGGCTCTTCAGGAGACCAATCTGTCTCTGCCTGCGGAGACGGCGCTGGTGGACTTCACCCACATCCTCGTCTACGCCAGGCAAGAGGAGAATTCGGGATGGGCTCTTTTTTGTTGCGTTGCCTTTACCTTCAAAGATGTTCGATTATCTTCGGGTTTTTGTGTGTTGAGTTCAGACTAGATGGGGCTCCAAGAAGCTCAGGCAGTGACTTAGGAAGGTGTTTGGGGATCTATTTTTTGTTTGTTTTCTCCTTGTTCCCGCAGTTTCAGGTCGCAGTTGGCCGAGCAGTCCACCCCCGCGCTGCATTTGATCAACGACGAATCTGCCACCCGACCAAATTCTGATCAGGGCCTTTTATTAAAAAAAAACCTGTTTTACTTCGAGCTTGAACTTAGTACTCTAACTTCCAAGTAGCTAAAACCGTGTTCTAGCAATCGGCCCCTTGCGGGCAGTTCATGTGCACGGCTGTGACTACATCTCTGCCACTGAGGCCAGTGTCTCCCATGTCGTCTTCCTCGCACCTTGGATCTGCAAGTGATTCCAAAGCCCTCCGATGTCGCAATCACATCAGGAAGGCGGAGCTGTCGCGAGGCTTTGGAGCTTGGGGCATCTCCGCAACCACAAGACCGTAAGGTCTACATGGCTTTCGAGCTGGGGCATCTGCAACCATAAGGCTGTCAGATATACATGCGCTTCCAGTCTACAGCGTAGCAATTACAACTGCGCTATCTGAAGAAGGATCTCAATACAGCAGCTTGAATATGAGACAGAAGTGCTGCACACCTACAAACAATAAACCGCCGACCGCAAAACCTAAACTTTCCCAGCCCTGCAACCTCCAGATCCCGATCCCAGGACCTTGACTTCGATGCCGATGAGCTCGGAGGTTTCCGGGGTCGCTTTCAGGGCGCACAGAAAACACAGAACGCCTGGCAATTAAGGCTCAAGATGTTTGTTTGGTTTCACAAAGAATGTTCACGTCCGGGCAGCACATTTTTTTCTGTTTAAATATGCTTGTGCTTCCATCATCCTTCTTCGGTGCTGTGGCCGCAGGTGACATCACCTGGCGGCCGCCCAGTTCCGACCGCGTTCAGGCGGATTTACCTGCGGGGGAAATGGGGAAGGGGTGGGTGGAGTGGAGTATAAGTTTTTTGAGGAAGCTCTTCAACAAGAGTTCGTTGATGCGCCACAAGGGAGCTCCACCCCCCAAGGCAATACGACAGGTTTACATGTTAGCATGGATTTGGGCAAGGCCCCCCTCAGCCCTTCCACACCACGGACACCTTGTTTTCCATGGATCAGGACTACCTTGTGTACCTGTCGGATGGCCAAAGCCGGTCACAGGCCCCGTCCTAAAGGGCCACGGGTAGTGGGGCTTGTACGTGGGTTGTCAAGAAGGGTTGAAGATTGGTTTCTTGGACTGGCGTATTCAAGAAACCCTTCAGTGTTACTGGTCGCTGTTAGCTCTACAAGCTGGCAAGACAACGCGGCTATCTCAGAACCCTGGCCAGCACATCTGATTTGCCTCCTCCGTAACGTCGCCCACTTCTTGTCGACATGGCAAAGCGCAAAAGAACTCGTGCTATGCGGTGAAACCTCTCGCTGAAGGTAGAGTCTGCCATCCCAGCTGGAACCAACGTCCTGACTGTCCCTGACAACACGCAGCAGCCTGCCTGCCCTCAAAGGGATCAGTAAACGGCTTGAGGTTTCAGAGTCATTTTGCTTCTAAGTGTATATATACCATTGAGGGTTTAGGCGGCATGGGTCTCATGTTGGCTTGCTTCCGGCGTTCAAGCAGTGCACGGCTTTAGACCTTGTAATTAACGGTGACACGAGCCTTCAGAGGTCGAGGTTCGTCGATATGCCGAGGCCCACGAGTCGAGGGTACCTCCTTCCCTGGTTGCGGCCGTTAAAGCATTGTACAGCCCTCAAGGCACTCGAAGCACTTAAACCTGGAGCTGCAAAAAAACACTCTTGCAAAATGTTAATGCGCCCCCTTGACTAAAGAAGCTCCCCTCTTCCTTAAAGGAGAGTAGGGACGGATTTAATGGCGAAACCTACGTTTCATGACTCGCAAAGCCCCCAGCTCAGAGTTTTCCAGGGGCATCGGCTATAGCAGCTTCCTGGTCTTCACCCGCTCGACGCTGGCGGAGCCCCAAGTTTTTGTTTCGAGGGCTCCACGGTGTGGATTTCTGGTTCGACGAAGAAGGTGAGACCGTGAAACCCTGGAGCCCTTGTGAGTTCTGAGATGCGCCTCTTTGCCACTCTATGTCACAGCTCTGTGCGCAAACTCCGCAGCTTTCGAAGGCAGAGCAGACGACCCCAGTGGCGCTGAGCTTCTCTGATTCCGTGGTGTCTCTGGTGCCTTGGACACGAAGCAAAAGAAGACCGGGCACCTCCGAGGCTAGCAGCTGGGCAAAGCTCAGGAAAATCAACAAGCAGGTTTATACCGGAAAGCAGACCATCTGAACACCTGCATCCATAAACAAGCAAAAGTCCGACAAGACCCGACACCTTAAGCCTATAAAGCGAAGCCTGAAAGTCAACAGGGCAACCTCAGCTTCACGGATCTGGACTTGGATGCGACGGACCTCGGCGGCACCCTCGCCTGGGAGGCCCTCTTGCAAGCCCGAATCTGACATCTTGGGCAGAAGGGGTGGGCAGGATGTGTGCAGGGCACTTGAAGGTGCGGAGGGTTTAAAGGGGTCTCACTCAGCGCCAGGCAGAGGGGCGAATGTGTGGTTCGGGCGTGAGGCGATTTCAAGGTTGCGCCAGCTTCGGAAGAGGATCCCAGCATCCCTGAGTCTTTCAAGGCTACCCTCAAGGCTTCACTCCCAAACTCGAACTCCCCAGCTCCGGGCAGGAGCCCTCAGATTCGGCCTATGTGACGCACTACGAGGCTCGAGATGGGTACCCGACGTCTGACTACCACCGGAGCCACAGAACTGAATCCAAACGAAACCCCCACACCTGCTTTGATCCGGTCCTGTATCCTTCCCTGTAGCCTTTATGGAGCACTTGGACTCGGCCCACGACTTTCTGGGGCGTCGGATCTAGCTTTCCATTTCGGAGTGCCCCTCCTGGAGTGTTCGCGCCTTTTTGGCATCACTCCCCGTGTGTCGCTGACCGACATTTGTGCAAGTGTCTGTCCTTGCGAAGTCGTGATAGCAGGTGGGGTCGGAGGATGTCTTCAAGATGTACCTAATCACTACTAAGTTGACACTGCCTTCCTGAACCCCAACTACCCTGTGAAGGTCTACATCGCCAGAGACCTGAGCTCCGAAAGTCCTGCAAGCATCGCGTTGCTGTGCAGCAGTGCGCCACAGGAAGCCACGGGGGGCGGGTGGAACCATATGGCAAAAGACCGGATTTCTCAGGGAATTTGCATGTATAGACTTTCTATTTTCGGGGACCACTTGAGTAATTCATCAAGTCATGCAGGCAGTTCATGAAAGTTTTCAAGAAAGGTGGCGGTCCTTTGTTTGCAAGAAGCGCCCCCCAAAAAGTCTTTGTCAACATTGACCGCCAGGACCTGCGCGCAGTTTTAACTGGGAGCCTGTTGGGGGCTCAGCTTTGTTGCCTTGCTGTTCGTGCAGTCGTTCAGTGAGGGGCGCGGCTTTCCGAAGGCTGTGAACCCTGAGCACAGCTCACTGCCGAACTATCCTGTGCACGACCCGAATTTGCAGCATTTGTGACAAATGCGAAAGGTCGCTGGTTCTGGAGGGTGCTACGCTCGCAGAAGTCTCTGCAGCAGTCAGGCACGAAAGAGTCACAAACGGGCATCCGTCGTAACGATATTATGCCTCTCCAGGGTTTCTTTTCATGCACTGGAGCCTATTGAGCTGATACTGTACGTAAGTCGGTGCAGTGTGCGTATTGGAGTATAGCTGGTCTCAATGCCTACTGGGACCCTGCAACTCCATCCTTCATTTCCGAAGACTGACACATACACATACAAGTCTTGCAACCCTTTGATCAGCACACCCAACTTCACCTCCCCATGCGGTCAGGGCAAGTCTCCTGGTAGCCTTGGGCCTTTCAGCACAAGAGCTGATGATCACCGATGCGGCTTGGCGAAACTTCCCATGCAAGCCCTTAAATTGAGGATTCTCTTGGACAGGTCATGTGTCATTATGATACCCGGATACGTACTGGACGTGAAACCTTGAGGTCTGAGAGCTGGGCACCGCCCCTACAACCCACCATAGCCCACACGACACTACAAGCCCTAGATCTCCAGCTTCAAAGCCGTTACAACACCAAGAATGCCTCCTATGGGTCCTGAATACCGACAAGCGTGTAAACGTCCGACACAGCCCACAAAGGTCACAGAAGGAACCTACCGGCGCTTAGGGAAGATCTCGCAGCATCAGCGCCGTCTGGCCACAGCCTGGACAGCCTTCTGGTAGCAGTGATTTCTTGTGTGTTTGTTTGTCGCTTTTTTGGGCATTTAAGCTTAGAGGCTTCCATATGCGGGTGGGGGGGGGGGGTGGTCGACCTTAGGGTTGAGGGTTGACAAGGGTTTTCGGCAGCGGGTTTGGGGTTTACTGACTAGGTGTCCAGGGCGGTTTTGGGAGGAGTTCAGGTGTCGCGGGGTTCCAGGAAGGCCTTTGTGCTTTTGGTCTCTGTGTGGGTCCCAATCTTCCCGGCTCATGCACGAATTCGGCGTTGCAGTGCGCGAATGGTGGGGTCCGGTCACAGAAGGCCCCACGCCTCATTCCGAACTTTCAATGCCGAGACCCAAAGTTGAGTTGTTGCTACCAGGGCGATATTATCGCCACAATGCCTGCAGACATCCGTAACCCACTTAAAGCTCAAATCTTGTGTCAGGTACAATACCAGGTTGTCACAACCCTCAGCCGCGCGAATGCGCTGAGTCAGGTGCCGCGCAATGCTTCTTTCAGGGCTGCATTGGTTTGTGACTTTCTGAAGGTTGGGATCTTTTCTCGTCATGTGGGCCCCGAAAGTCCCAGACGCTTGCCAAACCGCCCGAATGACTGGGCGCCAAGAGGCGGGAGAAGAGCATCATGAGCATCAGCTGGGTCGTTTTCGAGAGAGGAGCATCATGAGCATCAGCTGGGTCGTCTTCTCGTCACGTGGCCCCCGAAGCTCCAGACGCTTGCCAAACCCACTGCCCGAATGACTGGGCGCCATTCAAGAGGCGGGAGAAGAGCATCATGAGCATCAGCTGGGTCGTTTTCTCGTCACGTGGCCCCCTAAGCTCCAGACGCGTGGCAAAACCCACTGCCCGAATGACTGGGCGCCATTCAAGAGGCGGGAGAAGAGCATCATGAGCATCAGCTGGGTCGTTTTCTCGTCACGTGGCCCCCGAAGCTCCAGACGCTTGCCAAACCCACTGCCCGAATGACTGGGCGCCATTCCAGAGGCGGGAGACGAGCATCATGAGCATCAGCTGGGTCGTTTTCTCGTCACGTGGCCCCCGAAGCTCCAGACGCTTGCCAAACCCCCTGCTCGCTCGAATGACTGGGCGCCATTCAAGAGGCGGGAGAAGAGCATCTTGAACATCAGCTGGGTCGCTTTCTCGTCACGTGGCCCCCGAAGCTCCAGACGCCAATGACTGTGGGCCATTCAAGAGGCGGGAGAAGAGCATCATGAGCATCAGCTGGGTCGTCTTCTCGTCACGTGGCCCCCGAAGCTCCAGACGCTTGCAAAGGCCACTGCTCGAATGACTGGGCGCCATTCAAGAGGCGGGAGACGAGCATCATGATCATCAGCTGGGCCGTTTTCTCGTCATGTGGCCCCCGAAGCTCCAGACGCTTGCTAAACCCACTGCCCGAATGACTGGGCGCCATTCAAGAGGCGGGAGAAGAGCATCATGAGCATCAGCTGGGTCGTTTTCTCGTCACGTGGCCCCCGAAGCTCCAGACGCTTGGCAAAACCCGCTGCCCGAATGACTGGGCGCCATTGAAGAGGCGGGAGAAGAGCATCATGAGCATCAGCTGGGTCGTTTTCTCCTCACGTGGCCCCCGAAGCTCCAGACGCTTGCCAAACCTGCTGCCCGAATGATTGGGCGCCATTGAAAAGGCGGGAGACGAGCATCATGAGCATCAGCTGGGTCGTTTTCTCGTCACGTGGCCCCCGAAGCTCCAGACGCTTGCCAAACCCACTGCCCGAATGACTGGGCGCCATTGAAGAGGCGGGAGAAGAGCATCATGAGCATTTCTCGTCACGTGGCCCCCGAAGCTCCAGACGCTTGGCAAAACCCACTGCCCGAATGACTGGGCGCCATTCAAGAGGCGGGAGACGAGCATCATGAGCATCAGCTGGGTCGTTTTCTCGTCACGTGGCCCCCGAAGCTCCAGACACTTGGCAAAACCCACTGCCCGAATGACTGGGCGCCATTGAAGAGGCGGGAGCGAGCATCATGAGAATCAGCTGGGTCGTTTTCTCGTCACATGGCCCCCGAAGCTCCAGACGCTTGGCAAAACCCACTGCCCGAATGACTGGGCGCCATACAAGAGGCGGGAGACGAGCATCATGAGCATCAGCTGGGTCGTTTTCTCGTCACGTGGCCCCCGAAGCTCCAGACGCTTGGCAAAACCCACTGCCCGAATGACTGGGCGCCATTCAAGAGGCGGGAGACGAGCATCATGAGCATCAGCTGGGTCGTTTTCTCGTCACGTGGCCCCCGAAGCTCCAGACGCTTGGCAAAACCCGCTGCCCGAATGACTGGGCGCCATTGAAGAGGCGGGAGACGAGCATCATGAGCATCAGCTGGGTCGTTTTCTCGTCACGTGCCCCCCGAAGCTCCAGACGCTTGGCAAAACCCACTGCCCGAATGACTGGGCGCCATTCAAGAGGCGGGACACGAGCATCATGAGCATCAGCTGGATCGTTTTCTCGTCACGTGGCCCCCGAAGCTCCAGACGCTTGGCAAAATGCACTGCCCGAATGACTGGGCGCCATTCAAGAGGCGGGAGACGAGCATCATGAGCATCAGCTGGGTCGTTTTCTCGCACGTGGCCCCCGAAGCTCCAGCCACTTGCCAAACCCACTGCCCTCACGAGAAGCAAGCCTGAGCTAGCGACCAACACCATGGCCCCAGGAAAGCCTCAAGAACCCTGCAGGCAGCGACCGATCTCGGCCAGGACCTGCCCCGCTTCCAGGTCCAGAGATGTTTGTTTCGGGAAGTTTGAGGACTCGCTAGATTTGCAGTAGACTGGAAGACTCGAGCGGGGGGTTGCTCTTTAAAGCAGAGGGCTCTTTGTTGTGAGGACTTCTCTACTTTAAAAAACTGGCTCTGATGGGGGGAGCTTATGAGGAACACCCCCCCCAAAGTTGCACCACACAAGAGGCCATTCTTTCCAATGCCCTCACGGCTGCCGGCGTGGACGACAGCTCCCTGGTGCTCCAAAGCTTCAGCGCGGTCACGATGGAGGCCCAATGCCTTGCCATGCTATGATGCGTGTCATGTTTATCGCATGTTATCGTCATAGGCCTAGGGGTCAAATTCTGATCTTGTAGGTCCCAGCATACTGGAGTTGCGCATGGGCTCAGACTTTCGGCTAAGCCTGAAGCCCATGACCCAAAAACTCCTTAAGTACTTTGAAGACCCAGACGTCAAGCCCATGTCTCCCAGGTCCAAGCTCTTTCGGACGACTCCCAAGTCGAGGCTGCAGCCCCGCCACCGCCAACCCAAAAAAGAGCAGGGTGGTGGGATTTTCGGGCCGAGCAGTAGGATTAATTGGGGTCGATTCAGCACAGGGGTGATGGGTGCCTACTGACAGGCAATCTGGCAATTCACACATCGAGCAGCTGCACTAGGCGTTTTGTTATGTTTTGTTGTTCCGCCATTTGTTGATTGAACGAACCTTGCCGTCAGGAGCCGGAAACGTCCGACTCTAACGCCACCGACGCCGGCAATGCTAGTGCACCACGGCATAGACCAAAGTTGCACGGAGAGAACCTGAGGGTTGCGCAAATGTGTGTGTTGAAGCCTCAGACCACTCCCCTCAAATCCGTGTTTCATTGAAGTGGGCTCTTAAGAGTTCTTAGGAGTCCTGAGCTTAAGAGTCCCTGAAACCCGAACCAGGATGATTCGGACGTCCGGCGGTTGCAGGACGGAGGGGAGGGTGGGTGGGCGGGTTGAGTTGGTAGTGACTGGTGCTGCGGATAAGGGCTCCGTGTGTTCATCTCCATAATTAGGATGCCCTGAAACCGCGGTGCGGATGCAAGCGGTGCGCAGGGGGAGAACTCAGACGCCCAGAACGAGTCGAATGAGACCAGCACGACGACAATGACAAGCACCGTGACCACAACTGCCACGAGCACAGTCACGACAAGCAGCACCAGGACCCGCTTCTGCTTGAAAGCTCCTAAGGCTCGTGGGGCTGGTTGTAAAGTCTTGGAAAGTTCCTGATCGGATTTCGAGGTGGACTTGAAGCCCCGAGTCTCAGCTTCACGGCGCTTCTGCGCAGGACCATGACAACCACTTCCGCAACCACGACGTCAACGACGATTACCAATGCAACGTACGGGGTTGGCAACATGAAGCTCTGCCAAAGAATCCCATGGCTGTCAGATTGACACAGACTCCCACCGAGGGACAGGGAGAGGGGCTGACCATTTCACCGCCTAACCATCTAACCTTGTCAAGCAGGCCAAGAGCCCAAACCTGAAAGAAGAGGAAGAAGAAGAAGAAGAAGTGCCCCATGCCCCTTCAAAGAAAGACCGAGGGTGACTTTGGGTGAAGATGCAAGGACGCGATGTGGCAACGGCTTCTACATGACCTACCTGGGGACATCCATGATGGGACAGCCATATTTCCAGGCGCAGTCCTCAACCCTATCCGTGCCGCAGCGTTGCTAAGCTGCTAACCCTCCTCCCCGGTCGGGATTCGATGAAGTGGGGTCTGAACTTGGGCTTCCAACAGAACTCCCCTAAGTCAAAGACTTGTGGTGGAAATGCGTCAGGCGCGTCCATGACAGAAAAGTGGGCGGACTTTGTTGAACCACGAGCTGCTGAGCAACAGCTGCCCAAAACCTGGCGGCCTCTCCGAACCCCCAAATGAGCCCCTCAAAATGAGCCCCTAACGTCACCTTGAGCTTCCGGAAGAGGTGGAGCCAGACTTGCCCCTGGCCACCTGGAGCCACTTCCTTGTCTTCGCTGCGTCAGATTTCGGTGAGGCCTCCACTCCCACCACTCATTTGAGCCTTGGCTTAGAAGGCAGTTGAATTGTGAGGTTCCGGGTTTTGGATTCAGTGCTGAATCGAGCAGAGTAGGCTTTGTTGAGTTTAGATGAGTTTAGTTGATCTGTGCCGCCTGTGGATGACAATGCCCATGAGGTCAAAAGCGCCAGTGGCCATACGGTCTGTAGGCCCTGTAGGCTCTTCTTGGGGAAGCTCCAGGCCCAAGTTGAAGCACCATAAGGATCTACGACATGTCTGCCAGCGTCTCGGATGTGGCCTATGACGGGCTGGACCTGGATCCCGGGCCACTGTTTAACAAACCTTTGAATTTGCTTGTTGGGACATCCCTTCGACCACCCACCCCCTGCAAGCTTCATCAGTTGTTTATCATGCACGCCCAAAGTCCAGAACCCTTCGAACCGCAACCCAGGATCTGGACCAACTTGGCGGCAATGTGACCTGGAGCCCGCCCAACCTGACAGAGAGCGCCGGGAGCACCCAGAGGGTCAAGTGAAAGGCTTAGAAGGATCAAGGCCAAGAGGATCTCTAGATTTTAAAGTGGCCATCTAGGGGCTCTCCGAGATGCCAGCGCCCGCTGCTCGCCATTGCTGCTCTCCGACCTCTTGCATTCCATATTCTGTTTCTGCGAAAGTCTAGTGCCGATGATGACACACGCATACTCGGCACAGGTCTTCTTGGTATCTTGACAGAATCTTTTCGCAGCATGCGCCTGAAGCCTTTACCAAGCGTTCGCTGAGGTCCGTGGCTATATGGTCTACTTGGCTGAGAGTTCCTTCGGTCTCAGCCGGGCCTGGATTCCACCGGAGGTGCCAGTTGGGAGCCACCTGGCCGGAGATTCGGAGCGTGGTGGAAGGATGTCGTGGAATTGTGTTTTCGTAGCTCTTTGTATCGTTCTGGTTGTTTGCGAGTGGTTGTTGAGGCAACTTCCTGCTGATTCCGCCTGACACGGAGAGAGAGAACTACTCACACATCGTGGTCTACACCAAGTCCGTCGCAGCCCAAGCATCGGCTACTGTATGAGTCAAGATATCAGGTTTCGTGAGTGGCAACATCCCTAACCCCCCCCACTCTCACCCCCATAACAGCCACAAAGAAGCCTCATCCTGGAACCTTTCCCCCCAGGAGCTGATCGAACAGACCACGCCAGCCTTCCTGGCATTTGCGGATCCCTGGCCAAGCCTTCCAAGCTTCCCAAACTTTTGAGCTCCAAGAAAAGCCTCCTGCACCACTGGTCACCACATAGATTCTCAATCATGTTCTTCAGTACTGCCGACTGCAGAATGCACTGGGCGCGGTGTGTTCGGAGTTGTGAGGCCTTTGGTTTCGGGTTTGGTTCAATTGCAAGTCGCACATGTTGCACGATCGTTTTGGGACTCCCAGCGCCACTTCGAGCTGTTAGGATACAGCAGAGAGCGCGGCGAATGCCAGCTTCGTGGATGAGGACCCCGGGATGTGCGGAGGTACAATTCGGGTACTCCGATGGGCCTTTACTGCGCAGGGCGAAAGCCCGAAACTCTGAACACTAATCCCTGAAAACAACAGTAATTATCAAGGCGGGGGACTGGATTGCCTGAACCAAAGAGTGCCTTCACACGCGTGCCCCATAACGTGCTTGCTGTCCTTGTAGATTGCCGCTTGTGCTTGTGGCCGGCATGTGTTTGCAACTTGTGGTGCTCTTAACAGAGTTGTGTTGATTGTGCTGCCAGATAGTAATCTGGTCTGCGGGATACAGGCCCTTTGTAGGAATGAGCTGTTCGTTGCAGCTTCAGTCCCGTGCAAATGGCGAAGCCGGGCGCAAGGCGCTTTGAGGCATAAAGGAGGGATGCTTCGAGATCTTGTCTTGAAAAGACACGAAAACTTCCCGCAACAGTTCTGGGAACCACCAGAAGCAAAAAGAGTCGCCAAAGTGCCCCATAAGAGCAGTTGTTTTCCAGGATCTGGACCTCGGGCAGATTGGCGGCAAGCTGGTCTGGGATCCCCCAGCGGACTTAAGCAGCCTGCCCGAGATTTGATACAGAAAAGCTTTGTGCTTATTGTCCGTATACATTGTACGTGCAACAGAATGCAAAGTACTCGAGCTGAATATAACATAAACAAAGATAATACAATACAATGCATTCTGAAGTTCATACTGCAGGCTGACTTTATACGATACTTCTTTATCGTACTACTATCAAGAACAATTCAACAATAGTTTTCACGTGTATAGAATATGAATATAGCTGGGCATATTCTGCACCACGGTTGCCGCTACAAATCCGATGCGTCGCAGACGCGGGAAGTGGCTATGCAAGCCCTTTAGAGCAGCAACCCTCTTGCCAAGCTCTATTCAGCGTCACGATTCCAGAAGACAAGGTCGCATCACCGACTTCCTGATATACGTGGCGCTCGACGCGATGGGAACCAACCGCTCGCTGGTCGGTTCCGCCTCTGCCGGCATCAGTGAAATCTCAGTGCCCTTGGACACCGACATTCCCAGCAATTCCTACTTGGTGGTGTACGCGGCTTGTTTAGATATGGGGGGGTGAGGGGGGGGCCTATAAGGAGGGTAGCGCTGCAGAACTTATGAATTGCTTTGATCTATGCAGTTTACGGGTTTTGGGTGTGGGCGCCGACATGCCGACATGCGAATATCACTATGAAAGTTGACCTGCCTCTCAAGAAAACTAAGCTGGTCTGACCCCAGGAAGCCTTCTGCAACGGTGAGCCTGAATGTAGAGAAACCTGCTGGAACGGGTTTAGGATTCAAACAGAAAATGGACATGAGCATCTCGACTGCAGCATTAAGGCACGGAGCCAGCTGCAGGAGCTGCTCGGACTTCATATCGGGCTTCATAAGATTTCCTACACTGCTAGACAGTTGTAGGCTCAAAAATCCATTATGTTTTTTGCTTTCAGACCATGCATCTCGCCGCACTTGGTCAAGTTCACCGGGACTCTGAACGCGAAACACCTCAAGCCTCAGATCCTCACGTAAGTCCGAAGCCCTTAGAACGCGAAGCGAGCATGAAGCCCACTCCCTACATTATCAGGCAAACTACGCCTGTGTCCACACCGATTTTCGATCGATCGGCGAGCGTGTCTGAGGCAGTGGCCAGAGAGACGATTTTGGGGCGGTTGAGAGAGCTTGATGGTATTGAGGATTACTGGTGTAGCCTCGCGTGAGGGTGATTGTCCTCCGAGTCCCCAACCTCAAGACATTAAAACCCGTCCAAGTGCAGGTGACATTCGTGGACTATGACCTCGACAATGGTGAGATCGGTGGAAATGCTTCGAGTCCTTGACATGAGTGGTATGTTAAACCAAAGCCTGTTCAGGGCCATGAAAGGTTCCATCCTTGAATTAGAAATCCCCTTGAGCAGCAATGCACTTGCGATGCACTGACGCTTCCCTGAGTTCGAAGGCAGGAGCAGGGAGTGGTAGGGGTCGAAGCGGAATGTGGAATTTGAGGCAGTGTTCATTTTACCGATTGCAGAAATCTTTCGGAAGCGCAATCGGGCATTCTCCGAAAAGCTGGTTCTCTGCCCATTTTGAACCCTCTCTAAGTTTCAACTCTTCCATGGAGTTGTTCATATTCATTTGGCATGCTGTAAGCTGCTTAGGTAAGTAAGCGCTCAAACATGTTCAAACCTATGAGCTGAGGGTTCAGGACTTGAGGCTTGTGGTCCTCAGCACGCTGCCATTGCTCGCTGTGGCTTGCTCATCTCATTTGGTGCATCGGCAAAGCCCAAAAAGCACTGGTTCCCAAATCCCACATCCACTCCAGATTTGCGATGCAACGTGAATCCCTACGCCTATCCAAAGCAAAACAACACATTTGACAAGGCCTAGAGCTGTATGCAAAAACCCTCTCAAAGCCCCAAAATCCCCACAGCCTGCAGCCTCATTGGGTCACAAACCCTCAGAAACCTTGAGCCGCAAAACCGACCACACACCCCACCAAAACTGCAGAGGTTTCCTGGACGCCGCCAAACAGCACCGACTACGTGGAGGAGTCTCTTAAAGCAAAAAGAGCCCAAGGAGCCCAAGACCCAAACATCCCCCCAAACCCACGAGGACGAGACATCCCAGCCAAATTCGTGGGGCTGTGAGGATGGATGGGGCTTTGCAACGGTGGGGGGGGTTACGATGTGGTGTTGGGGAGTTCTTGACCTCGGATTTTGCAGGAGATCATCCCCTCACACTCATGCAGGTATACAAGGCCTACCTGGCAGCGGACGATGTCGGGACCGGCAAGTCCCAGATTGGCGATGATTTGCCGATTGACGTCAGCGAGGTGCTTCTACCTACGGCTTCTTGCTGGCAGTACTTGCTGGGGTTTTGTCAGACATCCAAGGCGCGGATGCTTCCTTCGAGCTGTTTAGACTTGCTTCAATGTTCACTCGAGGAAACGCCCCTGAGCGACTTTACGCACGTGACCGTGTACACAAAGTCTGCTTTGGGCGAACAGTGCCTCGGCCTGCCAGAAAGAGTGACGGGAGGCCTGTGAATTGGGCCGGCTTTCCGGCATGTTACCTAGCTTGAGGAGAGACTGTACCTATCCGACCTATCCGAGACCCTACCAACCATAACCGCTTCCTCGAAGCTTCAGGACCACGCCGGTGTCGGCGGCTCTGTCTGACACATCCTTCTTCGTGGTTCAGGAGATTGATGATATATGGGTGCTGTTACTGGCCACAGCAAGTTTCCTTGGGTTGCCGAAAAATATGCTCGCACCTGGTAATCTAACTTATCATGCTTCGGTTCTTTTCTTTGGCTCCTTCTTCTGAAGAAAGTAGAAGCAACCAAAGCATGAGGCCCATACCTAGCCGAAACCACGGCCCCAACCCCAATTAATTCCGTCAAACCCGAAGCCCGATCCCTCAAATTGCAGGAGTCTTTTGTGGACTTAGACCTGGACCTAGCGGACGTCGGAGGGGTCCTCGCTTGGGCTGAAGCCCTAGACGATGCACAGGCCCGTTGGCAAGTTTGAGGGAGAGGGGCATTGAAGGAAGGCAACCCGAACCACACATGTGAAATACTTGAGGATGGCCGACGCAAGGTAAGGAGGTGCCATGACGGTTCTTCGAAGGGTCTGGCTTCATAACGTCCGGAGACTTGCCCCATGTTGGATGCGGCTTTGCTAATTTGATGGTTGTGGCCTTTGAGTTCCGGCTTTCCGACAGGTGGCTTATTACAACATTTACCTGGGCACCGATTGCATCGAGAATGTGACGCTGCTCGTTGAGAAGCAAGTCGCACCAGCACAGAAGACGAACATGGGCGATTGCCAAGACAGAAGAAGAGAAGTGACCTGCGGCTAGGCTTTCGGTTTCTTCGCACTTTGTACTGGTAATTCAATTAACAAGCAGTGACTCCTTTGCAAACTTTGCAAGGACGATGTCAGAGGTTGAAGTCCTGGCAGTCGTTGCCTTACTTGCTTGGGTGGACCCATGATGGTGTGGTGCGAATATGGCTTGTTTGTTGCTCACTGTTGACCTGTACTTCTACTTGCAACAACATGGTGTAGCGGTCTCGAGGTCATCAGCGGTATCGTCTCGATCAGCCTCGATGGTGCAACGTCACAGCAGGCTCGACTGGTCTTTCGCGCAGAAGTGGCAGGACAGCAGTTGCCAGATCCACTGTCTCCATGACCTTGTTGGGTTTTTGGGAACAATCGAATCACCGTTGTGGAGCTGTGTGCTGTGCCGTTGAGTCGAATCAGACAACATGCATCGCACGAAGAGCAAAGTAGTTGAAGAACCATGAACTCCTGACCAGCCGCAGTTCTGAGAACACCTCCTTGTGGCCCGTGTACTGCCAGAATGTTCATTGGACCTCAACCATTCCAAGAAGGCATCCCCCAGCCCTAAGAGGCGAAATAACCCGCTAAAAGCCGCTAAGCCCTACGGAAGCTTTAGACCCCGAAATATTTGAGACCACACCTGAACCCTGGCCAGGTTGCGGCTGCGATGCGAGCTGCTCTGGCCCAGACCTTTGCCGCAGCTTGGCCTGGTGGAGATGGGTGTATCAGGAAAAAGAGGGAATAGAGTTGTGGACGTTTGGATAGAAGCTTGATAGGCCTAAGCCGCATGGTGAGCTTCGGTTTGTTCGAGTTTAGGCGCCTCGGTTTCAGAAAACGGCGCACGGTTCCGATCTCCAAAGCCCAATAGCCCACTTGCGTGAGACACATGAAAAATCTCCATTGGCTCCAGAAGCAACGGGCCATGGAGCCATGAAGTAAACCCTCCAAACCCTAAACTCGCAAGTCCAAATCTGACACCCCGAATTTAAGCCCCATGTATACCCAGGTACCTGCCTCGGCGCTGTACGTTACAGTCCGTCAGGCCAGCACATGCAGCCCCGGAGTATCATATTCTTGCGCCGGGAAGTATGAGGAGGTGACGGTCGTTTGTGACAGGCTTTTGGTGGTTGTCACGCAGTGATACTTATCAAGGTCTTCTAGTATTTCTTGGAATGAATTGGCAATGATTTGGGGGTGTTTTTCGGGTTCAGATGTCTGAACCATGACCCCACCAGCAGTGTTCAGATTACCTTTCCAGTTCCCCCATGAATGCTATAGTCAAGGGCATCCCAAACTGGGCCTCTGATTCCTAGACTCTGATACTCCATGGCCTGAAGCCCCAAACCCCTCACGCGCAGAAAAGCAGGGTGGCACTGGCCGGCGCTTGGCCACACTCTGGGAAGTCTCCTACGTCATCGTGGTCCCCAATGACCAGGCCTTGGACCTCTCCTCATCTCCTCCCTTCTGTTGCAGGATTAGATATGTGTATGGGTTTGATATGTTTCTTTTGGGGAGCCTCGTCTGGCGCAGGCTCCATCCTTGGTGGCTACAGCAACGGCCGTGGCGTCCAACAGTGCTTCCTTCAGGCCTGGAACGTTGAGTGTTTTTTTTGGGCGGCGGTTCCCTTCCGGATTTGTCGAATTTGGGGGGGCCCCAACCCTAAGCGGGATCCTCTGAAAGGCAACAAAGAGACCCTTAAGATCCCGCATACACCCCATCCCCTCTTTCAGAACGGCCGTGGCCGTCGAGTTGGTGGCTTCTGGCGTGGACAGTGCGGTGGTAGCTACCTCCTTGGCACCTAGGTTTCGAAAAGGTGTCGGGTGTTTATAGGGTGATGCTTCAAGGCTTAGGGGTCTTCAGTTGGATCTCGGTTTGCCCCGAGATTAATATGGGGGCCTTTCTTGGGGTTCCAATTGGTGCAATTGGGTTGTTCAACGTTTGCAGTAGGGCCCGTTTGGGGACCTCTTGTTGATGTTGAAAGGGCTCAGTGTTCTGAAGACCTTCGGAGGCTTGCAGTGCAGTGCTTAGGTGGTGGTCAATTTCGCAACTGTCTCGGTGCAGCTGATCACCGCAGACAAGCTGCCATCCGTGCTCCCAAGCAGTCCCACCTTCGCGTTCAACGTTACAGAGAGTGAGGAGAATGAGACGGATGTGACGCGAACCACCACGACCACGCCCGAAGACACTTGGCTCTTGTAGCGGTACGAATGATGAGTCAAATGACCATCCTGTGCATCTCCATGGTTCAAATCATGGTGGGTTCAGGGTTTAGGGTTTCAAGCTCTGTTGAGGATTTGGGTGCAGGGTTTTAGGGCTCAAGGGGTAGGATATCATAGGGGGTGCGAAACGCGAACAGCGAAAGCAAAAATGGTATCCTGCACCCGACGCGAGAGTGGCATCTTCTCAGCCCCGATGGTATCCGTGTTTCGATCCAGGAAGATGACGCGGAGGATTCGGATGTCACATGCCAGCATTCAGAAGGTGGATGGAACGAGCCCTCGTGGCAGCTACTCTTAAGTTGAGCCTGTTGCCCTGGTGCGAGACTAAGGCCGGCAATGCAACTTCAACCAAGACACGGACAACGACCAGAACTGTGACGCGGACGGCAACCACCTCCTCGACCTCAACAGCTTTCCAGACCTCAACAACAATGACCACTACCGAGGTGCCATGCCTCAGACGTATAAAGTTTGGATCTGGACTGCTTTGGGATGTTTCGGGTATAAAGTGCATAAAGGCAGTGGGGAGGCTATTGGCGTGGTATGGTTCTTCTTTTCTTGGGTTCTGTCGGGTTCGGGATCGCTCTCAGCTCTGAAGTCACCTGCCGTGGTATGCCTGAGCAAGAGAAATGACATGTTTTTGGATACCTAAAGGTCAATCCCTCCCTCTCTGCATTCAAAGAATGGTGGCAGGCGAAGCCTGATCAGTTGTGGCCACCAATCGCCGCAACTTGAAAATCTTGTACTCAAATTCGAATTGCACGCAGCTTCAGACTCCCAAAAGCCTCCCTGAAATCAGACCTTCGCAGATGACGCGGATGCCACCTGGCTGCAGAACATGGCAAGGCCCCACCCTAGGCAGGCAAAAGCCCTTTTGGGCGGCCTCTGGAGGTGCTCCGCGCCTTGTTCGTCCTTACTCGAAACCCTACACCATCCTACACCCTTTCCCCCAAGCGGAAACCTTGCATCAGTTTGGTGTAGGGCCAGGTGGTTAGTGATTCAGGATCTGTTTCGGAGGGCATCGGCCTGTTCAGGCCCAGTCCCATGTCAAGCTGCACCCCTCAGCTCCCAGGTCAATGAGACTTTGCTGGGTGAGGATGCAGATGCTCCAGATGCTCCTGAAATGCACCAAGCTGATGCTGTTTCAATCGAAGTCCCCCTGGTCTCACTAGACCATGAACACAAGCGCTCAACAAGCCCCAATCGTCAAGAGCCGAGCTCCAAAACCAATCCCATACATCGTCACATGTCCAGATCTCTCATAGAATAGGCATCGCGGTGCTTGTGGTAGTGATGAGCACCCTAGCCCCCTAGCCCCCAGGCCTCCAACCCCAAATTGGAGACCTCCGCAACTGACAGATCCCAAACATTCAATTAGCCCTTAAACCCTAAATTTGCCCTAAATAGATACCTGCTTCGAGTTCCCATCTTCTCTGGCCATCTCTTCCCCACTTCAGGTGCCGGTGAGGCGGCTAAGCTCCATCGCCTCCAACGTTACGGAGGCGCTTAGCGGGGCTCCCCCATCTTTTGCCAAAGAGGCTCCCGCATCCCGTCAGTATCCCGTCCTTTTGTGTTAAGACTGTTAAGAACCATCTGAAGCCTACTGCGACGGCAGATGCAAGCACTCTCACAGACTCTCACCCTCAAACCTTAAATCCTGAGCTCTGCAGCATATGCTTCAATGTACTGCATAGCCGCATAGCGTTCTCCCCTTCTCGCGGAGTGTTTAGGCTGCGAGTCGGTGCCCGAGCCGAGAGTTCGGGTTTTGAGAAGCGCTTGCGGATCCTGACTTTTCCCTCATCGCAGAGGGCGCTTGTGATGTGCTTGGCGAAGGCCCAAACCTTGTTTTTACTTGATCAAGTCTTCCCTGCACTGTGAGGCATCCGACAGCCCAGCCCTCGTCGCGCCGCAGAACTTCACAAGAACTCGCCTGATATTCTGTGCGCAGAGGTGCGGGTGGGCCACAACATTGGGCTTGTTCACGCTACCTCTCTTCAAACCTGCTGAGCTGAGAACCCAAAACACCGCGAGGCTCCAAACTCTACTTGTGTTGGCAGTCGCAATCCGTGGTCTCGGGGTGTGCCTACTTGTGTTGCCTGAGCAAAGACCTAACCCTTGACTCAAGGGGTTCAGGTTTTCAGGTCGACAGTTGGCCGAAATGAGGGCAGCTGAGACTCCCAATCAGACCTACACTCTTATAGTTGTAAGTTGTTGCTTCAGAAAAATTCTTTGCATGTGACGAAGGCTCTGTGCCTGATTTACATGTTACATGTCTCAAATAATGCTCAATTCGACTCCAATCTGTCCTTCTGACAGGGAGTTCCTCGGACAAGTACCTGTGCAAACCACCGACTTTGACGTACCGGATCCTTGGCAGAGCTGTTCTGCGGTTGAGGTTTGACCACTCCGGCTTTCTGATTGCCTCCGTGATCGAAGAATTGCCCTTGGCTGTACCTGAGGCAGAGACGCAGCTGGGAAATGCCACACACTTGCTCATTTACGTGGCTTGGCATGGCTGTTCTGAAAGGTAGGAATCCCTGGGACAACCCTTTACGCTTGCATTCTATTCGACTTCTGCCATGTCTGAAAAGTACAAAAAAGAGGCAATCAAGTATACAAATATAAATATGTAGAGATGCAGATGTATGCATATACATATACATATACATATATGTATATGTACATACATATAGATATATTGTCGATGATTATGGCAGCAAGAATTTCTGGCATGTGGGAATGAGTGCTTAGAGCAGTCAGCCTTGTAGGCCGCAGGGAGTCTTCCTCTGCCCTGCCGTGTAAAGACGTCCCCGCGCAAATCCCGGCTTTGCAAAGAGAAGCACCCGCTGTGTTTTTGTTGCGGCTTTTTTGGGGCCAAGGCCGCATCTGCTTACGCCGAGTCGAGCATCGCATCGGGCGGCATTCGAGTGGAGGATGTGGAGGCATCCTGGCCCTACCCAAGTCGACCCGTGAAATTGGAACTTTTCAGCTTTTCAGCTTCTTTCCATGGATGGGCCAGCTTCGCCGACTCTCCCAGCTGCTGAGGGAAGCGAGCTGCAGCGACCCTCAGAATCCAAGGCCAGTGCTGTCAACGTCTCCTTCGTAGACCAGGAGCTCAGACGGGATGTACCCTGCAACAGTAATCAAGTGTGTGTTTTGCGTAGCTCCTTCTTTTGCCATGCGCACTGGAAACCCAAGATGGACTGCTAGCAGCAGTTTGCCAGTTTAGAGCTTCGCTTTACTTTTCGACTTCCCCAAGTGTTGCAGTCGGGCGTATGGGGTACTCAGATGGGGTCATACAGCCTCAAAACGAACTCTCGACCCCAACATCATCGCAAATAGTTGCTTGCAAGGATCTGGATGTTGGCGAACTTGGGGGATATGTTCGCTGGGGGCTCCGACCCCAGATCTGCACAGATCTGCACACCTGGCAAGAACAAACTGTGTCCCGACCTTGGCAGTAGAACACCAAGTGCCTTCAGTCCTCCCAGAATTCCCTGCCGCAGTGCCCCACAAAAACCTCCTCAGAAATGAAAGCTCCAGAGACCCCAAGGATCCCACATATCCCTTCTAATCTTCAGGCTGGAGGAGAGCCTCGGCGCTTCAAGAGTAGCTCGGACAAAGGAGAGGCTCAGGGGGTTCGAGCTGTGGCGTTCAGCGTGCAGCAATCTTTGCGGTGGGGTGAGGGCCTCGGTGAGGGGTTTTCTGGGCCTCGGCTGCTGAAGACTCATCAGTCAAGTCGACGGTGTCTTCTTCATTCTCTGGCTGTACGTGTGTGTGTGTGTGCGTATATGTATGTTTATAGCGGCGATTGTTGCCAGCTTATGGACATGGAGCTTTATGGGCACGGCGTGATCCACAAGATACGTGTGAAGTGACAAGCTCCACCTTTTGCGAAGTGAAGTCTATCCACTGAGATGCCCGGAGGCTCCGGAGGTCGGAGACTCCGACTCTGATTTCCCAAAGCCCAGTTTCCAAAACTCCGCAATCAAAGCGTCCGACCTCCCCAGTCAGAGAGCAATCGGCATCCTCAGGTTGAGAGCTTTTCCTTCTACCTCACCGACGTGGAGCCGGCGCGCGGGGCGAGTCGCTTCCTCCTAGGCAAGGCTGTCAAACTCTGCGTTTCTGGCGGCTGTTGGGGTTTAAGACCTGTGTGAGGGACAGCATGGAGCGCCTTTTGGTTGCTCCATGGGCATATGAGCTAAGGTTCTTATGTCGGCTTTATCAGGGTGTGGAGGTTTGGCGAACCAAGCAGCTTGCTCTGTATCGACTCTACCGTGCACGTGCGGCGAATCTTACCCTGGCATTGGCGGGGTTTGCACGTGTCATGCTATTCTCTTGAAGCTTCAACCCGACAACCACAAAGCCTGAACCATGTGCAATTCCCAAGCTCCACGATGGAATGGAGGCAGTGGCATTCCCAACAGCAGCACAGTACTGGAGTTGCCGGGTGTCGCGGGCTCAGAGATAGCCGAGCTGCCGGCAACTACCAGCAAACGAGCGTGGGAAGGCTTCAAGGTCTGTTTGAGACTTAGGTTCGTTCAGTCGTTCTTGCGGCCATACCGTGCGCCAGTAGAATCTGCCTGAAGCACATGAACTCCTATTGAGTCTCTAGTGACTCTGGTAGCAAGGGAGGCTGCCGGAGCTAGGTCCGTTTCTCGAAACTTCCAGCCCAGGAGACAGCCCTCCAGACCTTCGCTTTCTTGTCGGTCCTTGGCCCTGGTTCAGATGGGGGCTTGGGTTGAAGTCCTCCCTGAAGCGTGAGGGTTTGGCATTGGCAGGGTTCAAGCAAAGTCCGGACACGTCCCGACCGGCCTTTCAATTTTCAACGCAAAGCTTCAGAATGTGCGTGGTTGAGTTTGCTTCAAGGTCTATACGAAGTCAGCGCTCGTGGAGCAGACAACTCCCACTTCCATTTCACTGTCGGATGCAGACGCTTCCGTGTTGGGGGCTCAGTGTGAGGGGCATTTGGCCTTTTCACGTCCACGTGGCGTTGTAGCTCAAGTCAAGAAAGCCGGAGGCTCGTCAGGATGTCTGGCTTGGCTCTTGGATATATGAATCGGGCGGACCGCTGAGGTCGGCGGTGGATTTTCCCGACTTTGATCTGGACTTCATTCAGATTGGAGGCAGGTACCGCTGTGTTCTCCAATGTACCAACATCACCCGGAAGCTAAATGTTCGTGATAGCGTCCAAGAGCCCAAGACCCTCCCAAGCCGGCAGAAAATTCGTCCGAGCTTGAACGCAGAAAGCTGCTGCGATGTTGCGTGCCTCTTGGTTTTTGTAAGCTTCTGCAGCAGCTTCAATTAGGGCACCTCCAGGTGTGCTTTCGTGGGACGAGCCCGCAGACATCTCCCAGGTGATACGGTATGACTCTCGGCCGCCCAGAAGCCGGAAGAGGGGGGCAGGAGATGAGCTTGGGGGTTTTGAAGCGGGGAAATTTTGAAGCACTCCTTTGCACCTGGTCTCCTACTCTGAGAGAGTGCTGAGGACATCTACTGGGCCTCCGGCCTCTCTGGCCTCACGAACTCCTCCGGATTCGTTTGCACCGCAGAATCAGATGGCACGGCTTCTCGGCAGCAGCAACCAGCTCATGTATGAGAACTGCAAACCAAGCACAAGTGCTGTGGATTACAGTCTGCTTGAGAAACTGCCTACCAACTACAGAGCGCCATTCCAAGATCATGGTCAATGCCAGCAATGGTGAAGACAGTGATGGTGGTTTCGGCCCCTTCCTGCCGTGCCGGGGGTCCTTGTATGCAGAGGCGCCTCTTCGGGTGCAGCATGAGGGAGCACATCACCGCTTCGGCGAGTATAAGAGCATGGAGAAGTATAAGGGCTGTTACTCAGAGCTACAGCAGCGGGGATGCTCTGTCGCAGGTCGCCACCGGAGTGCAGAACCTCACGGTGCCACCGGACACCGACCGTGGAAACTATACGCACTTTCTCATCTACACCAGATCAAGACGCTTTGCTGCAATCAATTGCGCAGATCCTCTCGGTACCGGGCAAGTACACGTATAGTGCTTCTTTAATCTGCCGGTATTCTTGCCACCTGCAACTGACAAGGCTTTACGGAGCAATCCAATCCTGCAGCACTGGCCATCTTCGATGCGAATGCCAGCGTCTCCAACTTGGAATTTGACGGTTTCTCGGGTCGCATAGTATGCTGCACCGATGGTTTAAGTGTTGAAATGGGGGAGAGTCATTGACCATCACGTTACATTGATGATTAAATTAAATCCAAGGCAAAGACTTGGACCTTCACGATCTGGGTGGTGCTCCTTGGCACGCTAGTCACTAGAAGAGCTCGGCCCAGCCAGGTTGTTTTTTCTTTGGGCCCACACGCACCACAATTGTAGGCTGGGCTTAACAGGCGCCTGCAGCAATAAACTGCTTTGCGCGGCAGTTCCCCGAGACAGCTTTATCGGACAATTCAATTCGGACGGTATGTTATTTGGCTTTACTTTGCTAATCGTAAAACCCTTCAACAAGTCAATGTAACCCTGAGAACTCCCAAGCCCTAAGGGGCCCAGCCCCAACCGCCTCATTCACAAGGAGCTCATGTGGGATCCTCCAGAGGACATTAGCCGAGTGGAGGCCAAGCCGACAAGACCCGCTTTGGTAGAGCTTGGTTGAGGGCTTAAGTTCGGAGCTTCGGGAGGTCCATAGGTCCACAGACGTGCGTTGAGTCGTCGCGGGCATACTGTACTAGTACTTTGTTCCTGATGGCCGCCTTTTTTGAGGTTTTAATTCAAGAGCCGGCGTTCTAAGAGTGTTGTTCTTTGAGCTCATGCAAGCTTAGGCATTCTTACTTGGTTGTGCTGATATCTAGTACTTTATAGTTCTTGTCCTCGAAGTGCCTGGAAGTTGTCCTTTGTGTCCCTTTGCTCCAGGCCTACGCCGCCTACCTGGCTATGGATGCCAGTGGGGAGATCCTTGGTGAAATGGTTACCAAACAGATCTGACAAGGAATATCCGGAATGCATCTTTGATCAGCTTGTCTTTTACAGCTAACTTGAGAACGAAGTAGCACATGGGTTGTAGCCTGTGGGCCCTTCGGATACTCAAGGAACCGATCACAGATCGGCCCGGATATTCCTGTCGGCGTCTGGGCTGCAAAATCTGGCAACACGGGGCGGGGATGCAAATATGCAGGGACGGCGTATTTTGAAAGGAGTTCTTAAGATCGGGACCCAAGTGAGGGTCCAGGAGTGTCATGCTACTTGCGGCTCGGTCAGGTTCGAACAGTCTCAGCATTTTCCCGGAGACGCCGCGACTGCTACTTGACGGCAGGCAAAGCAAGATTGCGCCCGAGAGCTTCACGGTCCCCAAATCCCAAACTTCCAGCTTCTGCACGTTAAGAAGTTTTGGTTGAAGCCGCGCGTTGCCCTGACCTGAAGCCCGAAGGTTCTACTCACACTTTGCCACAGCCCCAGCTGTCCGGATCGGGAATCCGGGCTTGCAACGCTTCATGGGGAAACCACTTCGTTGAGAATGCAACTAAGAGACCATGCAGCAACAGTGGATCATAATGAATTGTTTTAAGGAGATCCTGCAGAGTTTATGCATTTTGAGCTTCTGAAACTTTCCATCGACTCAGAGGTGGTGTACACGAAGTCCATCTTGGTGGAGCAGACGACGCCCTCAGATTTGCTCATTCAGGACACACGAACCGACATGGCTCATCCGGCAGTGAGCATACGCGGGATTTCCGCCAAAGAATTGCAAGACAACGGAGGTCTTGACTGGAGAAATTCCCAATTCAAACTCTACTGAGTTTCCCAAGCTTGGTTTGGGCCCATTGTTTAAAACAGGACGCAGCGGCTCGCTCCAGCAACGTGAGCTTCACTGATCAAGACCTGGATGTGGGCGAGGCGGGATTCTGAGCAGGGGGACACTGTATGTGTCACTTTAGTCTGACCACAAGTTGGCATATCATGGCATATCTCATGTCAGATGCGAGCGGAGGTTCAAAGACCACTATAGCTAGCCCAGGCATTTGCCGGCAATTTTTTGCGACCCGGGTTCAGGTTTGAAGGTTCAGGGTGCACGCGCGACAGTTGCTGCAGACGCTGACGGCGATTCATCTTGCCAGTATTATTCAGAATACAACTCTACGCAGACTACACCCGAAGTCGGAGCTCTGACTCATGAAACTCTCAATCGGCCGTCGCAAACTTGGAAGGTGGGCGGAAACCTCACCTGGCAGGAACCCCCAGACGTTTCAGCGCCGGTCTCAGAGCAGACCCTTATAGGACCCTTCTCCTGGGCCAGAAGACCCGGATGGCACACGCCTGGGGACTTTGGGCCAGTGAGGGTTCAGAATTCTGGGTCTCTCTGGTGACATGCCCTTCAGTTGCCAGAATCTAGCCTCACGCAGGTCTGGTCTTGATGCACCTGATAGTGCCCATTTTGTCACTTTCCAGATGGGCACTTCTTCAGAGCGCGTGATTTGATGTGGGTGAGCTTGAGAGCAAGGATGTGTTGGACTACTTGATTTACATGGCGGAAGACCGCGTTGGCACCAACAGGTCGTTGTTGGGTGCCTTGGCGCAACATGTTGTTCTGAGTGATAGATTGCTGTGGACAGTCCAGCAGCAGTTAGGGCGAGCAATAGCGAAGCACATCAAGTGCTCCCTTGAGGTAACGTGAGCGTGGGTGAGGATGCTTTCCTGGTGCCTGCTTCTCGTCGAAAATGCCTAATTGGAAGAAGCTGGAGTGAAGCGGTTTCCTGAGTGAAGGACAGCCGGAGTCGAGACACACGCTTTTTTTGCACTGAGAACGACCTCTCTTTTTCGGATGAACCTGCCCCCCCAAGTACATGTCCAGCTCTTGATCTTCCGGCCATGTCTTGTCATCGTCTTTCTGCGTTGAAGATCGGCGTGCTGTGCTCCGCACCCATGGTGTCTTCTGGAAGGCCATGATGGATCGGGTATAGCTCCCCTTCAGATTCCTTCAGCCTGCCCACGAGTGCAAAGCGATGCACAGCCAAGGACAACACCCCCCTTCGTGGCTTCACGCACTTCCTGGTTTATTCAAGGTTGGCTCAGCTGGCAAAGGAGCTGAGTGTGACATCGAGTTTGGGGGGGGTTCCGAAACTTGGGACCAATGGCCATAGTTACAACGGCACATTTGGGTTACAGTGCCCTCTCTCAGTTGCTGGAACCTCGCCGCGATGAGCGAATCTCTGAAGGTCCGCGTTGGTGGAACAAACTACGCCGGCAGCCATCGTGATCCTGGATGCTGCTTGTCTGAACCGACGGTTCACATCACACAGCTTCTGCTCCTTCCTCACTTTCAGTCTTTGAGAGCCGGATGACGGACGGCGGAGGTATCCGCAGTTGTTACGAACCTGGCCTTCCAGGACGGGACAGCGGTTCTGAGAGAGGGCATTCAATACATGAATAAGCTCATGCAAAGCAGCACAAGTGGTGATGGAAGTTTGCGGATGCCATTGTTATGCGACGGCTGGAAGAAACGACCCCCCAAAAACGAGTTGGAGGTGACCCTGCTTTCTTTGAAGAGGGGCCTGCGCTGAGAGCATGCAACATAGTCGGTAACCGCAACAATAGTAGCTGTGATCTCGGCCGGATGTGGCTCCCTTGCAGTTGTGGCTTCCTTGCGCTTTGGTAGAGGACTTGGATCTCGACGTTGGCGAGCTGGGAGGTACGATTCAGTGGTCGCCCCCACAGGCATTGCAGGGCCTTTTCGGGATCATCTCAGGGAAGGGTGAGGGGGAGGGGGAGCCCGATGTCCCTGAAACCCGAAAGCCCCTTAACTTCCCTTATGGCTTCCCTGCAGGCGGGCTTTGAGGCCGTGATTTCCTATGGCATCTACCTGGCCGAGGATGCTGTCGGCTTAGGCCGGCGTGAGGCCGGAGCTTGATGAGCGAACGGAGGGCTTTCCGTACTTGTAGCCGCACTTGGAGACCCCCAAGCCTCGAAAAGCGCTCCGAAGGGCGATCCCAAAGGCCGGGGAGGGGCCCGAAATCCCCTCTCAAGTACGCACACATACACACAGTCACACATACAGAGCTCAAGAGCATCCACTGTACAGAAGGAGTCGAACCAGAAATCGGCGACTCCTAAAGCCGACGTCCCCATTTCAGAGAAGAGCCCTCACAGCCCTCACAGCGCTCACATGTCAGGTGGCCACCGCTGCCAGGGAAGACGTAGAGGCTCAGGTGGCCGACAACACGGCCGCTGGACTCAGTTCATTGAGACGGACGGGGAGATGGACTGAGGAAGTTTCGGGAATTTAGGCTGCTTGCTTTTGCTGGGCTAAGGGTCTTTGAGCGCAAGGCTCTAAGGGTGTTGGGCCTTTGGTTGAAAGAACTAATGAAGTTGATGTGGTTTTAAGGTAGTGTGCGTACTTTGAGCTATGGATGCCGGCCCAGCGAGCTAGGCGATCCTGAACCCTAAGCCCCGGAGCCATCCAGCATCAAACGAGTGATGCATGGGTCGTTGCATGTCGCAACAGAACGGAAACCTATCACGCAGAAACACCTTCGTATTTCTTTGCTGGCACACGGCCCTAATCCTGCAGATGTTTGGCACCTGTTCTCTCATGAAATGCTTGCCAAGGTGAAGGGGCGCTTCGAGTTCATCTTAGCCTACACGCGATCCGTCTTTGAGCCACTTGGCAGACTTACCAAACCCAGACTCCAGACCCCTCTAGCAGACTAAGCCCAAGCGCCTGATCCTTCATCGCATCCCTGAAAGCTGTAGCTGATGCTTCAGACCGTGTTCCCCACATAAAACTCCCTAAATCTTGTAGAGTGCCGATGATTGCTTGGGTTCTGATTCTGGGGGGTTTACAGATTCCAGCATAGTACAAGCTGGGATGATTTGCTTCGGAACTTGCGGTTGCTTAGTGTTTCGAGTGTAGGACTTGGGCGATCAGGTTTGAAGGAATGGGCCGCATAGGATTCAGGAAATGCTCAGAAATGAAGAGTCGTGTTCTGGAGTTTGGAAGAGAGGCAGTCGACTCCCACCTGGGCACCGATTTCGGACGTCTTCGCGCAGGCTCTCAAGTTCAGAGCACAGATATAGGATGATATAGGTGCGCAGAGCATGCTGTATCGTGATCCAAGTTGATGCGCAGGCGGGAGCCATCCAGTTCGAGGACCTGGATCTGGATGAGACGCAGCTGGGAGGGACGCTGCTCCCAAGATGCAAATAGGGATCAATTTGCAATGCTTGTCGAGTGGGGACGCAGCCCGCCCAGCAAGAATCACGGCAAGTCAACCCTTTGTAAGCAAGGTCGTGGCAGCCGCCAAGCGATAGCAAGCACGTCGACCAGTATGTGGCGTATTTGGCCTACTTCTGTCCCAGACTTAGAACTGTGAGAGGCTTCACAGTGTGCAGGAGTTTCGGTTTTCGGGCCTTTTTTGGAAGGGTAAGAGAACTGTGGTTGCGGCCGGTTTGAGTTAGGGGGGGGCGGGGGGGGGGGAGGTTGCGGGGTGTGTTTCCCCCATGCGTCTCTGTGCTTCATACGCCAAGCTTTATTGATCGAAAGCTGAGAGCGCGAAGGTCCCTTTTAGCAAGCAAGCGAACTCTTAGTGCCACGCTACCTGAACTACCTATGCCCTTCGCCCCAGAGCCAGCGACCTGACGACCGCTCTCTCTCTCTCTCTCTCTCTCTCTCGAAATTCCAGGCAACGGAACGAACTCCTCAGAGATGGACCTCGGCGAGGAGCCGGGCTCAGGTTGCCTTTCGTCCACACCTCCCAACATCTCTCTACTCCTTTGACTCTTAGACTCACACGGTGAAGACCGCCTCCCAGGAGAGCCCAGTATACGTCGCTGGCGTCTTCTCCTTCCCCATGGAGGCAGCGACACCCGAGCAGGCCGGCAACGAAATCCTTCTCCGGCACGGGCAACCTCCGAGACCCCTGAGACCCGAAACTTGTATTGGGGAGTGTGACCTTGGGTCCGGCACTAGGTCACGGCGGCAGCGCGTGCGGCTTTGGCTGAAGCTTTGGGTGTGGCAAACTCGGCCATCAGCGGCTTGGCGGAATTTGCAAAGTTTGAAGGTCTGGGGATTCGGGGGTTAGAAAGGCTATTTGGCCGAGTGGTTTGAGGTTCTGCACGAATTTCACGAACGGGCACCAGCAAAAGCAGTGCGCACTCTAGCTCCGATGCAAAGTCCCGCAAAAATTGCGGCATTGCCTTTAGCTCTGGAGTGTCCACACCTTCCTCGCATTTCTGAAGCCCATTCCCTGGATATGATAAACTCGTGAAGGATGGGCCTTCGAGCCCGTTCAGCTCAGAGCAATTCGGCCCCTAAGCTTTATACAGAAGAAGCACTCGATGAGGTGTCACCGTCAACCTTGCCCGACGCCTGTCCAGCCTGGTGGCTGGTAGCTCCGCCACGGAGTACGTGGTCCACTACGCCACTCGCACTGTGATTTGGGTGCTGCGGGCCTAGGGCCTCCAAGACTCTAAGGGACCGTGGATGGCTTGGTTATGGGATGATAGACCGGGTGTCAAGGGTTTTCGGGGGCACTTTGACGCCCGGATGCTTGCGTGGCCTCTTGGGAGGAGCTGCCCGTGGAGGATGCTCCAACGATGCTGCAATCTGCCAGCGCAGCAGAGGAGGAGGATGGCATGGACCGGGCCTCAGCAAGGATTTTTGTTCGTGGAGTTTGTGTTTTCGAGTGGTTTGGGGCGCTTGGTTTCAGGTTTTCGCCCATAGATGTGGGGAGAATTTCGCTTGGCCTTTTGTTCCTCGTTCTAAAGTGCTACAAAGCCTTAACACAGCACAGAAGCCTCGTGAGGTGTCCTGCGGCTTCGCCGGCACTCTCGCCAAGGACAGGCAAGGAAAGAGTCGCAACCTCATGACCGGGTCAAACTGTTGTGGGGTTCCGTCAGCTACTCAGGTCCAAGCTATCAAGCTATGAACTTGTCCCGTTTCTTGTGTGCCTTGTCTCAAGTTTCACTTGCTTTGAATCCGCAAGTAAACACACGATGCAGACCTAAACTTGAAGTTTCGTTGTACAAACCTAGACTTTCTGAACTAGTTCGCTTTGGGTGATGTCCTTTCAAGGCGTCCATTGCTTCAGTTTGTGTTAGTTGTTTGTTGTGGTGCATCCTGTCATTCCTTACATCTTCCTACCACATGTACTATGGAAGTCTAGTAAGTCTGGTCGCGTGGAAGGCCCTGTACCAAACTATGGCGAAGCCTGCAGCGTTCTAAGTTTGAGTTCCGGCAGCGAGTTGCAACATGATAACACTATATAACTTAGTTAGTTATGTAGTTGTAACATGCAGGCCCCAATACAGCCACCCGAAACCTAGCAACACTGGCAGGAGCTTCGCAAGACGGGGCTTTCGACCTCCTCTTTGTCTTTGAAACCTCTTGAAGGCAGAGCCACGTCAACGAGGGTGACGTGGTGCATAACTGTTGAAACCGCTTTGTGGGTCTTCTGCACTATGCAAATATGATGAAGCAGCGTCTCTAGTCGAATTTGCCAAGCCAGTTCGTTTGCAAGAGCCTTTGTTGGATGTTCTAGTGCCGTGGCAGGTCTTCATCTCGCTGCACCACGGGCACGGCAGATGCAGGCTTTGGAGCACACATCACTTGCTCAGGGTTTAGACAGCCTAGCTCAGGGCAGCTGAGATCTTACTTTATACGGAGAGGGCTACAAAACCTACATTCTGGATCTCGGGGAGTATTACAATTCTGCTCCCAAAGGAGAGTTTGTCAGAAAGCCTCTTCTGGAGCCCTTCGCAGGAGCAGATTTCGATGAAGTTCGCGGGCGAGGAGGCCAGGCAAAGCCCCAAAAAGCAGACACGCGGCCCCGCTAGCAACAGCATTGAATCCGCGGCCCAACCTCTGATTTCAAATTTTTTGAGGGTTCAGGGGTGTAGAGTTGAGGATTCCAGTGCTTTGTGGTGGTGGTACTTGTGAAAAGGCGTTGTTTTGTGTATGAGTATATTGTTTTCGCAGTGGTGATTTGCCTGGGCGGCAGCTTGTGTTTCGCATTGAGCTAAAGGAAATGTGTAGTTCGTGCTTGTGACATGTTTTCGACCCTACAGGACGTCTACGAAAACATGCGCAGCTGGATGAAGTCCGAGGCTGGTTCCGTGTATTGACTCGGCATCTGACGCATCCTGATCCACGCCAGGTGTTTACAAGGGTTCTCGAGCTGGTTAGGAAGAGGAGTATGAGCTATAATTGGGCGAGACTGCTTTTATCGTCTTATTGTCAGTGTTCTGCCATGACAATCGGTGGATGAACATTACATGTTTTCCAATTTTCTTTAACCTATTCCATAGATTTCTCTGTGACTATGATGGGCTATAGACTTCCTTATTCATCCTAATCTATTTGAAGGCCATTGCCAAGGAGGGGTACAGGGTAGCATAGTGAGAATTGTGCAGCAAGATCCTCTATAGTTCATTTGATAGAACCTGGTGCGGTGCCGCTTTTGAATGCTTTTTATGAGCTTGGACTAGCTTGGACCGCAGCAATCTTCGCACGTCATAGCCTCTTCCGCCTTAAGCCTCCAAGCCGCCAAACCGTTATGGGTTTAGGATTTAGGGTTTAGGGTTTGGGGTTAGGGTTCCCCGAACCAGGCGTGGCAGCCGCGACGGCTTTCAGGCCTCGTGGTGCGGATGCATCTGCGCGTGCAGTCTTTTCCGTGCATGAGGCTTTGTTTGTTGATTTTCATGACTCCGACCCTTTACTTGGTCCTGCAGACACGACTACTAGAGTTACTAGAGGCGTCTACAACTGTCGCCCAGTTTTGAGGTTCAAAGGACTTTCGGCCCCATGCAGTGTCTAAGGTTGCAACAGGTCACCTCACCCCAGCATACGAAGCGTTTACATGTCTGGAAGCTTTGGACATTTGCCCCCGACTTTGCAGGCAATGAGTCTGACAACGAGTCTTCCGATGACAGCGACCTGGAGACCCAAGAGCCAGGCTGCGGCCAGGGCAAGTCGTGGGATAACCTTGTCAGAGTCCTAGAGTCCTAGAGGCTGCCAAGGGCCAATCCAGAAATTATGCATCTTAAGGACACTTGAGAACATTGAGCGGCGACCGCAGCCATCCACCGAATCCAAGCTGTCAGGATCTGTTATGCCTACCCTGTCCTACCCTGCAATGCCCTACAATGCCCTCCCCCTCCCCCATTCCAGTGACTCGAATAGGCGAAGACAGCCGCGGGTACAGCTTCGCCAATCTCACAGGCAGAGCGCCAGGAAGTTTTGTGCTGTAAGGGTTTTCATTGCTTGGGGGTCAGGGTTGTTTGGCGGAGGAGTTTGGATTTCTTGCTAGCACCGTTCCACACCCTGCTCCCTAATCGATGCGTCCCGAAAGCCCTCGTTGAGCAAGAATGCAGAAGCAACTTCTGCCTACACATTCAGAGTTCTTCTGGAGGTTTGGGTGTGATCATGTCGACTATATGGCAATATTGCTACATCCTGGAGCTTAATTAGACCACATGATAACCCACGACCGCACGGTAACAGACCATTTCTTCTTTGCCTGCTGGAGTTGCGTCGAATCCAGACTGATGCGCCATGGCTGTTTTTTCCCTCCAAGAATAGCACCGTACACGCATTAAGGTCCTTTTGTGCATTTTTGGGGGCTGTACGGGCGACAGTGAGGCGGGGCAGGGGGGGGAAGGGCAGTTCCTCAATGCGCGAGGCGACAATCTGGCGGTGCGCATCTCGGGCTCCTTGCGCTTTTCCCTGGACGGGGCCACGGCATCGCAGGCTTCCCGGCTGAAGGAGCTTCAAGGAGCTTAAACGGAGCTGACAAGGAGCTTAGTTCTGGATTGTAGGGCATGAAGGGGGGGTGATTCCTTCAGTGCAACTCCTCTGTTTCTTCTCTCGTAGGCCGTGACTTGAGGATTGCAAAAGGAAACTGCAAAGGCGAGGCCGTCTACTCTGTGACGATGGAAATCTCAAAAACACGCAAGTCCTCGAACTGTTAGAGCTCCGAAGCGTGGAAGGTGGAGACAGCTGTGCGAGCCGCCTTGGCCAGCTCGTTCGGAGTGGGCCCTGCCGCGTTCAGCTGCTCGGGCTTTGACACTTTCTATTGTGCGGATGTCATGCATGTCATGTGTCACGGGTGCTGGAGGGATTTGGATCACGGTTGCTCCTCTACCCTGATGCTGAGAACACAAGACCAGCACCAACACCCAAAGCCGGTCACCTCAGGACACAATCTCAAAGCTGAATCCAGAAGCCACTAAGGCGTCCAGGTTTCCCAGGCGAGGCGCCTGACCACCCACTGGATCCCGAGTCTGGCGAGGATGCTGAGTAGCACCTACCAGGCTGGGTGTAGGGAGAAGACAGTTTCGTGCGTTTGCTGCAAGAAGAGGAGCCGAAGAGGAGTGCAGAACGTGGCGTATGGTAGCGCCTCGTGTCAAAGACTGCTGACGCAACCTGATGAAGGGTTCAGGCCTGTCGTCGAACAAGGGTTGGGATCTTTTGACTGAGTGAACGCTGAACTGGTGGGCACCATGATTTGTAGCTGCATCTGTGTCATGCAATTCTATGCACTCGTGCGCAAGCGAGCCCCTGGCAATATATGTACTAGACTCCTTGCAGGTCACGTATCAGCTCACGGTGCCGGTTGAGGAGGCAGATGTTGCTTGGCTTCAACAAGATCTCGCCTCGGTGGAGTTTTGGGCACCATCGTCGTGGAGCGTAGGGCCTGCTATAAAAAGGCGACGCTTCTCTTCTGGGGGTCTGGGAGAGAGGGGCTTTTCTAGAACATTCAGCCGCGAAACGACAAGGAAGCAAAGAACCCAGGCTGTCGTCGATGCTGCGACTGCAATTGCCTCGAGTTTTGCTGCTCGACTGAACAAAGGTGCCTGATAAGGGGCCTTGGAGACCGGACCGGATTGACAGAATTTCTTGCGCTCCCATTCTGAGCCTTCAGTGCTAAGCTTGTTTAAAGGGAATTCCTCAGCAAGCCAAAGCCCCAGTCTCCCTGCAACCCTGCCGTTTGAGACCTCCAAAGTACTCCCTAAGGATAGCTTCGAAGCAACTTTCGTGCGGCACTCAGAGGGAGCAGGCCGTTGCCCGACTTCAGCACACCGAGTTTGCGACATGAAGCTCTCCACGCCGAAGCCGCTGCAACCCGAATCCCAAACCGCCCCTCAACACCAACTGCAAGAACTAACAGAAACCCACAGTACCACATCACTTCGCAGAGCAAATTCCAACAGCCTTTTTTCGGGTCCGAGGCCTCAGCGCTGCTGGCCGCAGGAGTTCCTGGCTCTTCGATGGCCTCCTTTGCCATGGCCGCTCCGACACCAGGTTTCGGCAGTGCTCGGTCCTTTTTGTCTTACTCTTTGTCTCGTATATTGGACTTCTATGATGCGCTTCTTATATGGGGCGGCCGGGTGGGGGGGGGAGGGAAGGAAGGCGATTCAATGTGAGCTTAGGTTTGGGGATGCTCGACACATGCACTCCCCACCCCCCCCAATCGTCTCACTACCCCGTTGAAGAGCCGCGAACCCTCCGCAGCATACATGTTCAGCTAAATCCATGAAGCCTCCAATTTCGGGATATCTGAAGAGGGCGTTGCAGGAGAGAGTGGGTTCTGCGCAGTTGTCGGTACACTCTGAGGTGAGCTTTGCCCAGGTCAGCGTCCAGCTTCTTGTCGGACATTTCTTTGTGTTTTGGGGCTTCACCAAAAAAGTGTGAACACTTCTGCTGTGCCGAACTCTCCGCTGCTGCGATTAGATAACACGCAGAGATCTGAGGATTGTCACGCTGGCACCCGGCCTCTGGATGGTAACAAATGGATCGTGTCTCAGCAGTGACAGAAACGGTTTTCGTTCAGTGTCTTCGGCACATTAGTGCCCTCCGAGGACGACTTGAATGAGCACAACATACGCTCTGGGGATCCACGGGACGAGATTTTCTTAGCGTTGAGCTGCGGACCCTCACCTCCTCAGCATGAATTCAGAGCAGCTTCATAGCTTCTACGAACGGAAGGCAGAGGTATAATTTGCTAAGCACGCGCGATGGCTTCACAAATGATGGCACCTTGTATCAAGGACCTTTCGCGTGACTAATCTGCCCCTCTGCGGACGACAGCTTCTTGGCATTCCATCTCGCAAATTGAGTTTCAGAATGAGTGGTCAAGGGTGTTTAACCACTTCGGTTGTTCCATTAAGCCAACTTCTCCCGCCAGGCACAGCCATGCACAGTCTTTATGGGGCCGCACAGCCGGCACTGTGTTTGCCTTTGGAAACCAGCTTGCCGCAAGTTTGAGATTAACCAGTCCAATAATAGACGTTTCTCACCACCAACCCGGAGATGCGCACGAATCCGCATTTGAACATCTCGCGGACATCAACAGCCCCAACGCTTGCAACCCAGAACCCGAAAATCCCGAGCCCCCTCGTGGTATGCAGGCTTCTCGGTGCAGTTCCTGGGAGCGAGACGGAACTTGCCATTCCGACCGATTTCGCTTCTCGCTTGCCAAAGTGGGGCGCCTTCTGTTTCATATACCTCCTCTAACTACAATTTCAGCTCTCCTAAAGATCCTCTTTTCCTGTCCGCTGTTTGGGCATGTTGTTGGCAAGTGGCCCCTAACCAGCCCACTTCTCGGATTTGAGGCAATGACTCGTATGTTGGGAGCGACATCGTGATAGGTCTATTGGTTCGGCCGTGTACGCTCAAGTGTTGAAAGCTGTTCGCAATATCAAACGCGGTTGCGGCTTTCAAGCTCGGGGCCTTTGTTGTGTTTTCAGCCGTTAGTGGCACAAAATGACATCTGAGACGAGAGCTGTAGTGATTCGATCAAACCCTAAGACTGTGGACCCAACAAGTCCCAACCCCACTGCCTCAAAAACCTGATTTTGGTTCAACCTCGTTTCTCTGCAGACTGCTAGGCATTCGCTCCAAACACTCACTTCCTGGTCTACACGGTGTCCAACTTCTCCGAGCAGAGCCACTCGGGACTTAACCTTTATTCAGGAGACTTCAAGACGCAACTTTTGCTCATGTCCAGTCTCATCTACTTTGCTTGTGAGCGGGACCTCTGTCAAGCAGATTTCCCTAAGGGCTATTGAGGGTCTGACACTGTCCGACATGTGTTATGTTGAAGGGTCTCCTGCTGCGCAAGTACCGTGAAAGATGTCAAGGCTACCCCAGTGCCCTGGCCATCGTCGACGTGGCAGCTAGCGCGTCTGGACCTCAGAGATGGGCTCCGCGCAGGTCTTCCTTCAAGGGTTGCAGGGGCTATGCTTCTTCCTTGACCTGGTCCCTGCATGAGTCCTGACCCGAAAGGTCTGGAGTGCTTTTCGTTCCAGGAACATGTTCGAGTTGAGATCTACCTACCATAATTGCGCCCCTGCCGCCGCCCACCCTGCAACCCCTAGACCCAAGACCAACGCCAGGTCCAATGTGGCCTTCCTGGACTTGGAACCTCGGGCATTTTCCAGCCAAGATATCTTGCACTGTTTTGGTCTCATATGGTTCGCTTTGGACTTTTTGTGCCCCGACTGTTCTGCAAGCTTCAACACTGTCATTTTGCAGCGTGTAGGGGAATCCAGGAGGGATCCCTGCCTTGTCATCCCATCACGACTATTCACGACTGGCGCATCTAACCCACACACTTGCGTGGCAAGCTGTATAAACGCATAACGAGGATAGAACATGTGTGTTTATGCTTATGTATTATATACAGTACCTGTGCCTCAACTGCATGCATGCAAAGACCTTGCAAAGTGTAGAACCATGGCGAACTAGAGGCCATGACGATGGGTCGAAATGTGTTTCTCAGTGCACCCATGCACTGAGCAGAGATCAAGAACCGATCCGCTCTTCAACAGACAATAGCCAAGCGGCAAGGGCTCCCGACCGAAGGGCCCTGTAAAGAGATCCAGAAGAGGATTTGGACCCCGACGAACTCGGCGGCCTCGTTCGGTGGACTCCGGCAGTGGCGCCCGCAGTGCAGGCTGCAATTGTGGTGGTGCAGAGGGCGTATCACATTTTTGAGTTATAGGAGTTGTGAGGCATGTTCGGTTTTCATCAGGTTTCAGGAGCTTCAAAGACGTCAGGTATGCAGGGGTTAGGTTTGGGTTCGGGTTGTGTGTCAGGTCTGGGCCGGTCTCAAGCGCCAACCACTTGGCAGGACTACTTGGTCTACCTCGACACATCGAGCTCTTTCAGTAGATCTCAGCTTGGTGCAGCCACACCCGCCACCTTCTTGCAGCTGCCTGCTGGGACCTGAGGAAGTCTGAAAGGCTCGTGGTGCAGACCCCTTGTAGAGCCCGTAGAGTCAATCATCTCATCCGTCAAAAAGCCTCACAAGCCCAAGAGTGTGACTTCTTAGGCGGAGACAGCTCGCCAGTCCTACGACCTCATTGCTGTGTATACCCGGCCCCATGGCAATTTCTGGAAGTCTGGGCAGTTGCCTCTTCTGCTTCTTTTTTTGACTCAGCTGCACAGACTGCTTTCAGGGTCTCTGAGGGTTCTCCGGCACAGCGGCACATGAAGCTTGGGCAGAATGCTGTGCACTCACACAGTGTGCGTAACACGAGACCTCTTGCTAAACCTTCGACCTCTTGCCATATCTTCGGCCCTAAACAAGCTGAGGGCAATATTGCGGCATGTTATCAGAGGTCGACGCTGGCGGAACAGACCACTCCTGTTGCGATCAGAGTCGAGGACAGTCAGGCACAGCCTGTGAACACCTGGCCACCGTAGGCTGATCATGCAGTATCATGCATTGTTGTCGTCTGGAGTCCCCATTTCGCAGTGGTTTGAGAGAATTGCCGTTGCCGCTGCCGCATCGTTTCATGTTGCATTTTCAGTTGATCGCTCCTTCCTCTTGGGCTTGACAGGCAAGTGCGGAAAACGTCTCTTTCGTTGACCTGGACCTTGATGAGGCCTGAGCTGTGTTCGTAGCACCATGTGAAACACATCGCAGTTCCCTAAATTCATTCAAATCATGTTTCAGGGGACCCTCTCTTCGATGAAGTTTGCTTGTCGCTGCTTGTGCACGTCGATTGATGCTACGGCGCATACGACCATTTTGCGATGCTCTTTTGCTCTAGCACCTCCAATATTCGTATCACTACTGCCACTGCCACTGCTCTAACTTCTTCTGCTCATCGCTTCGTGGTCCCTGCAAAATGTCATTCATACTTCACACTGCTTGAGAGGAATTTGGGTGCCCTCTGTAGTTGCTGGTCAAGCAACAGTCAATACCGATGTCCATCGTTTTATTGCAACGAGCGGTTAAACTGATACACAGTCTTCGGAACATACTAGAAGCCCCCTGAACTTACAATTTCCTGTTCAGAGGATACACGTGTTTCAACATGAATGCGCTGGTCAGCTTGTGCACGTGTCGCAGACTGATAGTTCTGTCAAGACTAACGGCACCAAATGCTGCTCCTGGTGTTGCAGTTCGATCTCGGTGGGGTCATCACATGGCTGCCTGCTGGGAACGTCGAGTTGGTTGAGTCCTACGCAACCTGGCCTGGTGATGAGGATTTTGTTGTTGGAGAGAATTCCAGAACTGGCTAACAAATCAAGGGAGGGATTGACTTGAGTGCAACGGGGATTGCAGCTTACGGCCTCCTATTTGACCTTTGATGAGATCCAGCTAGCTGATAGCTGGGCTTTCGGGGGAAGAGTGAAAACCTCTAGTCTGGTTTCTGTTTTCTGAGGTCGTCTACTTTGCAGAGTCCATTTGCGACTTCACGCAGGCGAGCTCTTTTCTCTTTTGGGAAGGCTTGAGGCGCCCAAAAGAAGGCCTCCACCCTGGTTAGCGGCTCTGGATTCCTCAGGGGTGCTGCATTCATGGGTGAATGTGACCATGAAAGCCAGATGGACAAACTTCCAATTCCACCCTTTCCCTGCAGTCAGGAACCTCCTGCCATCGAGCCTGCTACGACCCCTGATGATCCCTGCCCGGTACCTGCATTGCAGGATGCCAACGAGACCTACACGAGTGATTCTGGAACGCATTTCGAGCCTTAGCAGAACAGCAGAGTGGCACTTGTTCTCGCCATCCTGTCGGGCTCAGCCTCTGCGTTTCTGAGTACACAAGCCGCGAGTCGCTGTTCTGCTGTATAGTAGAGACATCAAGAAAGGCATGGGAGAGAAACACTCGCACTCACACTCATCACACACACACACACACTCATCACACTCACACACATCACACTCACACTCATCACACCCACTCTCATCATCATCACACTCAGAATCACACTCACACTCACACTCACACTCACACTCACACTCACACACACACACACCCACGCACTCACGCAGGTCAAACATGTTGCTTGGGCTGGGGTTGTTGCTTATGGCTTGTAATTGTAGGGTCTTTTTGACGTCACCCTCCCTCAATCGCTTGGCCTGAAGTACACAGTCCACCTTGCTTGCATCAGGAGAATGCCACACTGCCGACACTGTGCAACTTGCTGCACATCGAGACGGTGGATGCCCAAAATGCTACGAACATGAGCAACTCAGAGGCAAGTTCGAACTGATTGTTAGTGGGAAGCTCGTGTCAATGTCAATGGCAGTCATTGGGCCTGGCCAATGCAATCACGAGTGGAGCGAGAGAATATCAGGTTTGCGCTGTTGGAGGTGTTTCTTGTTTTGAATGGCAAAGGCAATTGACGGTAGATGTGCATGGAACTGCCCAGGTAATTTCAGCATTTTCCTTTCACCAGAGACGTTGCTGCGAAACTATACGCACCTGGCCGTGTTCACGAAGTCCGTGACTTCGTCTGAAATTAGTAGCGCCCTCCTTCTTCCATTGTCCTTTCTCACGTGGGGCTGTACATCTATGTGTGCCTTGGCTTCTTGAACCTTGGGTTGTTGAGTTTCAGCCCTGCATACATGAAACCCGAGAATCCGACGTAACAACCTGACCGCTCGGAACCTAAAACCCCTTTTCTATACATTGTCTCTGTCTTTCTCCAGGTCCTCGTGGAGCAGACCACGCCCGCCGCGCACCTCATCTTCGACGCTGCTGCGAGTGTGTCGGACCTCACCTTCGACGACTTAGACCTGGACGTCTCGGCCTCAGCTTCCCGAAACCTGACCCCCCCCCCCCTCCCTCAGAGGAAGAAGCTGATTCCCCTGAGTGCCTTCCGAGTACCCCCCGAGTCCCCCGAGTCTCCCGAGTCCCCCCGAGTGCCACATTGCATTGAAAGCCACATGAACGCCACACTTGAGCCCCTGAAAGCCTGAGGAACAGCAGCTGGGTGGTAGAATCACCTTCGCACCCCCTCTATCCTCTCAAGAGCGGGTGGAGTCCTATGGCCTCTACCTGTCGCCAGGAGCCGAGACTTCCCGGAAGCGTGGGGGTTTTAAGTGCGTTTGGGGAGCTTTGGGAGAAAAGCTGAAAGTCGCAGAAACAAGGGCTCTCCGATCGGGACGAGTAGCGAGAGAGAGTATCTTCAGCGGGACAGTTGTGAACTTGCGCGTCTCGTGGCGGTGGTGGTTGCGCAGTGCATCTCACTGCCTCAGGTCGACGCCGGACGGAGCTTACCGCTCACAGATGGGAGGTGCACTCGCTGTGGGCGGAGAATCTTTGGCCACTTGACCTGATGAAGTTTGCAATTCTACTCGGTCCACTCGCGTTTCAGGCATGAGAGCTCTCTCCTCCAGTTCCTGCCAGGCACTGCCACCGGAGACCGACATTCCAAGCTTTGAGTACATCGTGGCATACACACGCTCTTCGCTGGTGGAGCCCCGTCCTCGGTGCTTTCTGAGCCTTTCTTCTAAGCGAGGGTTTGGGGCACATGTCGACAGTTGAGCAGCAACAGCTTACTAAGCATTGCAAGGATGGGCAGGTTTCTTTGCTCCTCAACTTGACCTTTAAACATGGAAAGCAAGAGCTGGTGTGCGAGGCAGAGCACGCCCGTCGCGATCCGCATTTCCGATGTCCAGGTGCGCTACAGCAAGCATAGGGTCCATTGATTGGGAAGAGTGTTCCCCTGGCGAGTTTCCACAAACACCTAGTCCAAGATAGTCCGATCATGTGGGCCGCATGTACGCAGTCCTCCTCACCATGCAGGAACCGGTGCCACGTAGCCGTCTCCAGCCCCAACCATTGGGCACAGGCCAGAGTGGAGAATGTGAGCTTCTTCGACCAGGACCTGGACTTCACGGACACTCGGCCGGAAGTCCCGAAACAAGCAGAGCAAGGAAGGTTGCACGCCAGCCGCGTGAAACTGCACAGGGATCTTCATCAGAGGGTGGTGGTGGGGGGCGCGGGGACATTCTACAGCAGGAGCAGCGATGGGAAGGAGGGCAAGTGTCATCATCACTAATCCAAATGTGGACCGCCCTTGACATTTCAGTTCATACAGGCTGTCTTTCTCAAACATCAAAGGAGCTCGGTGGCAATCTGGAATGGAGTGAGCCACCGAATACTGCTCAGGCCTGCCACGAGTCTTCGTGTGGGGTTGTGGTAGGGATGTTGTGTTAGCTTGTTAGCTTCGAGTGTGCAAGGCTTACGACGCAATCCGCCGGAAGACTGTGAGTCGCTACTGTGTTTGAGATGGACACAACCCTGATCGTCCCGCGATACTGATCGATAGCTTTTTGGGGGAGGCGGAGGCCCAATCTTGATAGAATCACACGATTCGAGGGGTCTGGGGGGCGGGGGGGGGGCCGGGGGGCTTGAATGTGGATAGTATCACAGGATTCCGGCCCGAAGTTGAGGGCACATGGCGGGTGGGCGGGAGGTATAAGGTGAGAGAAATGCACAAAAAATGAGCTCATACAGATGGCGATCCAGAGTCAAAGATGCAGCCAAGACATATGATCAAACACTGAAGGGCATCTATTCAGAAAGATGTAAATCAGCTCACAACATCAAGATCCAGCCGAGGCATGGGCGCGTGTGCGTGGGCGGGTCGAGCAAGCGACATTAGTGGGGGGGTGTAGCGGCGGTGTACAGTACCAAGACCTGATAAGGGAGGGGGAGTCAGGGGGCGGGGGGGGTAAAGGTGGTTGCGGCGCGATAGTCACGCGTGCAAGTCATAGGCCTTCGCGCTTGAAGGCTGCTTTGGGCACAGCTTGCGCAACAGCCCGAAAGGCCTGCGACAGCACAAGCTGCTGTCAACTTGGAATCCAGATTCCTGAATCCCAGACCCTGAGCCTTATGTGAAAGCCCGAGCAGTCCCAAGACCAAAGACACGCGGCTAGGTGCAGCAGTACGTGATCTACCTGGCAGAGGTTCTAGATGAGCCATGCCCGCACGTCAGCACCGATCAGCGGTGGGGATGCCGGCGCCTTTTTTATCTATCAGCGTTCGGCTTGTTTTGGTCCTGCATCCTTCTGTTCCTCCTCGTACGGTTGTTAAAGTCGTGCAAGCTTGATTTTGCTAGATGGCACCATACGGCACCTGAACTTGTCTCTGGGTCGCGGGCTGAGTGGCGCTATATCAATGCAACGTGGCATGGGAGGCTCGACATAACATGCCCTGACACCCTATGAAGTGCCTCACATGGCCTTCGGCGCAGCGAAAGCTTCAGCTCCGTTTCTTTCGGCGCCGCTTCCCAAACCCACAAGGAGGGTTGGCCTAGTAGTGTATGACATACAAACGCTATAGATGGAACAGAACCGACACAAGCATGCTGTCGCCCTTCTGTGTAAGGAGATGACCATGGCAGATGTGAGCGATTCTTCATATGCCGCGGACGATTCGGATGCACAGGCGAACTTGCCGCTCCAAGTCCCAATGGTCCTCATTGATGTCGTTGATTCCCGAATTGCAGTTTAATAGGCCGCTCCAAACCCCAAACGGCCCCAAACCCGAGGCTTGCAGGCTGCCAGGAACCTGGATACCTAAAGCAGGACGCGCTGTCTGCTTTGAACATCTCTGCCCGGCTCTATGTGACCAATGCCTCCTGACAACTCCGTGAGTCGGGACATTTCGGGGGCTTCGTGGAGTCCGGAAATGTATCAAAGTGTGTGATCAATGAGTAGGTTCGGGGCTTGGAGGTGTTCTTGGTGCCACGCATCAGCAGAGAAACTTCGGCTGCCAACTGATTCCGGAACCCCACATCCTCAAGCCCTTGTTCATGCCAAGTCCACTGCACTGTCAGATGTAAATCCATGTGACTAATGATCCTCCCAAAGTCTTCTACCCCCTGACATTCGCTACCGTCCCAGTCCGTCCCAAAGGTCTCTGTGGGCCAGGCCGCTATGGGCTTGGGGATTCACTGGAGATCACGGAGCAACGGGGTTCAGCGTTTCAGGTTTCCTCAGGTTTACTAGAATTCAGGGCTGCACTTGTGCAGGGTTTCAAGAGCTTAGGGGCTTGTGGCCACAGGAAGGAGAACTGGGCTGGGTCGTAGCAGTCACATGCTCCGAGCACCTTGAAAACGAAGCTTTGAGACGCTTCTGTCCAGCCCCTAGAATTCAAAAGCTTTTTGCAGCAGGAGTTTCCACTTTCTGGAGCTACCCAAAGCCTCTAGATGCAGGCCTCGTTCGAAGTGGTTCCGGAGACTTCGCGCCTGGATGATAACAACTCTGCGGTCCAGCTTGTAGCTTGGAGCGGATGAGTAGGAGTTGCCGCGTGGCTCCAGGGGTTTAGAGGGCATCGCATCGGCTTTGACTGGGCAGCACTTCGGCCAAGCTTATGTCAGAATTGACGGAGACATTGGCTAGGGACAATCAAGACGTTCCATAGACAAATCACCATAAGACCAAATGGAGAGTTGTTTCGGTCGAGACAGATAGACCATACAGATCTTTGATTTACCAGCAGTTGCGTCGTGCCTCGGATCTTCCTCGGAGCCTTACCCCAGGCATACAATAGCTTCCTCATCTATGCGAAATCTGCGTTGGTGGAGCAGACTACGCCGGAGATTCACCAGATCTTTGATGCCAAGGCACGGTGCGCAGTGTTTATTCCCAGAGCGTGCCGACAGCGGAGCCTTTCAATGCTACAAGTGCAGGCGAATGTGGTGAATCCTCTGCTTGTGGATGAAGATCTGGACCTCGACGAAATTGGAGGCTGACCCACGCGTTCGCATTGCCTTAAAGCTTTTGACAGACTCCATAGAGTCAACATGTCTGCATTCACGACTTGCATGGTTTTTGAAGACGGACCCAAATGGATTTCTTTTTCTGTAGGACGTGTGAGCTGGTCGGCGCCTCCGGATGCGAGCCGCTGGGCACATACTTCTGCAGAATCCCCGAATCTCGAATCTCGGGCCCGAAGCCGCCTATGCCCTTGAGCCTCAGAACACCCCTGCAGTGCCCTCGCTACAGTGCCCTATGCTTCCAACGGTCCCAATGGGTCTCAACACCCAATAAGCAGCATCACCCCACACTCGAAACTGCCAAGGTCGGGTGCTTCTGTACCGGGCCGTTTTGGCAATGGATTCTGCTGCCACTGGCCGGTCTCAGATCGGTGAGGCACAGGGGGCACCCAGAGTGCACCGAGTCCCGAGTTTTTTTCGTAGAGGGGGAACGAAACGAAGTTACAATTCAGAGATGAAGAGTTTTTCCTCCACACAAGACGTTTTGTTGATGTCAGTTGATGTCTGTTGCAGCTGTGCAATTGTTGCTGCCATGCCAGAAGTCCTCCGCTACAGAGCGCATGTTTAGGTGGATACCTCCCTTGTAAGGCTTCTTGCTTTCCCGCGCAAGCAAAGCACAAGAAAGCAAGTGGGTACGAGGAATGAGAAATGCGATGGTTGTAGGCATGCCCCTTGCAGGACATCTACGCGCCGGGTTTGGAGACCAACCTGTCGGCAGAGCAGCCCCTGGTTGCGCGGCGAGAATGGTTCCCACACCTGAGCAGCTTAAGTCCCGACAGACATATGTTTCAGAATGCCTCGATGCATCGAAGAGTCGAGCCAAAAACTGACTACAAATACGATTCATCGTTGATGCCGAAGCCTGAAGCACCCAAGCCCACATCCCCAATTCCTTAAGCCGCTCTCAACCCTGCGGACTCAGGGATTCTACAGCCACCTCAGTGTGTTTACGGCTTCGCGGCTCGTTTGCATGTACTGCCATTGTTCTATACGCCCCTCTCAAGTAAGTTACTGAAAGAACCAGTGCCGGTGAGGTTTCAGCTTTTGGTGGTTTGGGGCTGAATTGAATGCTAAAGCCCGAAGCCCTCTACCCCGAAGACCGCCGACACCGCCTAGTTCCTCATCCTCTCCCTCGACCGCAGCGTCGCTAAGGCAGCTGGTGGAGCAGACAACGCCCACGTCTTCCGAGCTTTCCGACACAGCCGCCCCGTCATGAATGGAGAGTGTTCGTAAGCGTTGCCTGAAGCATAGCAGCTGGCTGCCAGAAAAAAGTTGACTCTGACCCTTCTGCTATGAGTCACTTCGAGAATGGCCACAAACAGTAGAAATCTGAGTGCCCTGACAAAAAGCCAGGCGTGTCACACACACACACATGCACGCACACATGCGCGCGCACATGCACATGCATGCGCACGCGCACGCCCACACGAGCACGCACACGCACACGCACACGCACACAGCTCTTCAAAAGCTTTGTCGGCAGCGCATGGCAGACCTTCAGACCTGAAACCCAAATAAACCTTGTCTGAGGTGCGGGTTGTCTCGGAGGTACAATTCGACGACTACGATTTGGACCTTCAAGAGGCCTTGATTTCTTTCACTTGCGGTATGGGGATGTGTGAGTGCAAGGTGTTGTGTTAAGATTGTTCGTTCCAAGTTTGAGCCGTGAAACTTGGCATGACGAGCCCTCAAAGGCAGGACTCAAACACTTCAACCACCCTAAACTCAAACTCCAAACCTCATTTCAAAAAGGCCATCTTGTCCGAGAATCGCGCAAGAATGGTTGCAGGTCGGTGGCGACGTGTTCTGGCAAGCTCCAGCTCCCTCAACGTATGCTCCTTCTCTTTTACAGCTCTTTCAGTGGCACAAGGCTTTGGCTGGTACGGAATGGTGCGGATTTTATACGGGAAACGTAGACACTGTAGGATGGAAGGTTGAACATCAAGCAGTTTAAGTGCTGACTCGAGTTTCTCTGGGACATGAATATGCATATTCAGGTGCCAACCTATCCGGAGAAGCGATTGCACAGAAGATGTTCGGATTTGCCAACCTGCAAGGATCGAAGCCTTGAACCCGCAGCGTAAGTGAGCTTAGGGGACGTATAGGCATTTGCTCCCTGAAGCCTTGTTTCCCTCGATAAGCAGACCAACGCACTTGTTGCCTGTGTTTGTTGCCACGGCTTGGGTAGCATGCTCCTAAGTGAAGCTCCCCAAAGGATCCCACATGTGCCGCTCTGACGACGGGGCGTGGGGAACACGGTGCTTGGAAGGAAGGGTTGGGAAAAGGCTCGCAGAAGGGTGAAGGAGACCACGTCCTGGTTTTTTGTGTTTCCAGGTAGAGTTGGTCTGGCTCAGGGGCTTTAGAATGTCCTTTGCTCAGGTTGTGAGCTACCGAGTGGCTCTTGGGACCCTACGCCTCTCAGCAGGAAATGGTCAATCGATGTGGCCGCACAGGTTCTTTGGATACTTGAGGAACTTAAAGGGGTCGCAGGCTCGAAGTGTAATGCCTTCACATGAGACGGTAGAAGCATTCAGCAGTTGGCCGATGTCAAGCCGATTTTGACCGATCCCAACTATCTCTTGAGGTTGAAGAAACACCCGAAACACCCGAAACTCTGTTCTGTTGGCACGGCCCAGGCAATGAAAGCCATGAACTGCCTGGCAACGATACCGTCTACGCCCTTTTGGAATCTCGGCAGCATGCGCAAAGACCCCAAGATGCGAAGCACGAAGCCTCAAACCACAATGGGCCCACAACCCGATCCTCGAAACGCTGACATAGAATTCCAGAATCTTTCACACAAGAAAGCATTGTCGTCAAATACAGGGGTTTTGTGGCGTAATCTCCTATCTTTTGGGGGCTTTGCTTTGGCACCAAGAATGGGATCTTTGTCCGTGTTGGTGTGATGAATCAGTCATCCAAGCCATTCCAAACCCTTGCAATCCATTTCATTGCTTTGGCGTGGGGTCGAACATTGCATGCGACCAGGAACAGCCTGTTGAGTTGGGTCGTGTTGGGAACCTGTGTTTAGTACGTTATCGTTCATAGTCAGGACTTTCAACATCATGGTCCTTTTGGGACAGTCTAGCACTAACCCAAGCTGTCACATGCTGCGAGCGTCGATTAGAGCTAGCCTGCATCTGCATCAGCTCCAAGGAAAACGAAACCATCAGCAGCCAGTCGTGGGCTCTCGGAACCTTGACCGCTACAGGGGCGTGGTGCTCTGGACTCTACACGGCCTCTTACATTTGACTGAGGGCTTCGGGGTTCTTGCATCCACGGAGTTTAAATCTTTAGCCTCACTTCAAAACCCCTAGCACCCTGCTCATTAAATAGCCGACTGTTTTGATTTAGGCGTTTCAGGCTCCGAAGCCCAGTTTCAGGGTTTGGCTCTCGCAAGGCTTATATAACTAGGCGATGTACTGTGATGTACTGAGTGTGGGGCTACAGTGCGTTCTCGGCCTCTGGGCGTGGCCATGTGTAGCCCCCCCAAGCCTCGGCTGGCAGAAAATTGTATTGCGCCTTCAGCCTGCCCCTTTGAAGCCCCCAAAAACAGACCCAAAAAAGGCTTAAACTCCCAAGCTCCGAATTCCTGTAGCCTCTCAGGGCCTACCGTTGGTGTGGTGGGAGTTGCATCGCCAAGTCTTTCAGTGCCGCCCGAGACAGCGATCGGAGATGCCACGCACCTCCTCGCCCCTGGATGCGTATGGCATTTGGGGGCTTTATTCCTGGGCTGGGGGTTAGGCTCGGTGCAGGCTATGGATATTTTGCACTTCTGTCCTGAGCCTTATATTAGCCGTACTTATCTCTTTGGCTTCGACCTTCGACCCGGTTGGGTTACTGTTGGGGCAAAGCCGACTGGATCAAAAGGAGCACGGCTGACCATGTCTCCCAACTGTTGAGGTCTTTGCCTCCTCCGCGTTGGCAGAACAGCGGACGCCACGAGCTGCTGAGATCACCGACACCGAATCTCGAGTATCAGGCTTGCTGCTTGAGAGCGAGCTGTGCTAATCATGACCCCCCATCTTCAGCCCCGAACTCCTCGAATCCTTCTGCTGTCTTCAGGGATCAGCTTTACGGACCTCGATCTGGATATGCAAGATCTCTCGGGGGATGTGAGCTGGCTCCAGCCCACCTCGCGAGACTTTGTGTCGACATACGTGCCGTCCTCAGCGGGGGATTCAGTTTAGGCATTGCATGGTTCTGCGGCACTTATGAGGGGCTTTGGCCAGATCTGTCAGGGCTGTTCGGTTCTCGCATCTGTTCATTGCCATTTGCGGGGCATAGCAGAGTACGCAGCTGCACATCCTCTCTGGGTCTCTTGCCTGCACAGTGCAACCCCTGGGCCACCCCGACTGATATTGCTAGCTGGGCCAGAAAGGCCTTTTGTGAATTTAAGCGTATGAGGCAAGCTGCAGTGCGCTGCCCGAAGCAGCTTGTCGGACTTTCCATTCCGATGGTCGACCTCCTCAGGTAATCTACCTCGCCTTTGATCCAGTTGGGTCCGGCCGGTCGCAGCTGAATGAAGTTCCATTGGACACGAACCTGATTACCATTCCGCCGGACACGCCCCTCTTCTATTCATTTAGATTGTGCAGAAGAACATGCAGCCCTTCAATTGGGAACCGATGCGAATCGGGTTGTGCACTCTCAGGAAGTCTGGCAATCGGCAGTTCCTTCTCGTCTACGCGAAGTCCGTGCTCTCAGACGGTCATTGCTAAAACCTCACGCAGCACGCATATCTTCAGCTGTTGGGTTAGGGGGGTTGTGCTTCAGAGCTGTGCTCAGAGGTCTGTTCTGGCGGAGCAGACGACGCCTGCTTCCTTTGCCATCTCAGACGTCGTTGCCATGGCCGACTTGTTGCAGAAAGTACTCGACTGTTGAGAGCATGCCCAATACCAAAGTTGTGCGGCAACGCAGCAGGTAGCTGTCACGGCGTACCTCCTAGTCTAAAGACTGTCAACTGTCAACCCTCTGCAACTCCACGGTGCAGAAACAGCTTAGGCGTCGAACGTCACCTTTGAAGACTTCGACCTCGATGCATCAGACATCGGTGGAAATCTCACTTGGGTCGCAGCGGAAAATGAGGCTCAAGCAGTTTCCAGGATAGGACTCCAAGACAAGCGTCGAGCCTGGCACTTGCGAGAATTGAATGCATATTGGTGAAAGTGCGAGAATTTCTGGGATGTCCAAAGCTACTTCCCCCTAGGCCCCCAGGTCACTACAGCTGCCATTTGGCGAAGCCTCCCACGAGGCATACGTGCAGCACTACGTGGTGTACCTGGCAATCAGCTGCAACATCTCGAACTCTTCCGAGGCTTCCATTTAGGTCTTTGGCATGGGCCTGACTTGCAACTTTCCACAGCCGCCAGAGAGTTGAGAGGCGTTGAGAGCCTGAGTTCTGAAAGGATGCTGGGGTGAGCCCCAAATCATATCGTATTATTGCAGTTTTTACTGATAGAATACTCGAATGATTCATTGATATACTGATATAAGACTGTAGAATACCCCCCCCCCCCCGCCCCCCCAATCTCTTTGTAGGCGGCGACGCTGCTGAGCGGCTCCGCGGCGCTGACCGTGGAAGGCCCTCTGCAGAGCTCGGGTGCGTAGAACAACGCCTCTCCCTTAAACCTCATTCTTATAATTGTAAGAGCAGAATAAGAGAGGAAAGAGAGGACTCGGAGTTGAAGCGTATGAGGGCTCGCGTTCTTCATAGGGTATGTGAAGCCAAGCCGGGAGCCTGGAGCATCCCGTCCCCGACATGCTGGATGCTAAAGCCCCCCATCTTTCGGCCCGAAGAACCACGAAAGACCTATGTGCAGCCTGAAAGGCGCTGATGCCGCACAGGCTCGGGGAAGCGGGGTTTGACATTGGATGTCGGAGTTTACTATCCTGGACGGGGGTCGGAGTTTGGTTAGTCCGGGGTTGTTGGGTTTGGAGCGCCTTGCAGCCAGTGCTTAGCGTCCATAGAGCTATGGAGATTTAAGGAACATCACGGCTCCTAGAAGAATCCTGGAAGCTGTTACAGTTCTGGGTGCAACTGCATGCACATGTACCTGCACGTGCCTAGCGATCTACCGTGTTGAGATAGACGCAAGGGAGATAGACTTGAAAGCTCGTCAGAAGTTTCCCGGTTCAGAGTTTGGCGCAGTCTTGTTCTGGGAAGTTTCCCGCATGTATCCACTCCAGCATGAGAACAAGGTCACCGGGAACAGATATTGCAGCGAACGGCCTGTGGGTGAACGCAACCTGACACAGCCCTACACCGAACACTGTAGACCTGGTGCTCTTCGTACCACCTCAACGGCATCTCAAACGGCAGGTCGAAGCAGCCGTCGCTGCGGCTCTGGCTGCGCAGAACCTTTGGGGCACTTGCGCAAACCTTTGCTTTCTTTCAGTAGATAACGCAGACCACCATGTTCGTGAGGCTTGGAAAGGCATCAGCCCGCTGGTTCACAGCCCGAATTTTGGATGACTTAAACAGTTGGCTCAAGAACCTCAAAGGTTTGGCGTGTCACCTTCTTCTGCCACCGTACGCGCAGACGGGGTGCAAGCGCGTAGGCTTCTGGGCGAGGCAGGCTAGCTGGAAAGCGTCAGGTTTGCGCGGAAGGGCTTGGTTATGCAAGAAGTTGATTCCAATTTTGGAGTTTGCTTCTTGTTTGGGCCTTGGAAGAATTTACCGGCTTCGTGAGGTACGGGCTTCAGGGCTTAGGCTTTGAATGATGCTGCCTAAGGGCTTGTCGTAAACTTCCATGCGCTTCCTAAACTCGTCTGAACCTCGGCCACCTGAACATCGAGCCCACTTAGAATGGGCCAAGCCCGAAGGGGTGGAACTTTTGGAGAGTTTGGGATTCGGACCCGAGGCCCCACTGTTAGACTGTGCGAAGCCTGAAAGCAAACAAGCGTTGTTTTTCCTGCGTAGGCCCGGCGCCTCGCAGCCATGACCTGGTTGGTCACCTACCAGGCGCTCGAAACATTTTCTCAGGCAATGAATCATTGGAACGGCATGGGCTGGCTTAGGGACAGAGCGTCGGTTCGAGCCGCCTGAGGGCACCTGGACATTCTTCGCAGCAGGTTCTCCTCACCTCGGTTTCTGGAGCCGATGCAGCTGCCGCTGCCGCCTCGGTGACACCCGCTTCCTTTGTGTCCTCGGTGGGCTCCAGCCTCATCGCAATGGGCGTCGACAGAGCTTCGACTGCACTTCTCTTCGGAGTCTCTTCGGAGTTGCCCGAAGCTTCTTCCACATGTATCAGATGGCCGCAAGTCTGCTCCCCCGCAACGAGTCTCAGGTGCATGAGAGTTCATAGCAATCCCAAACATGTGGGTGTTGTTGGCTTCACACGCATCATGCTCCAAAGGCCCAGGATTTCCCTTGCCTGTCGCGCTCCGTGCCGGCTGCGCCATGCTGTGCACATATTGAGGTGCGTTGGTTTCGCGAAGTCTCGTCCGAAGCCCAGTTTGAAAACCAAAGCATTCTCTAGAACCAAACGGGTTCTAACGAGCGTGGGACATGAGACGTCTTTGAACAGGCCCACAGCCAGCCATGACTCTGCAGGTGTTGATCAGCTTCGAGGCCTTTAGCGTGAGCCGAGTGGTGGTGGACTCGGCGCTTTGGCCGCGGTGTTTCAAATTCGGGTGCGCTGTTCGGGTCAGCCGGTTCTGTCGGAACCCTAACCGTCCTAACCCTACAAACAGCCTTCCGTGAATCCTCTTGAATCCGCACCCTAAGTCACCCTTTCCGCACTCGTCTTTGAGGTGCCAGCTCTACCGGTGTGGAGCGGGGCAGTTGATGGAAATATCTCCATCCAGCAACTCGGCGGTTTAGGTCGCACTGAAGAAGAGGGAAGTTTCCTGGAAAGCCTTGAAACTCTACTCTGAGATGCTGGCATGCTGAGAACGATATCTGAGCCCGGAGTATGAGAGTTCAATGAAGGTTCACCATGGAGAGTGATGGAAACTTCTCCGAGCGGCGGTTGGCGGCAGCGACCTGGGAGGAGGACTTGCGCCTTGGTCGGTGAATTGGACCGGCGCGGGCAGAGGGGGTGGCTCAACAAGTCCGGTTTCAGGTGATGATTGGGATGTAGCAGTGTAGGCAGTGTAGGTGTCAGTGCCCTAGGTCTATGCGTTTCGTGCTACTTGCAGTCCTGGAAGCTAGAGGACGTTGAAGTTGAAGGTCAGCAGCTTCAAGTTCAGCTTGTTGCAAGCAGGGAGTTTGCCAACGCCACTTCCCAGGCGATGGACGTACCTCTGCAGCCTGGAATACTTTGGCAACGCAGCTTGGATGGCACGGCATAACCTGTCTGTTGGTTCGTTGATATGGCATACTGCTGGGAGTAGACTGAGAAGACATCGTCGTCGCTACCATGGCCAACATTTCGCTGCCACAAAGACCCTGAAATGAGCCCCGAAAATGATGGCACTACCATGTTGAGTTGAGGCACAGGGTGCCCCAGAGACTTGGGGGATGTTTGTATACATCGACATCCCCAGTGTGTCGCTCTGCACACGCTGTACACCTCTCAAACAACCTGAAGGTGAGCGCTGGCATTACCAGCATTGAAGTGCCAGTGGACTATCCTCTCGGCAACTTTACACATCTGGCGATCTTTACGCAGAGTGCCGTGGCCCCTTTGGCTGCAAGCATGTGACGAGTTTCGGAAGTCGTCGCCGTCCGTTTAGGAAGACGGAGCCAACATTCCGCTGCCGTGAGGGTTGGCATCCAGACGCAGGCAGAATCAACCATCGCGGCTTCGCTCAAGATCGAGGATGCAGACGCAACTTCGGCTCTTTCACGCAGAGTAGTCAGCAGTGTGATCGAAGATTTGCCATCTGAACATGACAGCTTTTCTGCAGACACGACAGGTGTTGAATAAGTCCCCCCCAATCCCCGCCCTCCCATGAGCCATCGGAAGGTTCTTGGTAACTTTCGTGAAGATTCGCCATGGTCCATGGTGGTTATAGCGTTAGTTCCAAGCCTCAATGTTCTACCGCTTCACTTCCAGAGAGAAATTGTTAAGCCCCAAAATTCCAAGCTTCTAAGCATGCGGCCCCCACGTCAATATTTCCAACAACTAAACTGGCAGGGCGAGAAAAGTTGGAATTAGGAAGGGGGTATTTGGAAACATGGAAAAAGAGGCTGCAGAACTGAAAGATATTACAAAGTGATCCTCCGTTCAGCCTGGTTCTCTCGCCTGCTTTAGTGAACGTAACTTTCCTGAAGCCAGAGTTTGTCGTTTTGGACTTGAATATAGCAACGTTCAATAGCGACATACATACTTCTACAGCGTGTTGACCGTCAAAGAACACTGTCGCCCATTTAAGGATGTCTCGTTTACACCAAATGCTAAGCGCCTCCCCTGGATCCTTAGCGCATCCCCTCCAAAGAGCCTTACCGAGATCCTCCACGTCAACCTTGCTATGAATGGCGGTTGACCTGCTTGCATTTCACTGGAGACTTCCTGGCTGAAAAACTTATGAGGAAACCTGAGCAAAAGCCAACTGCCCTTGTGGCCAAAACAGCCAAAACCGCCTAGGCGAGCGTGTCGTTTGTGTCCTTCCCTGACGAAGATCTGGACGAGATGGAGATTGGGGGCGGAATCAGCTGGGTATCTTCACTGGACCAAGCAAGTTGAGGCTGTTCCAATACATGTTGTTCACAGGATCTTGCTGGAATCGAAGTATGTTACCAGTTTGTCTGGTTTGCGGGGTGAGGACATATAACAGGGTTTTGGTCATGTCTGGCCTATTGGGCCTTTGGAGGCTGAAGGCCCTTTATGGAGCAAAACGGCAGATCTCCCGAACACGGGCGCTTGTTGAAACAATTGCCGATAGCCCCCCCCCCCCTACAGAGCATCCTGTCAGAGCTGACCCGGCTCAAGCTCTGCATTGGAGGAATTTGCTTTTGGATTATCCTTGTCCCTTTAGAGTCCCTCGACCCTGCCGGAAGCAGGCTTTTGTTTCCTGAAGCCCTCTGGTGTTTTCACTTAGAGCCTGAGTCGCCAAACCCATGCAACTCCGAGGTAGAACCTGTGGCACTTGGAAAGGATCGCGTGGAGTTCTACACCCTCTACCTCGCGGTGCCTCCTGGGCAAAGGGTGTCCCTGGTATGTTGTAGGGCTCAATGTCGAAGGATGTCGAGGGTTTAGGGTTGAGGGTAAAATGTGGGGTCCAGGGTGCTGTTGCTTTGGGGAAGGTCTGCGGTTGAGCTTGCAATCAATGCATTCGGCTTGACAAGACGGGGAGCCACGGGGTTGAGGCTCCAACCGATAATCAGGGCAGACTGTTGGAGTGAGAGCGCAAATGAGAGGGGCTCTCACTGTGGTGTGATATGCTGCCCCAAGTGCCCATGCAGGGTTTCAAAGGCAACTTCTGGCTTGGCAATAGTCCGGCGAGTATATGGCATGGGCATACACGTAGATACTGCACGGGAATTGCACACATAAGTATTCAGGTGTTGTCCTGTTTCGTGGCTTCGAAAGATACTGAAATCCAAACCTGGTGGTCTTGCTGAGGAGGAACCCACTGGGCTCGGCCGTTCTCTGCTCTTCAACGTGGCAAAGGCACCTTGCAGAATCCTCAGTAGCCGCCCCAGCCTCTGCTCGACTGCCGGCTCTTTTTCTGCTGAGCCTGATGTCTTAAATCTGTACCATGCGCAGTTCGCTGAGCCCAATCTCAACTTGATCAAAGGACCTGCTTGTTCCGCAAAGAAATCAAGACATCCTTTCGAGGGGGCTGTTGAAGTTGCAACGCCAGGTGACGGTGAATGAACAAGCCCTGGTTACAATCATAGTTGCATGCTTACCAAACGGCTCATGTCCGGAATTCTCCGTAGGCCGCGACCCGCAATCCTGTCAACGAGCTGCATCTGAAAACTGAGCTTATCGCAGCCATTCGACCTTTGGCGTCACATTTTTGTAGTTGCCAGTACCAAGGTTCCAGGAGCAAGAGAGCCAACCAAGCTCTTCTTCCAATCTCCCAAACTAGTCAAACTATACCCTCAGCCCGCAGCAATGAGCCACTGTGTGCAGGGCGAGAACTCGGCTCCGCTGTCCGCAGGCTCAGCCCTTGCCAGCTTCCAGGCCCGCACGGCATTGTTTACCAAGCAATGCAAGGTTTGGTCTTTTGGGCTCTGCAAAAAAAGCAACATGCGTAAACACATGCACTTCGCTAGGCAAAGGGCCCAGTTCCCCACTCTGAAAAGGTGTGATCAGCGTGTCAGGAGCCTTTTGAGGTGGCCACTGCATAGCCACATTCCAAAGCCCCACCAGGCCCTCGTGGTTTATACAGTGTCCAAGCTGGCGGAGCAGAGTACGCCTGCCTACGCGCTCCTGTTACTGGGCCACGTTTGTGAGTTGATCTTTGACCGTTACCTCTACGTTACCGCACATCACGAACCTCTAAGGGATTGTATGTAGAGACAGCCCAGGTCCGACACGATCTCCATTGCCTCGAACTTGCGCGGCGCTGAGACAGCGAGTTCTTAATTAAGCACCCGTTGAAAGCGTAGAGGATATTGGGAGGTTGCGCTTTCGGTGGATGGGCAGGAGATTTCGCCGCCCCCAGTTTTGGGGCTGCGGGAATTTGGGACACTCTGAAGGGATTGTGACGATAAAGCTGCTGGCCCTAAGGTCGTTCCCGGATTTGGACCTTGACTTTGACGATATCGGTGGCACCCTGTCGTGGCTGGAGCCAGGCGACACAGAGACGCTTGGGCTCATGGAGCCTTTTTTCGGCTTTGCGTGCTATTTAATTTATTGTTCTAAACGGCTTAGGTAGCAAACGCAGTGGATATGGTTTTGGCCTTCAAACTTGCAGCTGCTGAGGTTTGTCACATCCCACTTCGTCTACATGGCCTTACCGGTAGAGGAGACTCGGAGTCGATTTTGCCAATCCAACTTAAAGCTGAAAACAAACAAACTGAGAACGACCGGACCTCTGGAGTTCACTCAATCCTTGAACCCCCCGCCCCGGCTATGGCCTTAAGACGTGCGTACGACGACAAGCAGACCAGCTCCCTTTCCCCAACCACCAGAATGACCTAGAAAGCCGAAAGCAGAACGAAGAAAGGAAACCCCTCCCTTCCACCAGCCTAAGGGTTGAGGGTGTAAAAAGCCTTACTTTGTGCCCTAACAGGCAAGGACTTCGCATTTTGAGAACTCCACAGCGCAGGAGGCTTCGGACCTTGGCCTCTGCCAGGGTGCGGTGGCGCTCGGAGCAGGCTCTCGGGTGCTGCCCGTGTTCTGCGTTGTGGGGGGGGGGGGGGGGGGCTTTCGCTGGTTTTGAGTGTTTTTGAAACATTGAATTTGGAGATTTCGGGGCTTAGGGTCTTGGAAGCTGGCTCCGGGAACTCAACTCACCGACGGCATGCGATTGTCGCTGCATATCCCCCACATAGTTTCCAACGATGTCTTTGTTATCGTGGCGCTTGAGATTTGTTGGACGAAGCTTTCGTGACTACCAGGATGTCACAGGATGTTGGCATCGCCTTTCCGTTGAAGCCGTTTGTTTCGTCCAATGCCCTTAGGACATGAGAACAACATGGGCGGTCTAGTCTAGTGCTGAGTACACCACACCCAATTACGACTGTTATTGTTGGAGTGTTCTAGTTTCAGTTGCATCACTACACTACGCAGCAATATAAAAAGCATACGGGTGTACAGATGTTATAGGGTTCTTAGGGGAGGGGGGTTCCATTGGGCGTAACCTAGTACTCCCCACTACTCCCTAAGGCTCCCGAAGCTTCCCTGAGGTTCCCTAGGTACCCCCCCCTTGAACCCCCTCCCTTAAGAACGCTATACAGATTCTTCGTCACAAATGGCCACAGAAAGCCATACTGAGCTTCTTTGGATCAGTGCCCGACCTAGAAGTCGGAACCTCGAGGTGCGCCGCAGATCTTCGGGTCGCTGACCGTCTCGGTGTCTGGCGCCTCCGCCGCCCAGGTCCTTGTGGCCACTGGGCTCGCAGCCTTTGTATTTTCTTGAAGCAAATCACATAAGGTCATGTGGTGGTTGGCTGTTGGGGGGTTTGCCCACATCTGTTGAAATTAAATTGTGCAACATCATTTCTTGAAGCTTGCGCATGGTGTCTTCGCTAGGCTAGTCCCTAACCCCCTGAAGCCCCAATCGAAGAATTCCCTGCACAGGCTGTGAAGGCTTCTCTGTCCAAGGCACGGCTAGGGTCGAATTGCTTGTTGGTGTTCAGGGTTCAGGGTATAGTAGGTAGTATAGGGCTTGGGGATGGGGTCAGAAAGTCGGGTTCGCGACCGACGCCGCCTATTTACAGCAGCGATTCCTTTACAAGTTAATGTAGCATCCAGCCCTGGCACTCGATCCCGGAATATAGCTTGGGCTTGCCACCAAAAACTTCACACATTTTGAGTCTCTGTGTCCTTGCCCTTACCTCGCTGTTCCAGGTGCTCGGGATCCCCCTCACCTCGTTGATTGTCACCGTGACGCCAGCGAGTTCTCGCCGGCTCAGCACCGGCGGCGGCGTCCAGGCGTGGCGCGTGCAGTACCAGGCGCCGTTTTGGGATTGAAAACTTCCTGCGGGTACGCCCTACACCCTATAGGCTTCGGCAGAACTTTTAGCAAAGCATTTGGACCCAACAAGAATTTAGGGTGAGAGTTTAGACTTCGGCTCCTGTGCAGCGTAGGGCGTAGGCCTTCGTTAGGCATCGAAGGCTCGAAGGATCAAGAGGGGAATTGTCTACGGCCCCGGAGAATCGATGCTCTGTGCTTTGGCACGGCGCCGAACGGAGGAAAGGAGAGCAAGACTCCGAAAAGTGTGACCATAGTCTTGACATGACGTCGGGCTCTTGCACATGTCGGTCATGAAGTTCCCAAGCAGAGCTGGTTTTGCGTATGCCTTGCGCCCTAAGTTCGGCCCCGCCCCCAAAAGTATGCAGAGTCCGGCGACTCCATAGCGAGGCCTCGCAACCGCTGGGAATAATCGCGCCCTAGTTATCCTTGTTATTTGATCCCCACTGGACCTGCCAATCTCGCAATCCCCAAACTACAGCAACTACAGTGCAAGTCAATTGCAAGAGTCTTTAGGCGCCTGCACCAGGCCACCGTGTCCTCCGCATCGCTGGGCGCGATTGTTGCCAGTGCCAGTGCCCTCAGCAGTGACGCCACGCCCTTCGTTGCAGCCTGGCCGGAGGGTTTAAAGTACAGCGTCCTGATTTTGGTGCCAGTATCCAAGAACAACACTTGGATGTGGAGACCAGTTTGATCCTCAGTAGAATTCAGGGCAGAAAACTGATAGCTTCCGATCCTTAAAGCCTCCTCCGGGCAGCTTTCAGGGTCAGAGGTGCTTGTGGAACCCTATAGAATCCGAAAACCCGTAAGGGGCGGCCGTTCCGTGGATTCAGAATTTCAGAATGGTTTGGAGGTTGAAGGATGTTTGCGGGGCTATAGCCGATGAGGGTGCAGCACTAGTGGCTTCAGGGCTTGGCAGTTTTTCTCCTGGGAGGGACATGTGCACTGAGGTCACAGGCCACAGCCGCAGTGACGACTTAGGGCCCAATATCATTCTGGAGTTCCCACCTCGTATCTCCTTACAGAAAATTGTTTGTGGGCCAAGTAGAGCCCAAGACGGAGTTTGAGTTGCAATTTCCGGTGCCCACAGGCAGACTTGGCCAACCAGTTTTCGGCCATTGGTGTCGACCCAGCTTCCTTGGTTGTCGAGGACAGTCGGGCTTTGGCCGGCATGCCATCAATCATGTACTGACTCCTCATGTGGTACTCCGTGCTGGCCAAAAAAGCGTTTAAAGCGGCCCAAAGATTGATGACTTATAATTAGATCATATTTGATCCTTCAGAGCGTCAAGCCGCAGGAGTTCGCAGAGTTGATGGTGTGGGCCAGAGCGTGCTGGTTGTTTGTCGGGGTTGAGTGAAGAAAGGCTTGGGAATTTACTGAGACGATTAGGTTTTATGTTTAGTCGATGGAGCTCGGTGCTGGGGGGTCTGCTGAACATGGCGAGTGGTAAGACTTGCAAGAGCGGCTAGTCACGTCCGCACTGCCGGAGCCGCTTATCGGCACGGCCCCCTTGCCACCTCATATGTAGATTTACAGTCCTCAGACCGTCCTCTCCACTTGCCGAGGTGGTGGGGCTCGAGCCAGTCAACGGATCTGTCTCTGAGGCACGCCGGCTGAGGTGAGAGGATTGGTTTACAGGCCTATAAGAGTCTTGCGGGGTTCAGAGGTTCGGGTTCAGTTGTTCTTGCCTACTCTGGATGAGGCGACCGGGACTCAGAGTTCGGATGCTTTGGATTGGGGATTTGGGATTTGGGTGCAGATTCTAGCAAGTTCCCGCCAAATTTCATTCCCCTCCCTCCCCGCCCCTCGCCGCCTTCAGCTGAGGCCTCCTCGAACGACTCTGAGTCGGATCCCATCAACCAGACCCGAAGGTTAAGGACGGCTGGCCAGCTCCACAGCCAAAAGCTTTAAGAGCCCTTGGAGAAGCCTCTTGTGGGGTTGAGCTTCGTACAGTATGTGGGCGTGACGGAGCGGATGTAGCTTTTCACCAGAGGCCATATACGCTTTGCACGCAGAGCTCTCATGCTGTCCAGGAGTTCCGGGCGAGAAGGTGAAGATTCAGATGCTGCAGACGTCTCGACTGATGCCATGGAGGACTGCTGACATGAGGGTGGGATATACTACGGTACCCGATGACTGTTTTGAACAGGCCCGGCGACTGGCATCCTTCGCTACAGCCTATGGAAATGTGACGGTGGCTCTCTGCACATGAGGGTCTATCTGACAGTCTATCTCGGACATGATCCCTTCTGGTTTCGGCGGCTAGGGCTCAGAGCGTTTCCGAGTTGGTGCGTCAGGTGTGTCCGTACATCAGCTCACCATACTCCTATGCATTCCTGGAATTTTGCCGAACCGCAAAGCCCCTTGGGCCCGCAAGTTCCTATGCTCAGGCTTGGTGTCGCGGACCAGAACTTGGAAATGTTTCTGTCGGTGTGGGCCCTAAGCCATTTGGGGTTTCAGTTTGTGCATGCCCTATAGACACTGCCAGTAGACAGTCGAGTTCCTTGCTGGAGGGTCCTGTCCATGCATGATGTGGAATTTGGCAGATTATGTTTGACGGGGGTAGGTTCACGGCATCCGTCGGTTCCCTGGCCACAATGTTGTGCGAGTAGCTCTTTGAATACACATCATGGTCCGGTGAATCGAGGCCATGGCTCGCATTGCAATATTCTAAGGCAACATCTAAACGTCTGTCGTGAGTGGAACATCGCACTTGCTCATGTGCTGAGGGAACAGCTCCTTCGAAGTAGCACCAGACCTGCAGCTCTCTCCCTACAGAATCTCGGCTCTTGCAGTGCCAGAGTGGAACTTAGCTTCAGAAGGTTTCGCCGGAGTCTGTTTGCATCTGGTTGCTTCTCCGCGGTGGGATGATAGTATATGAGCTTCCGGACCGTCACACACGTGCTGCTAGAACAGCCGTTTGACAAGTCAATCCCCCATCTCATATCTCATGAATTGCAATGAGAACGTCCGTACCGCATGTGAGCCCGTCTTTGCTTTCCTTTCTCATCATACCCGAGAATGATGTAACAGCCAGAGGAAGCGCATTCACCATGAGAGCCTACACACGACCCTTGCCATCAGGATACTTGTTGGTCTACGCGGCGTCCAGCTTGGAAGAGCAAACAACGCCCGCCTTCGTGCAGGCGCTCTGCGCGGGAGGGCCATATAGTACCATATAAATTGCACGTTGAGCATCATTAGGGTGAGCCATGAGTAAAGCAAGCTAGGAGGGAGGTACGTGTAGTCACAGTGTAGTCCCACTTGTTCACAAGATGCCTCGGTGTCGCAAGGGGCCTAGAGGGCCTGACTCTTTCGCTTACAGCTGTGCCGCTGTGCCTTCCGCAGGTCTATGACATGAGCGCCAGCGTGTCCAACATCCAGTTCCAAGGGCAGGACCTGACATGTAGAGGGCAGCACCTGTCTCATGCTTGGAGTTTACTTTGGGAATATATAATGGCTGTGGCTACATCTTACGGTAGCACCGATACAGCATATACAAATGTTCGAACGAAAGTTCGGGCGGTCAGGATTTGGTCTGACTTCGCAGGATTTGGACCTCGACCACCTCGGTGGCACGCTCAAATGGCAGAGCCCAGAGCTGACGGAGCGTGTGGATGTGCCGCCTGGCAAAACGCCAGTTCAAATCTTTGGGCTTTCAGGGTCGAATGCCGGGCAGTCTGCTCAAAGTCCGATATATTGCGTTCCCGACCCACATCATTCAGGGTTTTGGGGGCTAGCCCGGCCCAGGGCATAGCAATCAGGAAATCAGGCAAATCAGGCTGGTCATTGGTCATCTGTTCATGTTCAGGGATCAGGCGTTGTTTTGGGAGAGCCTTTCAGCTTCTGAATTCTTCGTGCAAACCCCTTTTTGGCCATGTACCGACGAGCACAAATCCAACATTTCAACCCACGTCCAAATCTGCAGGCACTTGGGGCCCAAAGCCCCGCAGACTCTCACGAGGTATGTGCTCTACTTGGCCGAGAACGCTTTCGGCGCTCGGCGCTCGCAGCTGGGCCCCGAACTTCCGAAGGAGGCGACATCGCAGCAGGCGCGGGGGGCGAATCCCTGCCCCAAAACCCCACACACTCGACTTGACCAGGTGACAAGAAGCCTTCTGAACTCTGAACCCATCTAAACCTATGTATCGAGTCCCCCAACCAACGCACCCCAAGTCGAAACTCCACAAAAGACACCAAAGCCGGCGACGCCCGCAATGGACGTTGGAAGAAGGTGCCTCCGGATACTCTACGCCTCGCCTTCAACCACTTCACCATCTTCACAAAGTCGACGCTGGTGGCCCCTCCGGTGCAGGGTGAGCTCATGCCCTTGGGGCCTCGGGGATAGGGGGATGCTTAAATGGGGTTGCTTTGGGAATTGAATCTGGGTGCCTTGGGCATAGGATGTGACCACCTCAAAGGGCTAACTGAGACATTTTTGCACCTGAAGATGCCTCAGATCCCCAAGTCCGTGTTCGTGGGCTCTTGTGACTCTTGTGGTTTGACCCTCACAAGAGCAAGACAGCAAAACACAAAAGGGCAAGTAATCCGGCTGCCGGGAGACCTAGCTCCAGCTAAGGAGCAAACCACCCCCGCTGCTCTTGCCTTCTTCGATGAGCTACCTGGCTAGTGCATAGGAACATGTACAGGCTCTCAGCCCGGGGTTTCATGTGCCAACTCTGTGAGGGACAGATCAGAATGCGGAAGCCCTCGGATCTGCAATTGGTGTGGATACGGTCTCCTTTTGTCCCAGAAGCATACATACCAAGTATGCGTACTACATGCTCTGGCGCAAGGTTTGCTTTGGCCGCCAACATGAGCTTCACGGACGAGGATCTGGATGAGACTGAGATTGGTGGAAATTTGACATGGTATCCGCCGGAAGATACCAGCGAGGTCCAAGAAGCTTGGTTATTTCGAATTGAACAGCGGTATCTGCCTATGCGCTGTACACTTACACGCTCAAGGCTTTCTGCACTGGTTCTGCAGTTATTGTCCCTGACTATGGAAACCATGGGCTCTGGTAAAGACACCCCTGAATGCAAGGCCCGCGCTTGTTTGGACCGGCTGGACACTGATCGAACCAGCGGAAAAAAGGACGAGTAAAAAAGGCTCACAAAATGGGATAGGAGCATAGGCACACAATGTACGCACGATCTCACGTGGCTGAGCAGAGTTTAAGGACTACCTGGTATACCTGGCCGAAGATGCGACAGGCAAAAATCGGTTGCTGAGCTGAAGGAGTCAAGCAGCACAAAAATTGACAGCGAAACATCTGGAATGCCTTCCTCCACAAACATTCAACATAGCCCTCTTGTGCCCTAAGCTGAGCTTCTTAACTCCCAAACTTCCCTCTACCCTTCAACAGGCCAGCTTTGTTCATATCTAACAATGCAAGTTCAAATTCAGTTCGTGGGGCAAGGTCTTTGATTGGCATCGTTCCGAATGGAACCCACGACCTTCCTATTCCGGCAGACACGGCCCTCCTGTCCTTCACGCACCTGACCCTTGGCTGCTTGGGGTCCCAATTGAAGCCTGAAATCTGCTGCAGGTCCGGCGGTCATGTTCGGGATATGCTTCTGCAGAGTTGCAGACTTAGAGAGTGGTGAGATTAGGAGTCCAGGTGAGCTTTTCTAGCCTTTCTTGGGAAGGAACGGTCAGGGCATGGCCAGGAGCTGAGCTCCTGGTTTCGGATGCTTATTAGTGATGCTGAAGTTTCGGACCTGGAGATCCCTTTGTGGTCTGCACTTTCAAGCTCGAACTTGCTTCATGCTCGTCAGAATACGAGGTTGAACAGACACAGACACAGACACCTCTTGAATGCCTGATCCGATCTAATCCACGGACTTAAAGGACTCATGGCTTACACTAAGGACAGTTTTCGCGAGATCTGAGCTCGTGGAACAGACCACGCCGTTGGCGCTGGCTATCGTCGACTCCGTGAGCAGCGCCGCCGGGATTGGGTTAGTTTGGCAAGAAAAGATGATTTTGTTGGCCACTCCGCTCAGGCATCCCATCCCTTTCATTCCTTCAGAACGATCCGAGAGCGATGAACAACAGCACCCAAGAAAGTCAATACTGCGCGTATCCTCAGTGTCACAGTGTGTGCGAGGGTGTGCACGTGAGAGCGCGCGCCGTCGGGGGGGTATCCTCAGTGTCACAGAGTGAGCGAGTGTGTGCGTGCACGTGAGCGCGCAGTGTATGCCACAGGACTCCCAAGCCATGCGCACGCTGCAAAAGCCAGAGAATCATGCGGCCCGGCAGTTGCCATGCCAATCCAGATCTAGAGGGTCCAATGTCCGATCCATTTTGCAAAGACATGTACCTCGTTTGCATAATCTTACAAGGCCTTGAACCCGAAGACCACTGAAGACGGCTTAGGTGTCCAATGTAAACTTCACAGATCTGGACTTGGACGTCGGTGATGTCGGCGGGACCTTGGCCCCCTGAAGGCACTCCTGATTGAGCCAAGAGGTCCGAGAGGTTAGTTAGAGCCTATGAAGCTTGAGGCGAAAAAATCAGGGCCAGGCAACTCGCATCCATGGAAAGAGGCCTAGAGGATTTAGGTACTGTGCAAAAAACGGTGTGCTGTTGCCAAAGGAGCTGGCGAGGTATGAGGTATTCGGTTTATTCGTTCCTCGGGGGCTTTGGATGCCTCCTCCCTGAGCTCCCTTGCCACTCCCCCCAGACTACCCCAAACCATCCAGCTTTACTACAAATCCTGGCACAACATCATCAATCGCTTGCTGATGAAGCTGAAGAATAAATATCGTTTTCGATACGACCTTCCCTGGACCCTTTCATGTCAGGCAGTTCGGATGACAGATACTTCTCTTGCTGAACTGGAGGTCAAGTTGGCCAGTCAAGACCTAAGTGAGTTGAGCAAGTTAAGCTGGCCAGAGCCGTCTAAGGAGTGGTCGCTCCCTTCGAGCGATATCGAGCTTCACGGCTGCAAATATTTGCAGTCCGCAACCCCACATTCCAGCTTTGACTGCCACGCCAGTCCCAGTCACTTCCAGATGGTCAAAGCCTTGGAACACAGCCCAAAACCAATCTGGAAGACGGGGGGGGGGGGGGGGTGTGCAATTCCTAGACGAAGATGATATCCCCTGCTATATGTTGAGATCTTGCCTCCGGACTGTGATTGAAGATGATGCCACAGAAAAACTACAATCCTGGATGTAAAGTGGTTTATGCTGGCCAGGCACCAGAAGCAGATCATGCACATATCCCAGCGCCGCATGTGGAACTTGAACAAGCCCAAGTCAACAAAGCAGCTCGAGGTTAAGATCAACAAACATGTATCTGAATCTGTACAGTCCCCAGCGTCAACAGCGGAGGTTGCCCGTTTTAAGGATTCTGGTGACATACAGTTACTGAAAGCCATAGCCATGCGAGGCTTTCTGGCACTCTGCTGAGGATTCTTGGGCCTGTGGAACTGACCCCTCCACCCCCCCAAAGAGCCCTGAGCCTAAACTGAAACAGCTCCCCTTACCCCTCACAAAGTCTCTTCTCGGCAGGCTGGTTGAGGCCTACTACGTCTACTTCTCCACCAGCCTGGGGCCTAAACATCGACAGGTTACGGGACATTTCAGCTTGGGCCCCCCACGCCCTCCCTCCCCTCTCAGTTGTGTAGCTTACTTGTGTATGAGTGCGTGCTCGTCATGTACGAGATGCCGAGGCCAGGCTTGTTTTTGACACTCATAAGTTAGCTTTAAGCTTTGTTAATTGATACAGCAGCTTCGTTTGAATCTAGAGTTCAGATGGTTCGAACAGCTCAAGGCTTGAACCAGAAATCCTGAATCCTTTCGGTTTCTGCATTTACGATTTGAACATGTTAAAAAGGATAATCTCGCACTCAGGTGCCTCTGGAGACACTCGGGATCTCGTGTCGGTGCGAAGCTCCTCCATTGGCACGCAGGAGTCTGCCTCGTCCACCATGCCAAACAAAGCCCCCATCCCTCTGGGTTTTGTTATGTAAGGCTAAATTGTGGGCTCCCCCGCTTCAGGAGATTTTGGCAGACACGAAGCTCCTATCCTTCGAGCATTTGCCATTTGGCAAGAAATCTGTGTTGGGGGGACTTGACTGTGCTTCAATTCTTCTCCAGACTGTTGCTTCACTTTCGCGGGTTTGGCTTGGGATTCTTCAGACCAGGCACGCCCCGGCCCCCCAGGGTTTACGCAAAGGATGGCCCTGGAGAGCTTGTTTTTAGGATGGGGCCTTTCCATGGTACTGACCCAGGCTGGTCTACACCAAGTCTGCCCTGGTTGAGCAGCAGCTTGCTTGCAAGAACCAAAGTCAAATTAGCCGAAGCGGAAGAGCAAACTCATCGCCCTGCGACTTCCTAGCTCGGGGCCACTGTTCTAGGTGCCTGCCGCTCTCCTCTAGAGCCTGTAGGCGAACATGAAGCCAGTATCAAGGTGCACATTCTCGAAGCAAGTACTGTACCATATGCCTTGCATGAGCACCTGCAGAAAGTAGAAACACTATGACAAGCTTAAGCCCATGGGGGTGATTTGCATGACGGTAGGACCACTCCCGCCTCGGTGGCGATCTCGGATTTGGCTGTGACTGCCCTGAACCTGAGCAGCTCGGCGTATTTTGGAGGTTGTTTTTTACATAGTCTCGTCTGAAATTCAGGGTTTGGGTCCATAAGTTTAGCGTCCGGGGCACCCGCCAGATTAATTTGCGAGGTACCCATACGCGGCTTCAACCTGCCACCCTCCCAAGAGAGGCCGCCAAACTTTCCTCACAGGCTTCCCGGACTACGACTTGGACCAAGAAGATCTGGGGGGCAACCTTACCTGGTTGGAGTCGGATGATCTGCAATATGTGGACGTCTATCGAGCTTCCTATCTGCATGGTAAACAGATCATTCCCTGGGCGCTGAGCATCTACATGTCCCAACAGTATTACCTTGCAACAACAATGTGTCTGTGTGTGTGGTTTTGTAGACATTGTGGACGACTGGGTGCGAGCCAGAGTTTTCCACTTCTCAAGGTTTACATGGCAATCGCAACAGACAGCTCCGACAATGGTACCACCGAGGCGGCTCGCGTGAATGATGAACACGACAAAGAAACGCGTAGATAAGGTGCAGCAGTTCACCATGCGATTGCAGGGAAGATGTTCCAATTGTGTCCAGTGGAGTTCTTAACATTTCGGGTTGCCCAAGCCCAGTGGTTGCAATAGCTGCTTCCTGCCATATTCTGTTGGAGCCCGCAATCGATAAGATGTCTGAGGAGACGAGTGTTGAATTCTGAGCCAATATTTACTATGCGAAGTATTTTTTCGGGGTTGTAGGTTTTTTGTCGTGTTTTTTTGCGTATTTGGCCGTTCAAGTTACAGTTTGCTTCCTCGTCAATCGCAGCCCTCACCTCTTCCAGGGCTCGGAAGCTGCTGACGCACTTCAGATAGCGGAGCGCTCGCTGATTGCAACCGTGCCAGTTGGCACGACCGAGACTCGCATTAACGGCATGGCTGTCCCACAAAAGCACCACTTGGGGCTCGGGCTCAGCAGCTCTACAGTCTGCGGGTCACGAGTTAGGACTTTGCATCTTGGAAGTGTTCAAAGGAAATTTCGAGCTGAGGTATGGAGCTTTGGAGCTTTGGAGCTTAGAATGGCCTTTCCAAACTTACTGCGGCCCGATGTAGCTCTACTACAACCGGGGCCGTGATACTTAAACAGAATTGGGCATCCTTCTTGTCGGAGCGTCTTAATGCTGAATTCAAAGCCTGACAGCCCATTCCAAGGAACTGATCATCCCTCCAGACACGCCGTTGACCAGCAACTCCAGCTCCTTGGCATTGGTTGTTTGAGGCTTTTCTTTGGAAACGAGAATCCCGAAACATCCCTGCGGCTGCAACAATCCACCAAGGCCTCTTGTTCACTCATTTCCTGATCTACGCCGAGTCAAGCCTTGCCGTGCAGAGCGTCCCAGCCCGCGGCTTGCTTGCAGCGTCTGGCTTTGCTCGTCGCAGGCCGAACTTTCAAGCCCTACAATTCTACAAGCCCTCATCGGTTCAAGCTAAGCCATATCGTTGCCGAGGGAGTGGGGATTTGCACGCTTTAGAATCTAGTCCGCGTCCTTGGGCCATCAGTATCCTCTTATACTCGCTGGTGACTACTTCTTGTGATGGTGCTCGCTGGAGGTTTCGGAGAGGCAAAGGCTAGCAACCCGACTTGTCGGGCTTATATAAATATAAAGCTCCAACAGGCAGACAATGAAAGAGAACGGCATGTACAGGTCCCCAGACCCGGATTCCAAACAACGATGCGTGCGCAACGACATCCGGAAGGATTCCAGTTTCCTTCCAGATGTGTCAGCGCGTCCCATGTTGGAGCCCGAGGCTTGCTGATTGACGACTTGGCTGCCAGCGCTTCGGCGGTGAACTTCACAGACCAGGACCCGGTTCAAGCTGAGCGGGACGTGGGGCTTCAGGAGATGGCGTGGAGGGGGGAGGAGTAATGAGGGTAGAGTCTCTCTTGGGTCTTAAAGTGTTAAAGTTTCACTCAGCAGGGAGTAAAGTTTTCAGGACCTCTTTTGCATAGCTGCTTTAAGCTTCAAGTCGAAGGATCTGGACGAACATGAGCTGGGCGGCAACGTCTCCTGGCTGGAGCCCGAGGAAACCCTTGGCCGGCTCTTGTGGTACCGCCGCCCGGCATGAAATGGACCGCTTGGGCCTTGAAGGGACCCGGCCCTGAACCCTCCCTTAAATGGCCGACCCAGCTGAGGGGTGAATCGGAAGGCGGGCCCATCTGAGGCCTCTACCTCCAAGATCCGGATGGATTGCAGCGGAAGCAGACTGAGGAGGCAGAGCGGGTTTTTCGAAAATGTGGAGCCAGGAAGTTTGGGGCGTTTTGCTTTCGGAGTCTGGGATGTGAATGATACAGTCTCGACTACTGTAGTGGCATGGTGCATGCCCTGCGGTACGAAGTAGCTTTCCACCATATTCCTGTTTGTGGATGGGGCTAGCAGCTAGCCCGAACATCAAACAAGACACCTGAAAAGAAAAACCATTTCTGGCGGCTGGCTGCCTCTGGTTTGTTGACGATTGAGGCCGAGGCTTTGATGACTTTCTCCGTGGTCTAGGCTTACAGGTTACGTTTAGGTGTCCTCTCTCACTGTTTTTTACGCTGGAAACGGACACCCCGTGGACGGCTCTTAGAAAACAATGAAAAGGGATACCAGTAAATCTCAAGCCCATGTCTATTCCCAATCAGGACAAGGACCTGCGAAGAGTTAATTGCAAACTTGGGTCCCTGCTGCGGGGTTTTTTGTAAAGGGAGTAGAAGCGGACGAGACCGTGACAGCCAAAAAAAAGTAGAAACGGACGAGGCCGTGACAGTCCAAAACAGTAGAAGCGGACGAGACCGTGACGGCCAGAACCAGTAGAAGCGTACGTAGAAGCGGAGGAGACTGTGACAGCCTAAAACAGTAGAACAGCAGCCTTAGCGGCCCTAGACCTCCAGGGACCATCCCTGACCATCCCGCATTCGAGGACGTCGCAGCCGGGCTCAGCTCCACCCTGATTGCGCCCGAAACCCAACAGGATGATTCTTGAGTGCAAGAAGACAGTGGGTGGCAGAACCTTTTTTTTGCGAGGGGCGGGAGCTGGGGGTGGCTTTGAGGTTCTCCCATTAAGCCCAATCACCGTCAAAGCACTTGGGCCAGAGCAACAGTTCCTCAAGGCAGGACCCAACTCAATTTGATGATCAGAGCTGCAAGCGACACATGGCGCTGCTGGAGTAATCGGCAACCAGGGCGGTACTCGTGCTTTAGCATCTAGAGTGTTCTCGCGCTGCCAAGGGCTTCCGTCATCTTGCAGTGTACACCGTCAGCATGCTCGCAGAGCAGACGACGCCGGCCTCGCTTGAGATTCACGACACGGCTCCCTTGCAGAGTTTCTTTTGGAATGACCATTGGTGACCATGCACCTGCACGAACTTCGCCAGCACCCCTTCATGGCTTCATGGCTTCATGGCTTCATGGCTTCATGTAGTTACACTGACTAATTATCCGAGGTTGCCCGGCCTTCCAACCTGACCTTCTTCGCTCCCGGGCAGACACTTAAGAAAGTACGATTAGCCGGTGGGATGTGTCTGGTACCAGACTCGAGCATCAAGCGCTGCCTGTCTCAGGCAGGGAAGACAAGAGCCATCTTCCTAACATGAATTATGTTATGGCAAAGGGTCCCCAGACGGACTGAAACATGTTGTAAGCCGCCCAAGTTCAGCACGCCACCGGAGCGTTTTCACGAGTCCCTTCACATGACCAAGCCGCAGCGGCATGCTCAGGACCTCGACCTGGACTTGGGCCACATTGGGGGCAACCTGCCCCTGGGCTGGGTTGGGGGAGCATGTCATGCAATTCTACCCTGGGACATCTTGACAGAAACTTTATGTTGCTCCGACTGCTTTCACCGTGTTTGCATGTGGGCCGTTCACTCCTTTGTCTCCAGCGTCCTACTTTGCTAATTTCCCACGGCCACAAGCAATGACCAAGGACCTGGCAAGAGCCTGGGGACATGAGTCAGGTCGCGGGTCTGCAGACATCCAGAAGGATCACGAAGCAATAAGGGGGGTCTACGGTTGCATTCGCAGCTTGTGTATCCTGAATTTCGTTAGCCATGAACTGGGTCTACTTCGTCTTGTACTTCATGATGGGACGGGGGATGGTTAGAGTTGGAATGATTTATGGTGCAACCTTCCACTTAGGCGAGGTGGCTCTTGCAGTAAGGTCTTGCCCTGACAGGAACCATCAAACAACCCCAGTGGTCAACTGATGTCATTCACCTCCTCCCTCATCATGTTGTTGCCATAGTATGGTAGTGAATTTACCCAAAGAGCAAAGATACACTACACGACCTCCGCCGCGTGTCAGGTCACACACTACGTTGGGAGCTCGGCATTGGCGGAGGGCGCAGTTGTTTGTTCTTGTGGCGCAGGTAATATTGAATGTACAAATTTGCACATCCTGCAGCCACTTGAAGAGAAGTTTCTTTTTCATGACCAATCTCACTGTTGGCGGTTCTGCCGTATGGGTTCCCGAGGCTTTTACTCCACAGCCGAAGATAGCCAAACTAAACATCCCACAGCCCTGACCCTGCACCTTACTCCCTGCCTTCCCATAACTGATCGTTCGAGAGCATTGGCAAGCAACTGGCCTCCACAACAAGAGAATGCTTGCCAACTGCTCTTGGCTTCCAACACAATCAATCGCATCATGCCCTATTGTTGTTCATGCCCCCCCCCTCCCCCGCACACAGCCATTCGGAAAAACGTAGGCAATCTGCTCTGGTTGAGGTTGTTTGAGTTTGGTCTCCGTTCGGGCGATGGTGTGTAGAAGTAGTCTCTGCAAGATTTTCGCAGTTCTTCCCAGTCCGTCTTACCCCAGTGTCGATAGGGGGCTGTCTGCAAGGTCGCCTACTTCGCGGAAGCCCTGGGCGAGAATGCTGCATTGCTCAAGTTCTAGGGGTTTGACTTAGCGAGGGTTCCATGTTCAGCGTTGTTTGAAGTGTCAGTTGTGCTGGCTAAGTCCATCACGCTGCCAGAAGTGTCGTGTTCGGAGGGTGCCCTTGAGTTCGTTCTTCCGGAGGTGTCAATGAGATTCTCTGTTGGATGGGGAACGCAGCCAGCACCCCCAAAGCTCCCCTTGTAACCGAGATGACTGACATCCCTCCGAGGAGACGGCCTGCGTCGTTCTGGGCAGCGTCGTTGCGCTTCTGCAAGGCGCCCACAAACACCAAGCCGTCGGCGGAGCTCTGTACACACGAATATGCGGGTGTGCATTTGGGGTTGCTCTCTTGACGATGTGTGACTCCGAGCTGCGCAGCTCTGAAGATAAAGCGGAAGATAAAGCTCTTAAGATTCAGGGAAGTCCGCCAAAGACCGCGCAGATCTTAAGCCCATCAGCAGCAAGCAGAGCATGGGAACCGTCGAATCCTAAAGCGAGACCTCGCAACATCTAAGCGGCTTCAAGCTCACAAAACTTACAGTATCCAATTCTTACCAGTCCCATGCAGTCGCACCTTACAAACACACTTTAAAAGCTGCTGCTCAGGCTGTATCATCATAGAATCATACATATATATATATATAGGTCCGTATGTACGGATCGCGAGAGGCGACTTTGTCTTCGACCTCGACGGCGCCACCGAGGCCCAGGTGGAAGCGGCCGCGCGTCAGGCCCTGGCCTCCACCCTGGATGTGGACGCCCGTCTCAAGAGCCCTAATGGTATCCTGTTGGCATCCTGCACCCCGATTTTTGGGTGCTGTTGGAGCTGTGCTAAGTTGAGATATCTAGAGACGGGCTGAGGAGTCATGGCAGGATTCCGTCCTAGACTCCGTTCTAAAACCTGGAGCCTCCAGACTACATTCTACTACCAAAGCCCAAACCGTGCAGCACTTGCTCAGGATGCTGGTCTCCTGGCTGCAACGTGAGCGTAGCCTTGTCGAAGGGCAGAGACCCTAAGCACCATTCTTGCAAAGTGCGCCCTTTCGTTGGTCCTCCCGGTCCTTGGCTTCTTGGCGAACCCTCGGTTCTTTTGAAGAGGTCAGCTCATCATCACCATCACAGCGCTACGGAGACTGGAGGAGGTCCCGCCTCCCTTCTTTAATCGGGACGACAGACAGGAGGGTTTATAGGGGTTCAGGATCCATTGGGGGCAGGTTTGGGGTGTGAGTTTGAGGTGGTCTGAGGGTTTACGATAGGACAGGATTTGCTACAGAGCCCCTGGCGCTGCGGCTTGCGGGGGCTTGCGGGGCCTTTTGAGCCGGAAGCCTCCCCATGGTGCTGCGGCTCTCCAGGACCAAGAGTCCGATGAACGCCGGCTTGCAGCTGCTCAAAGATGGGAGGCGACATGTCTTCTGTCGTTGTCCGCACTCTCTGCTTTTTGGGTTTCTGAGTGTTGTTGCGTTTGGCGCAAAGGATGTTTCTTTTTTGCCCGATGGCACTTTCCCAACCCAAATCCGTAAATTCAAGCAAGCCATCGATCAGCCTGTGTACTCCATGAGCTTTTCTTATACAACCTACTGATGATCAGTGCAGAAGTGCAGCAGCTGCGAAGGTTTCGTACATCGCGGTGGTGCCCGTGGAGCTGGCCTCAGATGCGTGGCTCCCAGTTTCTCTTCGTTGCTTGCTGCATAGGGCATAGGGTTCTAAGGCTAGAAAGCTTGAAAATCTCTGGAGCATCTGCACCTCCTGGGCCCTTGCTCGCTCAGACACTTCAAGGCAGCAGGTCGCGGTTTCAGAAGCAGCAACCTGACATCCGACCCCCCAACATCCCCAAGCAAGCAGAAGACATTCTTTTGTCAAGCCGCTTCAGCAGAAGGACAGCCATCTGTGAAAGTCTTGATCAAAATGTATGTTGCCAGCGCGAACTCTACTCATTTCGCATGCCAGAGAGGTGGAAGAGGTCGCTGCTGTAGTCAGCAGTGACCAAAGCCGCTTCCAGGCCAGGGGTGGAGTCCAGCAAGAAGAGTCGGATTAACGGTGGCTGAGGGCTTCGTAGCAGTGATGGGGGGGGGGGGCGGGTTTCGTATCGGGAGTTGCTGTGTGGGCACCCTTTCTAATGAAGGGACGGCACGTGTGGTGTTCTATCTTCCTGTCAGACATTCGTCAATCACCCTTTTCTTGAAGATCTGAACAGTGTGTGGATGCAAATATTCACCCGAGCGACATTATGAAGCAGATCAAATCATGTCTTGCCACCAAGAAAGGCTTAACCTAAGTATGCCTAGGACCCAGGAGCACTGCTATGTGATGCTGCAGGCAGCTTTGCGAACGGAATGCGTGGCCGCCGGTGTCGATGCAGGCCAAATTTGTGGTGGCAGAGTTTGGGTGCCAGAATTGCTGGAAGGATTCCCGGAATATTTTGCCGTCATGACTTGCACAGTACAGCAAGTACAAGCAGCATGCTGACCACTGTACTGCATCAGGCTTGGCTTTGTTTTAGTTTTAGACTGACGACCAGAAGAGTGCTGCCGTGGTATTCTCTTCACGCATGCGACTGTACGGTTGCACCGTCGTGGCATGTTCGTTCTGGCAGGCTTTGTCTCTCAGATGGTCGTGGAAAGTTTTGCGCCGGTTCTGGTGGATGTGGTGCCAACTACGACCACGACAACAACAAGCTCAAGTGCCTCGTCCTGGCTCTGCAGTACACACACACAGACAGACATCACCCTATGTTGGTGTAAGCCTTGAAGCAGTTCCGCATTGTTTCCACATCTGCAACCTCGAAACCCCAAGCACCACATCCTTTGTAAACGGGCACAATGTTTTGACAGAACTAGGGCAACCTGGGAGGAATACTTGCAAATGCTTGCATGCGCCGCCGGCCCAAACCATGGCACATGCACGTCGCGGTTGTGGTGCCAGGGGAGGGTTGGGATCCCAGGGTCCCAGATGCCTAGCGGATCTAAGGCCATGGGCAGAGAAGGGGGAACGGGCGAATTGCTCATGAGACGGCAGCCGTGATGTTTGTGTCACAAACAGGGACCAGTGGGGGCCGCACGAAGTGTGGACCTGAGACATTGCAGGAACTGGTAAGGACGCCGGTGCCCTGCAGCACATGCTCAGCAGGAGGATGGAGGAGGTAGTAGTGGCATGGACGTGCAGCACTAAACTTGGAACCTTCGATCAAGAGCCTGAACCGCCAGAAGCCCATGTTCCGCAACCTGCTGAATGAGCTGCAAAGGCACGACAAGCACGACGTCCTCGACAACGACGAGCACCACGAGCAGCTCCTTGGAAGCACGGCCACCGATGCTTTAAGTTTTTAAGTTGTTAGAGTTTCGTAGAGTGTAGAAGGATTTGCAAAATCATGGATGCCCCCCCCCCCCCCCCCCCAAGACCGAACAGGAATCACAACGGGCCGTCGTCAAGAAGCACCATACGGGAATTGCATTTTACATTTCAGGATAGGATAGGGTTCCGGCGCGTGTAGGCATCTTCCCTGGGTTAGGCATCTTCTTTCTTCAGGAATCCTATCCAGGGACCCCAGTGATCTTGAGAAAGCACCAGCTAAGGTTCGACGTCCAGCTCCAGCACCAGCACGTCTATTACCAGCAGCTCGACCACGGCGACTTTGCTGCACCAGCTCTAAGAACGAAGAAGCGTGAAGACCATGCTGAAGTTGGGCCAAGCAACCTTGTTTGAACAGTCCTAGGCCCGAGGAGGTCCCGTGCATCTCCCTCTCTCGCTCGCTCGCTCGCTCTCTGTCTCTCTCTCTCTCTCTCTCTTGGACTCGTTGTTGTTTCCCTGTATCTCTTTTTCGCTCTCGTGGGAAGGTGTTTATGACCCTCGGCACACTGCCAACCCGGAACCTTGCGAGCCGGGACTTGAGGGGTATTGCCCTGACTTCCGCTGATTGTGCAGGCCACCACAAGCAGCTCCTCTACTACCTCCCGGACTCACACGACCAGCACCTCCAGCTCCCTGACCCACATAAAGTCGTATTGTATTGGCCCTAGACTGTCTGAAGAGTCTTCAGATTGAGCGCAAAAACGGAGGGGAAGTCGGCAGCCTCACGAAAGAATCTCAGTGAAAACATGGCATTGCGTTGGCCAAGCCTACAAGATCGAGATGTCAACCCTCGCGTAGGAAGCCTTCATGTGGCAAAATATGCGGCACGCGTGTTAAGTGCGACAAGCTTAAAACGGCGGCCTATGAGGCTCCGTGACGACGTCCAGCAGCACTGCGACCTTCTCCAGCACGACGCCTCCCACCTGAACTTGGCCACGTAGGGACCGCTTTGGAAAGAAGGCAAGATTCTTCAAGACCCCACGCAATCACACCAAGGTCTACGAGCGTGTCATCTACGAGCTCTCTGACGACAAGCACGTCGCTTACGAGCACAACATCGACGAGCGCAACCAACACCACCAGCACAGCTGCATGGCTGAATCTTCTCCGACCTATAGGACCCCTAGTGATTTCAAGGAACGATAATGCTTGGCCTAGCCGGGGATCCTCTTGATTGGAGTCTTAAAGAGCCTGGGCCACTAAGATCGACCACAAGCACGATGCGTCCCTAAGACCGGGATTCCAAGAAGGATCAAAGGGGATTGTTTAAAACTCCCGCCAGCACCTATACGTAGGCTATAGGGGTCTAGCGTATCTGGTGTACCACTGTAGTTACCTCTCCCATTCCGCGATCGTGCCAAGACCACTAGCAGCTCCACTTCAACAACTTACACAGTCAGCACCACAAGCTCGGCCACATCGAGCAGCACGACAGCCACGAGAAGCTTGGACGTCGCCGTGTGGTTCTGACGCTGTAAAATGTGTTGTATGCTGCATTCGTTTTGGCAATTGTGGAGTTGCGCCCTGTTCTTCTCTGTCGAACACGTGAGGAACTACAAGCACTTCCAGCTCTGAGACCAGCACAAGCTCTTCCAGCACTACTTCCACCAGCACAAGTTTCTCAAGCCATACATGGATATTTTTTGTCGGAATGGTGTTGAAGGATGAAGGATGTCCCTGGTTTTGATAGCGCCTTGAAAGGGCATAGCGGCATACTGGCAGCATGGTAAAAGCAGTAGATGAAGCTGGCATGATTGAACTCAAGCCCCAGGCTCCCTCAGCACAAGCTCTTCAAGCACCAGCTCCTCTAGCTACACCATGTCTTCGACTTCTACCACGGCTACTTCCTCCATATCCAGCACCTCCACAACCCAGACTTCTTCCAGCACCACTTCGACCATGTCGCAAACAACAACGTCCAGCGCCACTTTGACGATGACATCTGCCACAGACACATCGACATCCGTGACGTCGTCGACATCCAGCACTTCGGGCACGCACACTTCTACCAGCGGAACTTCAACTCTGTCTTCAACCATAACAGTGACGTCAAGCTCCTCCAGCCTGACCTCCACTTCAAGTACAGCCACGGGCACCTCTACTACTACAACGCTGAGCAGCAGCAGCACTTTGAGTAGTAGCAGCACATTGAGCAGCAGCAGCACATTGAGTAGCAGCAGCACATTGAGCAGCAGCAGCACATTGACCAGCAGCAGCACATTGACCAGCAGCAGCACATTGAGCAGCAGCAGCACATTGAGCAGCAGCAGCACATTGACCAGCAGCAGCACATTGAGCAGCAGCAGCACATTGACCAGCAGCAGCACATTGAGCAGCAGCACATCGCAGAGCTCCACCGGTACTTTGAGCGCCCTTAGAAACGTCTTGATTTGAAAGCAATATTGTGTGAAAACATGCCCTATATCAAACTCAAGCCCGAAGATCTGCTTGAAAAAGCCCTCTGCCACCTCTGTATCGTCCCGCCAGTCAGGCACCACTACAACCACAGCCTCCAGCACCTCGTCTTCAACGACCCTTTCTTCCACCCTTTCCACAACATCCACCATCTCAACTACCGGCACCGTTACAAGCACGTCGACGAGCACTGCGACTTTTAGAGACCCTGCTGCATTCGGGGCACACAAACCGAGTGGGGGGCGAATTGGGCATGCTGACATGGCTGCACCTGTTTAACTGGGATTCTTCCTTTCTCTCAAAGTGCTTCTATTCAGATTCATGAATTGTTGAAAAACCTGTCTTGTCTTGTTGGCGAACTTGAGATGCCCTCTCAACTTGCTCACAGGTGCCACAACCGTGCAGATCCTCGGCATGAAAAATGGCCTCCCGAAGCTTCTTTTGTTCGTCTGCAACGAACACCTGGGATGGGCTTCGTATGAAAACCCCCCCCGGAACAGAGGGGCCCTCAGAGGGGCCCTCTCAAAAGTGTGGGGATGTGAAGAGAGGTTCTCCGCAGCTAAGGGCCCGTCGGCTTTCGGGCCGAGGCCTGTCCCAGCGCACCATTTGGCGTCTGCAAGTGTGGTCTTTAAGCCCCCAAAAGGATCCTCCTGCATTTGGGGTTTGGGGTTTGGGGTTGTAGATCCTTAGGGCTTGAGAAGCCTGGTTTTGTGAGTGGTGGCTTGCGTTTCAGGATTCCTAGTGTGAACTGCTCTTTGGGGGAGGGGGACCATGAGCCAAAGACGTTCTAAACGTGCAAAAGGTTCACGTTGCAGCAGGGCAGGTTGGCTGCAAGCACTTGCCAGGTGACCAGCCGCTACTGCGACGTTTAGCTGCAGTCCAGTTGCCCAACTGCACACAGCTGAGGAGGTTGTGAACTGTACAAGCCTCCTGACACGGAACCTGTAGGTATCAGCTGACCTTCTGCCGGCGTACCTTCCTTGATGACGCTTTGGCCGGCGACACGCAGATTACTATTCCTGCGGAGACGGACACAGGTGGGAGGCATGTAGGCAGCAGAAGACAGACTTCCACAAAGTTCTTGTTCGTTGTGCCAATCGCGAATTCGTCCGCCCTTGAGCCTAAAGTCTCGTAGGTTAAGCCCTGCACCAAGCAAGCTCTTTTTGGTTGCTTTGCTCCATTCCTGGCAATGGGCCACAGGAAGGAGCAGAGTTGAGTAGTATAGCCAGGCCCAGACCTTCTTCCCAACTCTCGCCCTCCCTCCAGCTGGTTTCTCCCACTTCCTGCTCTACGCCTCGTCGGCTTTGGCGGAGCAGTCCACCCCGGCGTTCCTTCGTATCGACGATCTGCGGGCCAGGGCAGCTACGCCGCAAAGTTTTTAAACATCTGTGTAATTACGCAACTGAGCCGCTGAGGGCACTGAGGCTCAGGGAACCAGGGAATAAAGAACCATCTCTCAATTTCCGAATTTCCTCTCTCCCTCACGAGAGAATCTCGGAGTGAAGCCTTCTCTTGAGTCTTTGAGGTGGCCAGCCTCAGCTTCGTGGACTTGGATCTCGATGCTGGGGAGATCGGCGGGACCATGAGTGACCCTGGCTGGGTTTCGGGGGGTTGCAGATTTCGTTGCGGAGGCGAATTCATTATCCTTCATTCTGGGCGTCAATACATCAAGTGAGACGGCCATCGGACTGGGTTACAGGAATCCACGGTCCGGGCGGTTGGTTCTCGGATTGGTTCTGGGTTCAGGGCGTAGTGCGTGGAGCTTTCTGGCTTATAGTCAAGAGAGTTTGTTCCAAGGCTGGACGCCGATTTTCGACGTACATGCGATCACCTCCTACAACATCTACCTGGCCACAAGTTACGACGGTGCCGGCAGGCTCGGCAGGGACTGAGCCCCCCAACCGCCGACTCAAGACTCTCAAGATCTGTTTGTACCCCGCAACTGTTTCCCCAACAACCTCAACACCCCAAGTTTGCGCGACCAAAACCCCCCGACATGACCTCTTGGCAAAGTTGCATGATCTTCTTGTTCACCTGTTTCCTTACATGAAATATACGGTCTTTAAGTATTAGCAATAGTGCTCTTTTACTGTCCCTTTAGGATTAGCACCGTTAAAGGCCTTTAATATATTTGTATTGATTCCCCATAGATTCGCTCACTAAATACCCCATTTATCATCATGCAGATCGCTCCCACAAAGATAGAATGAATGCTTACCATCCTTTACCCCAACAACGACTCCCAGCCCAGCAAGTTCTCAAGTTTCCTGCCCCGCAGGGAGCTGCAGCAGTCTTCTATGGGCCTCAGCGTGTTGATCCCCCCAGAGACTGCCCTAAGGCTGGGGGGTTCTCGGTTAAAGCCAGGTTTGTTCTTGGGACTTTCCGGGCTTTGGAGCCATCAGGTTGACGCAGCAGTAGCGTTCTCGCCGCTTCGTGGGGGTCAAGGCCTGCGCAGGTTATAAAGTGCAAGGTTTTGATACTGCGTTTTGGGAACTTGTGTTCAGCTCCCCACAAAACAGACCGCGGACACAGAATTCATGTCACGCTGCTGGGGGGCGAGCTATATAAGATTTCGTTCGGAGAGGAAGAACCTTCTGGTGGCCAGCTGCTCCACCTGCAAAAGTTCAAATTGGATTAATCAATTGCGGAACCCTTTGGGGGCCGTCACCGGGGATCCAAGGTCTGGAGTCCAGGTTTTATTTTCAGGTCTTGGGGTCGTCCAGAGAAGACAGGCCAACACATATCCCACACGCACCCACGCACACACGGACACACGAACACGCGCACACACAGACACACACAGACACACACAGACACACACAGACACACACAGACACACACAGACACACACACACACACACACACACACACACACACACACACACACACAGACACACAGACACACAGACACACAGACACACAGACACACAGACACACAGACACACACACACACACACACACACACAGAGACACACACACACACACACACAACTCAAAGACAAGCAGCCCGCAGCAAAAGCACACACGCTCAGAATAACGGCGCCGGAAGGGAATAACAAAAGCGCGCAGGCAAATAACATATGCCAACACGGAGCCGGCATAGTAAAGCAAGTTGCTGTCCAATGATTGTCTGGGTTTTGCGAAGTATGAAGACGTTTTGAGAGGCACTTCACGCACCTCGTGGTCTTCGCCACATCGGAACTGGCGGAGCAAACGACGCCGGTAGCCCTCCTCCTGTCAGACGTGCAGGCCACGGTCGCCAATGTGAGCTTTGGCCATGACTTGGCATGACCTCATATGTCTTTCGAGGGCTCAGAGGGGGTCTACTGAAGTTCAAAAAAACTTGGACATGATTGGACTGTGAGGTTTCCACTCGTGGAATTTCTGTTTGTTCACTGAGATCTGATATCTGATTTGACAGGTGGGGGCTTGATGGCGCCGCCCACTGTAAAATCGGAACAACATTTGTGCTGTAGGCATCCCTCAGCCAGCTCCACGAAGTTCAAGACAGCCTACAAAGCTGAATCCTAGGTCTTTGCCGGACTACGACCTAGATGAGCACGAGGTAGCCGGCACACTCGTCACGCGATCGCAAGTGAGACGTGGGTGAGCTTAAATGGTCATAGGCCGACCAGGCTTTCGTGGCCTACTTTGTAGGGTTCCCGGGTTCCCGCAAACTGGAACTCAGCTTAAGGACTTGCTCAAGGTGACTGTGGTGTAAGGCTCAAGATTTCAGGTCCAAGGCTCCCAGGCTTCGAGAGAGAGAGAGAGAGGTGCTGACTGGGAAAGGGAGACTGTGAAAGAGAGCAGGCTGCTGAGAAGAAGGCCCACTATCAATCGTAAAGATGGAACCAATTAGTAGCGAACTGCTGTTAACGAGCTTCATTAGCTATAGAGGCCATTCCGAATGCACCTGTAGACTTCCAAAGTCTCGCGCGCTGGCGATCCTGGGCTTGCCGAGGTCTGGGATGAGCCCCGCAACACAGAGCAGGCGTGGATGGCTGGGTGTTGTGTTAGAGGGCTGAACAGTTTAAGACCCTTCCCAAGGTTTGTCTGCTTAGCGGTCTTACCGTCGGCTCTCCTTCAGCGGTTTTTGTTGTTCAGCGGCTGACCCCACAACGACTCTCAGAGCCAGGTGACGCATTACGTCATCTACTTCGCAGACTACAACGTTTCCAACGGCTCTGACATTCGCTGCTGAGCTGATGTCAAGAGGGTCAAGCGATGTTTACCTTTCTTGCGCGTGTCTCACGTTGAGGTGCTTACTTCCAGAACGTCTCCGTTGGGAATGACAGCCTGGCAGTCCGACCCGACACGCCTTTGCTTAACTATGCCAATGTCGTGCCCGAGACGACACACGTGGCTATCTATTCTCTGTCCTCTCTTACTGAGCAGCTTGGAAGCATTCGGCTGCGCTTTAGGGTCTCAGGCAGCAGTTTGGTGTTGTAGCAGATGTGTGCTAGAGACAAAGCCAAAACTGAGCGCAGGTTTGGGGCACTTCAAAGCTGAGAGGGCACTTCACTTAGCAATCCTGGCTTCTGGACTCAGGCAGAGCACACCTGCAACGCACGCCATCGTGGATGCAGTTGCCACCGTTTCGGGGACCTTGTTCGTGGACAAGGACCTAGTGCAACACACACACACACACACACACACACTGATTTTCAAATCCCTCAATCAAACTTAGCCAGAAAGAACCATGTTCCCATGGTCTTGTGATGCGCAGTTCTGAGCCTTGGAGGACTTGGACGAGGAGGAAATTGGTGGGCGCCTGTCATGGCGGCTGCCTGCGCAGACAGAGAAGGTCACCGGGGCCTAAAACTGCACAACCGCAAATATCCTTAAGATTGACAAAGCCGACGCTAGAACAGCATTCCACGTCACTGGCAACGCTAAGTCTAAAGAAGTGCCCTGCCCACCCGAAACCCAAACAAGACACCCAAATCTTAATCCTGAATCTTACAGACACTGCAAGCCCCAGTATCTGCGCCGATGCAGCGGACCTGCCCGGGGCTGCTCTGCGTACCCCTTGAGCCCTTGCAGGAGTTTAGGCTTGTAGCCGCATCTTAGTGGGTCTTGTGTGCCCAATTGCGTCTATCAAGCGGAGCACTAGACATGGTGCTTATACTTGTCGGTTCAAAAGGGTCAGAAACACCAGGTCAGCCAGTACAATGTCTACATCGCAGAAAGCGCGGATGGACTCAATAGGCAGCTGATCAGCTACGAGATGCACATGGTCTTGGGCTCCGACGGAAATGGTACCTCAGGAGAGAGCAAACCCCAAACCGCGGACTGAATCTGCGGTGTTGGGGGTGTCTGGAAAAGTTTCAGTGGCTCCACGCTCCATCGAACTCGCATTCATTCATTCGACCATTTAGGTATACCCCAAAACAGTCTCAAGATTTTTCAAAGTAGGAGGCGACGATGCGAACTACCTGGACATCCCGCCAGACACGGCCTTGCAGTCGTTCTCGAACATGTTGGTGTACACTCGCTCAGCACTTGTCGAACAGAGCCTTGGATATAAGATTGGCCGAGGAAGACGTAAGCGCGACGTAAGCGCTAGGTTGTTGTGTAGAAGCCGTAGAAGCCTGAAGTCGGCCTCTTTGCAGACTGGCTCGTACACCCCCCCCCCCCCCCCCGCCCTACAACGGCGGTCTGCACCGTCCCTCAGCTGCCACTCCTCGAGGGCAACTGATGTTTTAGTGGTGCTACTAAAGTGGTCACTCTCTTTGCCGAAATTTGCTCCGCCATTAGCAGAACTATCACCCTGAACTGAGGAGTACACCCGATTCGTTCGTCATCAGCGACACAGCAGCCACCGTCGCATGGCAGCTGCAGGGCCTCGAGAATCCATAGACGATATTTGGAAGCCAGTTCGAGCCAGGAGTAGTTTCAGTATGGTATTTATAGTATACATTCTGGCAGTTAGGCCAACTTGTATCAGAAGTTCTATTCATGCATAAAGTATTATGTCCGATGATTCCCGCAAAGAGGGATGAAGTCCTGTGGATAACCCGCCCCCCGTCCCCCATGCTAGTCGTGTATAAAGGACACCCCAAATTACAGACATCACTCATAAAGAGAATTCCCTCTGGGAGAAGATTTATTCCTTTTGTCAGGCTTATATGCAGCTAAGAGAAGCAACGCAGCAAGGTGCAGAACGTCACCTTCCCAGATGAAGACTTGGATCTTGGAGACCTTGGCGGAGAGTTGGCGTGGATCGAGCCAGAGGATGTTTCCCAGGCGACCTTTAAGAATGGCTCAGTTAGTTGGATTTGCGCTTGGGTTCCAGGTGTTGAAAGCGCAAAAGGCTTAATATGGCATATTGAATGGTTAGGGTAGGGGTCCCTTTGCATGGCTTTGCCTTGTGACCTCCCATGGCAGAGCATGCAGAGCTTCAGGTCACACACTACATGGTTTACCTGGCGAAGCCTTTAGAAGATCCAGCTTCCTGCGCCTTGGCTGCTGAATCCTTTGTTCCAGGGATTCCAAATGGCAAAGAAGTTCGAAGCGAACCTTGAACAACAATCAACAACTGAGCCAACACACGACAGTCACTACAGTGCAGTAGACCCTGAAACCCTCGCAGCCCCTCACCGAACCAGTCTCTGAAGACGGCATCAGGTGTGAACCTGAGCCTTACGAACAACTCGGCGCGCGACTCAGGGGACTTACGTGCGTGAGGGCAGTGTACTGTACTCGTACGTTGGGTCATAGGCTATGGTGAAAGGGATGAAAGACGTAAAGATCCTAGACGTCGTTCCGCATGGGCCACACCTTTTTTAGTAATAAGACTCTCTGGAGGTGGTGCTGGTGGCTGTGATCTCTGGGTCCTTTTCGTTTGCTTTGGATGGTGCATCTGCTACCTGTCCAGCACTGAGCGGTTCAGGTTGTGCACTTCCACATCTCCCAAAAGCAGCTAGGGTGCAAAATCCGAATGGCTTACGGTCTTGTAAAGCTTGTGCCCCAACGGTGTTTTTTGATCCAGGGCTTGCACTCTGGAAGCCAAGCCAAGCAGCCTCCGAAAGCTGAGGCATCTCAGGTGGCCAATGCCGCAGCCTCTGCCCTGGGGATTGCGCTTGGCGTGGACCCCTCGGCGGTGCTCGTCCAGGCCAGTTTGTGTCACAGCCAGGGCTCATGCTGTGAAGGACGTGAGAAAAGGCTCTCATATAGTTTGAAGTAAGGGGCATGATGCCTTGAGCCATCACTTTGAAAGCATGAAGTGGCAATGCCTCAGGTGACACAATCGTCGGCGCGGCGATTGGGGCCAGCGCGCGGTCGGCGCCTGGCCACTTCGTGGCTGGTGAGCTATCAAGCCCTCCGATTGCATTGGCGTTGAAGCTGCCAACCTGTTTTGGAAAGGCTGAGCAAAGCCAGACCATGACACATGATTGGACCCGTTCCACTTCAATCTATCATGTTATAACGGTGGTCTCGCGCGCACAGCTCTCCACCCATGAATGTAGCGGCACCTTAGCAGCAGTTTAATGGCATCTTGTACTCGGGCAGCTTAGCTTCGTGCAGAGTCCTGAAAGAAGTCTTTCAACACATGTGGGCCGCCATTCAACCCTCGAAGCTATCCTATAGTATACACTGGGAAGAAGAGGGCTTTGAAGAGGGCACTCCATGCTTCAGGACTGCAAGTACATTCGTAGGCCCTCAGCCCGCGTCAGGTGCTCGTGGCCGCCGGCGCCGCCGAGGCCGTCGCCAACGCGGCGGCAGCGCAGCGTTCGGACTTGACTGGGCCGCCCGGCACGACGACCTGATACTTTTTCCCCAGTTCCAGGCCACAGGCCATTGTATTCCGTATTGTTTATTTAGGGAACATGTTTCATGTTTCAGATGGTACAAAGGGCGAACCTAGTATAGGACTTGTGAGGGACGACGTCCTGTTAGTCTCCCAAGCAAGTGGCTGAATCCCAGACGTTGGTTGGATGCACCCCAAGCTGAAAACTCTTCATACTGCGAAAACAGTTTAAGCCACAACATGTATGTTCTGTTGTTTTGAACGTGTTTGGGAGTGGCATGGTTCTTTCCTACCAACAAACCCTTCACCCAGGTTCCGTGCCATCTTGGCCCCGGAGCTAGTGGCTGAGGGGGTGGCGAGTGGCGCTGTGCTCCTGGGATCCGATCAAGAGGTTTTTTGGGGGAGCATTCGGGTTGAGATTATTCAGCTCTGGATGGAACTCGCAGGGCCTACAAGGGGGGTTTCCCGCTTCATATGGCTATTTTGTGGGAGGCGGGGGGGCTTCCAACGGCTCTAAGAGGCATTCCTAATTCTCCCAGACCCTCCATAGAGAAGCCGTCACAAGGTCCTCTCTTGCCATTCTGGACTTTGCCGAAGTCTCCGTAGAGGTCATGAATCACGAGGCGGCTGTCGCCGTGTTCACAGCTCCGCCCACGTGGAACGAGACCTTTAACCTGATGCTTGCTTAGCTTGGCCAACTTGCTCGTTTTCCTTTGCTAAGCAAAGTCGGTGGCCTCCCATGTGGAGGCGATCCTCCCTATAAACCCTGTACATCCGTCCTAAGCCCCATAAACCTCAAGCCCCCGAATCTTGGTAGCTTGCCGAGAGGCTGGGATCTGCCTGGCTAGACCTGCATCATTGGCCCCTGGTGGGCCCAAACTAAGCAACATCTGAGGACATCAGACACGTCGGAAGACTCGGATAACGTCTTGGAGCGCCGCCTTTCGGCCATTGCTGGGACCATCTCCCTGGGCCTAGGCGCAAGTTTGCACAACCATAAATTAGGGCAAGAAGGACCTTATACGTCAGACAAGCTAAGTTTCTGCCGAAGTCAAGGACTTCTCGCTGTTCTCGTTCGGTAAGTCCCTAAAGTTCCCGAGCCTGTACAGTTTAGTTTCTTCCTCAAGACAGCCAAAGCTGCGGCAAAGGTTGTTTGCCAGAAAGCCCTGTAGGTTGGTGCCGGGAGTTCTTCGCCAAGAACTGGCTTGGGGACGACAACGTCACGGTTCCGCCAGAGATGCCGATCGGGAGTCTCGGGTCGGGTTCGAATGATGCGACTCTATGGTTTCTATGGTTTTGGCTCCTATTGAGGTTCGGGGTCATTGGGTTTTCGTTAGCTGTTGAGGCACCGGACGATTCGCCAACATGCCAAGGAACTACACGCACTTTTTGGTCTACAGCGCCTCAAGCCTTGCAGAGCAGACCACCCCAGCATCTGGGCTAGTGGGGCCTTACTTTGCAAACGCCAGAGCGAGCGAGAGATATAGGGATAAGACACAGAGATAGAGAGACAGCCCCCTTTGGGAGTGCTTCTGCTGAAGTGAAGCACTTTCTGGTACATTGTCCTTGGTCGATAAAGAGAGACGACCTGAACCCCCCACGCACCCCCTCCCCGCCCCGACCCCTGAATCGGTAAAGCAGCTGTCCGAACTGGAAGGGAGGGGGGGGGGGGCATTTCACAAGCTGTACGTTGCAGTACCTAGGTTCGTGTAAGATATGTACAGTAAGATCTGAGGGTAGGACTTTCGGAATTCTAGGGCTGAAGCTAGGACGACGAGGGCTTCCACCCTGAGCCCCAGCCTCAACCGGTACGTGCCTGAGCCCTGCGAGTTCACAGCCCTAGTATCCTCAAGCCTTAGACATTGTAACAGCTCAGCCCGTACACTTCACTGTTTCATTGCGTGCTTTGTGCCCAAAGCACAGGCAGCCCTGCAAATTGCAGACGAGTCGGCCAGCGCCTCCAACGCCACCTGACCGCACGGTTTTTTTGTAGGATGGATAGGTTATGATCTGATACACCACTACCGCCATCACTGCCACCAAACTTGCTTACAAGTAGCTGGGTGATAGCTCGCCTAGCAGTAAGAGTACTTGTATTACTGATACCACTGCCACTACCACGACCACGACATACTCACTGCTGCTACCACTGCCGCGTGCGACCACAACGGCTACGACGATGACGACGACTACTTTTTTTGCCATCCAACGCGATGAGTAGGAGCGATTAGGTCGTGTTTCCTCACATTTTTTGAACGAGGGTCGTGCTCTCGCTTTGCTCGTTCTCACTACCACCACTAGCACCACCTATACCATCTCCCTGCAAGATTCGCCGCTGCTACTGCTCCGCTTTGGAGCAAAACCAGGTGAGCTTCCTGGACCTGGACCTCGACACGGCAGAGGTGGGCGGCACCATCTTCTGGGAGCCTCCGGCAGCTTGGGCACGACTTGGCCTCTAAGAGCCGAAGGGTAAAGCGGCGACAGAAAACGGCCCTATGTGAGTATGAAGACATTTTTTAATGGTTACCTTAGTGGCTCAGGGAAGTTCAGGGGTTCAGAGGTTGCTGTGTGTTGAGGTTCGTGAGTAGATTTTGGGTCAACGATTGTGTGGGTGTCCGGGGACAGATGCGTTTTGGCGTGGCCATGCAGGGCATCTTGCTGACATGCCGCAAGGACAGACTACAGCGCGTGCAGGACTACCTGGTGTCCTGATTGCATCTGGATTGTCCTTTTCCCGTAGCACGATCCCGACCCTCATGGCGTCAGACAGCATCCTCCCCCACAGCTGCAGGTACCATTTGCGCTACAACAATGCAGATCGTGCAGGAGTACGAATTATAGACAAAATGCGATAGTAGGTGTAAACCTTCAACCGCAAACCGCAACCAATGTCTCAGCTGTATAGGCTTCCAATTGGTCCAACAGCACAGAACTGACTGTAGAAATCCTGAACTGCTGAGCAGCTTCTTTCCCAGAATTAGACTAGTTGGGGTCTTAGTCACACTGAATGGCTTGCTTATTGCATCTATGCGTAAACCCTGTCTTGACGCTGACTTGCCTTGTCTTGCAGTCGCAGGCCGACGCGCCTGAAACCCCCAACAGTGCTAGCGAAGGTGTACTTTGCCGAGGACCAGCAAGGCCTGACGCGGTCGCAGGTGGGATGAGTCCGAAAACTCAGTCCCGACTCAGCCCCCATAATGTTGACTTCGCATTAATAACCCCCCCCCCCTTGATTGATCAATCTCTCCGGCCAGGGCCTCCTCAATTATATTCGCTTAAATCCTGGTAGGACGTACTATTAGTTCTAGTATTAGGTAGTAGTACCACTAGAATATTCCGGGCTGGATTTTATAATTGTGGGGGGTTACATTATTGTGTTCCGGCAGCTGGATTTTACAATTGTAGCGGGAATCATTAATGTGAAGTCAACATTACGCAGGATTTCTCAAGGGCGAACCCCGCACCCCTCTTGACCCACAAAGCTGAGGGTACTTTCGCCAAGCCTTGAAGTAACATAGTAGGACCTTAGGACCAATCCCAATCCGTCCGAGCAGGTGGACGTGGCTTGTCTGGAGGGAACCACCTTCGTGCCCGTCCTGCCAGAGACACCCAGGAGCCTTAGGGGACCCATTTCTGTCTGTTGGAGGCCCTTGAATTTCTAGAACATTTCGGGTTGAGAAATCATTCGCCTGTGCGCTAGCTACTACACCAAAAGGTGTCCACCCTCCTGGGAAAGCAGGTTGAACTTCAGCCACGTGCTTGTGTACACGCGCTCAGCGCTCGTGGAGCAGATCCTTGGGCTGCCAGCAGCAGAATTTGTGCTTTCGGTATGTTGTTATGCACAGCATTTTGTTTTCACCTTTTGGAGTCAACAGGACGACACCCGCGGCCAGCAACCTGGTGGATGAGGCCCCAGCGCTTCGAAACATCAGCTTCCCCGAAGCGGGTCCGCACCGAGGTTCAGGGAAGAAGAGAGCGGGGTGTTCTTGGGTTGGGTTGAGGGGCCCCTTGTGGGCAACACGCACACACACACACACACACGGAGTCTGATTCTGCAAAGGGAGGCCGGGCCTTAGGGCCTTAGAAGTGGCTCCGAATCACAGAATCAGCGGAAAGGGCAGAGTTAAAAAGTGAGATAGTGGGAGTTGTCGGAGATCACGATGCTGCAGATAATGCCTCCGTCATGACTCATGAAATGTCTAGACCATTATAGACCCTTTCATGGCTCATGCTAGCCCTTGAAACCTCCACGTGAATCTTCGATTCCCCAAGAGCGACCAAGGACTTGGACTTGGATGCTGGCGATCTAGGTGGAACACTCTCCTGGTCTCCCAGCAGCTGGGCTGTGTCCGGTGGTCGAAGGGTTGAAGATTCTGGAGGTTGGGTTTAAGTGTCGGACTGGATTTCGAAGACTTGAGGACCAAGGAGACTTGCTGGTCTTAGGAATGGGGAAATCAGACAGGTGAATCACCATGATCTAGTGGTTTCAACTTTCGAGCTTGAGGCCACCTGAGACCTGGAAGGGGTCTTATCCCCCGAGACCTCGGCTCTTCCCTCGCAAATCCCCCCCCCCCCCCCCAAAAAAATGGGCCGAGGCGACGAGGCGCTGGTTCGGAGCTACGTGGCAGCTGGGCTTTGTCCTATAGAGTCTACAGTTCGATAAACGAGAAGGTGCAGGCTGATGTAACAGTTATGTATGTGTGTGTGTGTGTGTGGGTGCGTGTACGTCTGTGTCTGTCTGTGTGTGTGTGTGTGCGCGTTCGTTCTGTTCCTGGGTAGCCTTTCAAAGGTGCTTGCCCGAACGATGTGTTGGTCTCAGAAGAAACTGTTGAGCCCGGTAAGCAATTCATAATGACATACGGCTCATGCGAAGAACTGCTTTTCGCGCCTGAGACTTTGTAAGGCCAAGGAGCCAGGCAACGAAAGAATATCCTTGCCCTAGAATCCTAGAACGAGGCTTGATCAAGGGAAGCGTTTGTCCAGTCAGGTCTATTTGGCTGAACCATCCAGTGCCAAGCTCTGCGATGCCGTCAGCGGCGTGGTTGGCAAAGCCTCAGAGGAGCTGTGCCGCGACTTCCTCACGAATATCTCGGCTCCCAGGTCGTCAGGGTTGGGGTGGAGCTTGTCGGTTTTATTGCTTGTTTTGCACAAACAAACCGGCTCAGCGGATGTTATGCCTACTCTTGGGTCCACAACCTGCCGTTTCTGAATAGAGCGCCGGACTCTCCGGGACTCCGGGGGATGCTGACTTTGATGAAGGTCTAGTCTGGACATTGTGCCGGAGACGCCCTTGGCCAACTACAGCCATCTCTTGCTGCTGGGCTCCAAACCCTCAAACCCACATGGAATGAAATTGGCGGTGGGTGCTGTATAGAGTTTTGGTGGGCTTTGTCTTTGTCCTGGGACTCTAGTGGATGCGCTTAGTGCTGATACTTGAGAGTGGGCTGCTAGAAAAGCTGCAGTCCTCTGCAAGTCCCATAAAGAGAAATTTTTTGGGCCTTCAGCAATGAGATGTTGCGAGGATCTACCTCCAATCCTCTCTGGTGGAGCAGACGACGCCCTTTGCGCATGTGATAAACGACACCCTGGCGAGCGTGTCTCAGACCCTAGGGCAAACCAATAGCCAGAAGAGCTAAGCAGCGCCAAAGCCCACCAGAGCTTGTCGAATAAATCCTGGAGTCCTCAGCACCCAAGTCAGCCAATGTTCCTCAACGCCACAACCCAAACAAGAGTAGGTAACTCCAACTAAGCCCCAACAGCCATCGCAACTCAACAACCCAGGATTTCCTTTGTGGACCTGGACCTGGACTTGGAGCACCTTAAACAGCCAGCAACGGATCTTTTGAAGCCTTTTTCAGTTGTCCTAACTGTCGTTAAGCTCTACAAGCCCTTGAGTTCCGAACCCTACAGCCGGCACTGAAATCCGGCATTTGATCTCCTAACTCCCACCCCTAGGAACCCCCAAAGCCTCAAGCCTGCATGCTAAGCCGCTAAAACTCCGATCCCTTCCTAGAGAAGCGCAAGGCACTTTGGTGGAACCATCTCATGGGTTGAGCCCGCCGATACGGGGCCTGTTGAGGGAGCCTCGCCACTGCCTTTATTTGCTGTAGGTAGGACATTGGGACGTTTCGAAAGTACCTGCATGGGATTTAACTGCGTGCTTCTTCCGGGTGTTCAGGGCCAATCTGGTTGATTGCATCTTGGCGCTTGGGAATGAGAGTTTTTAGGGAGTAGGGAGTGGTTATGAGAAGATCATGCAAAATCAACGCCGAAGGGTTGCTAGAGCCAGAGGAAATGCTGTTCCTGACGAGACCAAGGATACTGGCTGTACTTCAAAAATGCACACAGCCGCTCCCAACTTGGTTTGGTTTCGCCTGGCACTGACTCATTCGCCTTGCCTGCGGAGACGAGCTTTGGAGGAGGGCAAATTGCGGTCTACACCAAGTCGAGCCTTGGATTCACTAGGAGCTGCTCGCTGGAGGTAAGGCAGAGAATAAGGCAGGTCCTTTGGCTGCTCTTTGCTACACGGATGAGAAGAGATGTTCAGTGACAGCTTCGTCCCTGACACCCGAGGAGCCTAGTAGAGCAGACGACGCCTGTGGCGATCGACCTCTCAGCTGCTTCGCCTTCAGTTAGTTGACCTTGATGGGCTGAGAATGGGCCAATTCGGGCATGTTCAGTTTCGGCTTCCATCAGGGCTAAGATGCAGCTTTCCGCAAGGTACTTGCTACGGGCTTGCAGGTGTTGTTTTTCTTCTGATGGATTGTGGAGAGAAAATTGCTGAGGACACCATCGCGGTGATCGGCAATGCCTCCTTTCCCGACTTCGATTTAGATCGGGGTGATCTCGGGGGCGTGTTCTCCTGGGAGCCGCCGGCAGACACCTCCAAGGTCACCCACTACGTGGTGTACATGGCGAGGTGCGAGGTTTGACGATTCGTAAGCAGCCCTAACTTGGTCGGTCCACTCTTGAGAAGAAGCAGCAGGCTTTGGTTGCAAAAGGTTCCCTGCAGAGCACCAGAGAACACCCCCAGGTACCACGACAACGAGTCCCAGGACTGTTACGAGGATGTGGTCCAACTGTCAGCCTCTGTTACCGGAAGCTTCTCCTTCTCCGTCCCAGCCACACCCGAGCAGGACGGAAAGGGGCACCGAAATGCTGATAGAATGTGTTTGTAAGAACAGATGAAGGCCACTCGTAGGGCTAGGGATTTGTGCATGCCGAACCTGGGACCCTTGTGTTTGGTTTGATTCGCGCTGCTCCTCAAATCTTTATACAAGAAGCTCACGGTGCGTAGGATCTGATCCGTTGATTAGAGAAGCTTGGGCTTTAGGAGCTGCGAGACGCATTCGTTTTGCCTTAGCCTTGCAGCCCTCGCAAGGTGGAAGCAGCGGCCCGCCAGGCGGTGTTAGCAGCCCTGCCGGGCATAGACCCGAACAACCTCTTCGTGGTGGTGGCCAAGGTCCAACGGTCATCCATTTGTTCTTGCTCTGTCTGCGTTTCAGAAATCTTCTGCACTGCAGATGTTTGTGGAAGGATTGCATTTGAGGCTTTGTGTGGGAGGGGGGAGGAGGGGGACTGAGAGCATTTGCAAACTTTCACTCGACTCAATTTCCTAAACTTCCTGAACCCAAAGCTTGCGAAGGTGTCGCGGCGCCTCATGGAGGAAGGCGCTTCGGAAGGCCGACGCCTGATGAGCGTCTGGCAGGCGGGTGCTCCGTGAAGGTTTGTTGCAGGAACCACATGGAACCGCCTACTGTAGGGACCTCGGGTTTAGGGTATGTAGATGGTTGCAAGTTAATCCCGCACGAATTCCCCTAAGGTGACCTACGAAGCTGCCGTGCCACTGGACGCTGCCCTGGCAGCGCCTCGAAGAATGTCAGAGGCAGAAAAACCACATAACAACGAGGGCACAACTGGACTCACAAATCCAGACTGACAAGCTTGACTGTTGCGAGGACTGGACTTGTGTTGAAATCCCACGCGTCTTGATAGCAGAGCAATTTCGTTTCGTTCTGAGGTCTCTGCCTCCGCTGCCGTGCTGAGCTCCACCCCGGCCGACTTCGCCGAGGAGAGAGCTGGAAGCAGCCTTTAACAGCATTGTTTAGCCATTTGCTGACTACGGTGCCACACAGCATGCAGAATCCCAAGACATCCCCTACATTGAGAACAGTGCATTTTGCTGAGGATCGAAGTTGCTAAGCTTTAGGTTCACGCTTGACACCGTCTAGGCACCATTCAGAGGGTTTTGGCTGGGAGGTGTTGGCCACGGCATTGCAAGACGCGGGTGTGTCCAGCGCCTGGGCTGTCTCTGACCAGTGCTATGTCGTCTGAGCGCTTTAGATTTTGGTGGCCTTCCTGCCGAAAGCCGTTTGCATTAGTGGCTGTGCTGAGCAGTTACTGCTGGACCCCACAGAAGCCATCAGAAGCCACAGAAAGTTCGGCAAGAAGCTGAGGTGCAGTGACGGCTTCCAGCCTCTCTGTGCTGTCCTTTTCACGGCTCACAGTGGACACTGTCGACACACAGCAGATCCTGGAGACTAGGCTGCATCGGGAGATACCGGGACGTGTTGCTGCCACATGAGGCGATCAGGATCACGCACAGCAAGACCATCACTGCTGATTGCCATTTTGCTGTTCCGAGAGCAGCCAAGGAGTATTTCTCAACAGTTACGGCTCAAACAAACGCCAGCGGGTCGGAGGATGGCGGTGACGACGAACCATCACCTAACGTCTCAAGGAGGCTGTCTTCCTACGACTTTTCCGACGCTCCTGAGGACTCGGATGCGATCCCTCGGCAGCTGTCAGCAAGCGTGGGGCTTTTCTCCTTGAGCCTTAGCTGGTGCCGGAAGTTTGTTGCTAGCACGCTGGAAGGCAGCACCACCATTACGGTTCCTCCAGAGACGGCCCTCGCAAATTGGACACACTACCTTGTGTATGCCTCCTCCAGCCTTGCAGAACAAAGCTATCCAAGAGCCTTGCTCATTGCGGATGAAGATCCTCAGCTGCCTTATTCGTCTTAGCTTTGGTTCACGTAGTTCCTTTCGTCAACTATGCACAGACTTGTAAAGGCGCGGCAGGTTGCATTATTTTCAATACCAGACATTCATCGCCTTAAACAGCACATCAAGCCCTATCAACATGCTCACAGACCTTGAAGCCCCCAGCCCAGAGAGAGCCAAGGACTCCAGCGTCTCCTCTATCTCTTTCCTGGGACACTCGGCCAACAGTTTTTGCGTCAGGGATGCCCTCAAGCCTGAACCCCGTTGCGCTATCCCAAGGGAGCTCAAAATACACCCTGAACCCTACTTGAAGGGAAAATGACCCGGAAGGCCCCGAAACGCTGGGTTTCGAAACCCCGGCTCACCGGCTTCCCCGAAGTTCTCGCAAAGGACAGGACCTGGATTTCCACGACCTGGGCGGGCGCTTGAGCTGGGACCCACCGAACTCCACGGAGCGGCTTGCGGCATATGCCGTCTACCTGGCCGTGGCTTCGACCCCAAGGGTGTGTTTCGGGAGGTTTGGGGGGTGGGGGGGGGTTCATCGGGAAGTGTTTTATGGGGGTCCCTGAACTGTGAAGCTTTACTTTTTTACAGAACCTCCCCAAATACACCTCCAATGTCGGACACGAGAGAAGTATAGAGAAGTGAGGAAAGCTCCTCGGGTGGCAGCCGTTCACAGCTCGGCTTTGAGTTGGCTCCGGACGTTCTCTTCTACGATGTGCCTCCGAAGCTAGGTGACACCAGCATCAGTTTGAAGTTCCGGGGTCAGGCAGGGCTTGTACAATGAAATGGGTTTGGGATACCATGGTCTCTTGAAAGGGATTCTTGGGCTTCAGAAGGCCTACTCATAGGCTCATATGTAGGTTTCCCACGAAAGATGGAAAAGAGCCCGAACTCAATTCCAGGGCGATCGTTTTGCCCCTTACGAAAGTCTTACAAGGAACACGCCACGCGACAATTTCACCCACTTCACAGTCTTCACCAAGTCCGTCCTAGTGGAGCAGACGACGCCTGCCTTCCTTGCCATCCAGGATGAGGTGAGTTCTCTAAGTCAGGAGCTTTCTTACGTGCTGTCGACTAATGAGAGCGAACTGGTGTATTTACCCCTCAGTGCTGCAGGCATCTCGGGCGAACAATGTGTCCTTCATCGACGATGACCTGGATTTGGGCGAGATCGGAGGTAACCTCTCGTGGCTGGCCGCGGTGGATGATTCTGAGGCACCTCCAGTTCCATAGACAACTCACAGTGAGAACGTGTGAGTAACCTGTTGGCACAGGTGGTGGAGTATGCCATCTATCTGGCTGAGGGCCGGGATGGTACGAACCGGAGCTTGCTTGGCAACGTCAGTCGAGATGTATTCAGTTTCCTGGTTCCAGACGCTGGGCTCCCAAGTGGTGGATTCTCTCTCTATTTTTCTTGCAGTGCTCCTTCTTCCCCCAGGTTCTTACACACTTTGAGGTTTAGCCGTCTGAGTTTACAGACCTTTGTCGTGCACAATTTGTTGAGCGGCTAGCAAGCAAAATGCACCTTGGCTGCTGAAAGCCTAGGACAACACTGAGCTGCTGAGCTCCTGGGCTCTCTCAAGTCAGAAAAATTTACTTAGCTTGAAGACAGACTTTTTGGGCTACATCACCTCATAAGTAGCGTGGCATTCGACATCTTCTGGTGTGGCCTATCTATGAACAAGGGCTGATTGTGCGTGGCTTGCCGCCAAGAAGTCCTAAGGTTACACGCACTTGCTGGTCTATGGTAGGTCGCCACTGGAAGAGCAAACAACGCCGTCCTCGGTGGTCATCATTGAAACCATCGCCAGCGTCGCCAACGTGTCCTTCACAGACTTGGACTTGGATGCCGGCGAGCTTGGCGGCACGGTGTCCTTTCTACCGCCTGCATCCGCTGAGCGTGTTGTGAGCTACGTGGCATACCTGTCCACGGGCTTTGGGGACTCCATGAGTGACAGGTCGCAATTGGGGTCAGATATTGTCGTCGGCATAGACTCGGAAGCTCGGCAGCACTATCTTAGAACTCCTGGAAGCAGTAGAAACATACAGACATACAGTTAACATTTTTGTGTTGAGCGTGCTTCGCAGAACATGTGAGGAAGCAGTAGGCATTCTGCCTGACACTGCTCTGGCCAACTTCACCCATGTGCTGATCTACACCAAGTCACGACTTGCCGAGCAGTCGACTCCAGTCGCCATCAGCTTGCAAGACACTTCCTTTGCAAGAAGCTGCTTCTGAGTATCCGCAAGCTAGGAGTGATAGTTTAATTCAGCTGAATTGTAGGTTCCTCAAGAAAACACGACGAAGAACAAGAAACACAACAGCAGTACTTGTTGGAGACCAGGACAACAACGCTTCGGCATCCACCGTCCTCTTCGCAGATTTGGACTTGGACTTGGGTGACATCGGAGGGCCTCTATTGTGGCGGGCTCCAGCTGACACGTCGCTAGTCACGCACTACGAGGTGTACCTGACTAACGACACCATGGCCCAGTGGAGAGAGCACTACGCCACACTGCCCGTGGGGACGACTAACCTGCAGATCCGCGCAGAGAAGCGTTTGATGACAGAGAGCACGCACCTGGGCCATCGTTAGTACTTTTTTCTCAGGTTGCATTTGCCACAACAGTTCACTAGCTCGAGTCAGAAATTGTGGGACACCGGGATACATTGCAAAAAACAACAACAAAGGTACCTCTCCCACTTCCTGGTTTACACGCGGTCGGCCTCTGAGTTGGGCAGAAACCAGGACAAATCCGTATACGAGATTATGAGACCTGCTTGGAACGGATCAGCTTATGCAAGGCGTAGGCACCTGACTTCGATTCGATGAGCCTTCAAGAAACAGCCTTTTAAGTCACTCTGTATTCACTCTGTCACTCTATGCCTTGTTCTGCCAGATGTGTAGAATTGAAGTGGCTATGAAAAAGTGCCCTTCGCTTCAGCCTGAGAAAGCTGAGCAATTGAGGTCCGAACTTGTGGAACAGTCGACCCCCAGCATGCACCAGATAGTGGACGAGTTCGCCAGCGTCTCGAACATATCCTTCACAGACTTGGACCCTGGGTCAGACTTGAACATGGCTTTCTGAGTATGGCCACACTATCGAACCCACAGCTAGCAAGCCCAAAACAGAGGGAAGAAGGGCGCAGTTCCAAGAGTTGGGAATGAGCGAGGATCTGGATCTCGATGAAATTGGAGGCTTGGTGTCTTGGGACGCTGCGGCCAAGACAGATCTCGTGGAAGGCCGCTAGTTCAGTTAATTGTGAACCGCCGTTGAGTGTTACATTTGCGCGAATTGCTTGGAAGATTATTCACATATCGTATCTTCGCCTTTTGGATCAGTTTGCTTCTTGGAGCAGTGGCTCCGTGACTTGTTTGTTTTCTTGACCTTGAGGCTACAACCTCTACGTGGCCGACTCCCCTGACGGTTCCTTCCGATCACAGGTGGAGGACGGAGTGCCAGCTGGAAGCTCAGTGATCCCGCAAAAAGCCCGCAAAAAACCTGATGGATGTAGGGAACAAGTAGTTCAGGCCAAAGAACCCCGCTTCTGAGCTGAGATCTCGGTTCTCTCCATTCCAGGGGTCCGAGACACGGTCATTAGAAGTCGGGAAAAATGGAGTTACCATGACGCTTCTGATGCCGTCGGCTGAGCAGAACCCTTGAAGAGACGAAAACCAGCACTGACGAAACAACAACTAAACCCTTCACCTTCAAGCCCTACCCCAAAACCTCCAAACCCCTGAACCCCAAAACCCTGAGGCCTAAACTCCCTAAGCCCTCTACCAGCGCTCACTGAACGCCTCAAGTGCTGCAGAAGTAGAAGAACAAGTCTGCCAATGGGAGTTTCAGTGGTTGGCAGCGTTTTGGGGATCTCTGAAAAGCTTGGGTGAAGGGTCCACACTGAGTCTACAGTCTACACTTTAGCAGATCACTACTTTGTGTGTCTTTACCCAGCAGTTCTTCTAAACAAGGGAGGGGGGGGGCAAAGACCTGCTTGGGATTTTCCAGAGGCTTCAGAGCGCCCGAGGGCTCAAATTTGGGGGGGATTTCAGGGCAGCTCGGGCGAGTTCAGTTTTGTAGGTAATATTTCCTGAGCCAGGTCAACGTCACAACCCTCGAGATTTTGTATGACACCCCACGGCAGAACTTCAGCCACCTCGTGGTGTACACCAGGCGCCAGGAACACTTCAGGAATTGCAGTTGTTCTTGGCAAGCGCCGGATGATGCTCCATTGTGACAGTATCTCAGAAAGGGAACTCATGATGCCCATGTTCTGGCCCAGAGCAGAGGTTATGATGTGGTTCTTGAACCGTTAGAGATCTTGGCCTCGGGTTCTGCCACATGTGCCCCAAAATCTGGATGGACCTGTAGCACACGAAAGCAGACGAAAGCATCGCTGGGCCCGTGCTCGCCGAAGTTTGGTGGGGGTCACCAGGTCGGCACTGGTGGAGCAGACCACCCCAGTGTCTGCAGCCCTTCTCGATTCGTCCGCTACGGCCACGACCTTGGCCTGTAATTCTCAGCTGTGTGACCTCCCGTTCACTTTGACCATGTGAGCCAAGGCAATGCTCACGTACTCCCCTTGATACATACTATGACCATGAATTCGAATTAGAATAGGATCCATAATCTCATGGGTTTGCTTTCGAGGGCTAAGGCCGTAAGGCATCATGCACACGGCTCCTCAATTGCCGCATATGTCCCGCATGCCGCGAGTTTGGCCGCGTATTTGAGTCGAGTCTCCAACGCTCTCAAGCCTTTAGAGGGCCCCTTAACGGTGGCTCAACACACACTCCTCCAATGCCCCTACTCAGTTAGAACCTTTGTCGGCGGCAATTCAGTTCCCAAGGTGTCAAACGTGACATTCACGGACTACGACCTCGACGCCACAGACATCGCTGGGCCATTGGAATGGGCTCCGCCCAGCGACATTTCGGAGCCTTGGCGCAGTTCCTGAAAGTGTCATCGCAGTAGATGTAAGTTCATCTGCATGCCAGATCATACTTGACCTGCGTTTACAGACTTGATTGGGCCAGGAGAACCTTTACTCGTACCAAAGTCTTAACAGCTACCGAGCTTGAGCAGGCTTGGGAGGTGTCTACGTTTGCCCACGCGGTTGGGTGAAAGCTTTTTGGTTTGTGGATGCCCCGGCTTTAACTGTAAAGGGCCATTGCTCAGGAGGTGGCCACGTATGTTGTGTACTTGGCCAGATCCGCGCCAGTCACTTGGCAGCTATCGTGGGGGGTGGTCTTAAAATTTTTGCCTCGAGTTCAGGCCTTGCGGCCTTGTGCTGAGTCGGGCAGGCCGTACAAGGAGCGTCTGGACTTACAAGCTTCCTCACCCGCCCTGCCCCATGCCTCAACCCGCCAAGATGTCTGAGAATCCCCATCGCTAGAGAACAAGCCCCAAGCCTGAGACCCGACAGCCGAAAAAACACGCCCTTTGTTGAGCGTGCTGCCCATAACGGAACTGCCAAGTCCCTGAGGCAAGACTGTTTCCAAACGTGGTTGCATGAAGCCATATGAAGCCACACCCTTCAGATGCGTTCGTTTGGCCGGATGTGTTGTAAAGAATCCCGCTCCACGCTCCAATATTTGTCAGCATGGTACGTAGGTCAGTAGCATCCCCCTTTTCTCTTTTGCTATGAGGTATTTGGTGGAGCGCGGGTTTGCTCCCAACGCCTCGAGTCCATGCAGGCGACGTCGGCTCAGACAGAGGAGGCCATTCGCTTTTTTTCACGTAGTGACGTAGGGAACGGTAGGTGGATCCCGACTTATGAAAATCCAAGACAACCTTCCTGTTTGCAAAGACAAGGATTATGTGGTGTAGGGGGCAGCTGTAGTGACTTTTTCTTTCGAAGCTTCTAGTTCTAGTCACAGGGCTTTGCAAAGGGCCTTAGGGTGCCTTAGGCATCTTAGGCATCTTAGGCATCTTGGGCCCTATGGAGCGCTTGACCTCTTTTCATGTCCTCCACCACTCCACCAGGCAGACCACGAGTTCCTTCTCAGCGGCAAAATCCCGGCAGACTCGGAAGGCCCGGAGCCAGTCGCAACACGGGAGGTGTAGGGCCGTGCAGGCGGTCTGTTGCGAATCAGATCTTCGTCCAGCCCAGGCTCTCAGACCCTATTAAGCCCAACTGGAATGACAGGAATGACGTCATGGAATGTTCAAACCCCTACTCGCACCCTCTGTTACCAGGTGCTTCGTGGGCGCTCATCGCTGGGGCTTTCACCGTCAATGCCGAGGGCGGAGCCGAGGCGGCGGCTCTGGCCACGCAACGACCTCAGCTGCTGCAGCTTTGGGGATATCTTTGAGTGTAGCAACTCGCTGGAGCTTATGCAGTTGTCTTAGCCCGAAGTGAAAAACCAGCCGCTATTCTTCAGCAGCAGGCGCCTTGCACTTGCTCAGCTCCTAGACGTGGACGAGGCCAATGCCACTTCGGCTTGCTGTGGCAGTGCTTAATCCTTTACGCAAGTTGTAGAAACCGCTCTGGTCATGTCCCTGGTCCGAGAGCCCTGGCCATCCCTCGAGGTTCAAGGGTCCGTTAGAAACTGCTTCGGGTTTGGGCGCTCATGGCCTCTTTCAGGCTCTTTCACCAAAATCCCTGACTGGGCACGTGTCGGTATGTGCCAGTTTCCTATAGCCAAGGTCACCACAGCAGTCGGCGGCCGGCGCCTAGCAGCTGGCAGGCTGGATTCAGTTTGCTTTTTGTGTCGGGACTTTGCGCATACGGATTGGTGTGGAGCATTTGCTGAAACCTGAAACCCATATCAGCTTCAACAGATCCGGACAGGAGCCTAGCCGCCAATGACTGGCAAATCTCCTTCCAGGCGGTCGTGCCTCAAACGTCAGGGCCACAGCACCAGATTCGTCAGATGCACGGAATGCCCAATTCGGGTGGGTCGATGAAGGGTGTGTCCCATGCATGTCTCGGCAGGTCCTTAAGGTCATCCCTGGCGCTGTTGCGTGGCCTGGCGACAGATGCAAGCAACTTCGAAGCTTGGACGGCCCACTTCCTCTACGCCGCTGGGATCGAGAGGCCGCTGAGTTGATGAACAGAGCAGTGTTTCACCTGGGGTCATATAGTGGCGGCCAGTAGTCGTTCTCAACCTTCATTCTGTGCCACGCTCCGGGCTCGCACTAGCAAACGCTTGAGCCGTCGAAGTGAGTATCTGTCAGGCAGGCTAGGTACCGCTTTAGGCTCCACAGACGTTCATAGTGGTTTCATGTGGTGGGAGGTTTAAGGTATTTAGTCTGGACTAGTTGTCGCTTGTTGTTTCGGCTCCGGGAGTTCTCCCCTTATCCCATGCTGCGCCAGGGCGATCGCAGCTTCCATCGGCATCAGCGACATGACTATAGCAGAGGCTATGAGCTCCTTAAATGGTGCTACATCTGCTACATTGCCTCAAGACTGCAGCCCCCCTCTCCCCACCCAATGTTCTCTCATCAGGGAGCTGAAGCCTACATATGCACCTCAACCCCACTACATCAAGTACTCTGACACAATGGTAAATCCAGTAGCTGTTTTGATCTAGCGTTTCCTTCCTACTGGTCCCAAATGCCTTCAATCCCCTTTGCTGGGAATCCTGAAAATATTGACAATCACTAGCACCATGTTTTTCGCGGGGTGTCCGATGCCGGAACTGTCAAGCCTGGGGCAGGCCCCTTTGTCTGCTTGGCTGGGGGTGGCGGAGCAGAATGTATCCGTGCCCACCCCAGCTTCCAACATATGAGGGAGGAGCATGAGGGTCGGATGCTTTTTTTTAGAACTATTTAAGCTTGAGGGTTGGGTGTGGCAGTTTCTTTGGGACTTATCGAGCTTGGACATGTTTAAAGGGCTCTTGTCGTCCCATTGCTTGGAGACTACAGGCATGGGTGTGAAAGTTCAGGTTCGGGGAGTTCTTGGCCTCAGGTTGACAGGACAATTCGGGCCTCACGCCAAGTCTCCCTGACATCCCGGGCTGCCGATGTGAAGCACAGCCTCCCAGGGACAAAGACGTCCCCGAAAGCCCTAAGACAATGCTTCAAATAAGCTTCAAGAGGCACAGCCTCCCGCGCTCTTTCGAAAGTTTCTCAAATGTAGTCAGAAAAAGAACACCTCAACCCCAAGTCACAATCTCCAACATCGGGCCTTAAACCCAAGGACTCCGAGGACCGCCTGCAAGCCCACAGCATAGCCTTATAGCAGCGGCAGGAACCCACGAGCCCAGGGCCCGAAAAGCGCAGTATGCGCAGTCAAAGCTACACGTCGTTACGGCTAAGGACATCCATGCTGCATCCCTCGGCCCCGCGATCGGAGGGACCCTCCTGGCAATCTGTGAGCGGAGCTACGTTACCCGGCCGGGCTTAGAAAACGGCAGGGCTCCGGGAGCAGCAATGAAAAGGATGTAAAACGATGATCTGTAGGTGTGTAGGCCTGTATAGGCATCAGGATGTGCATAATGGGACCTGCTCAGAAGCTAGCACCAGCCGGGCAGCAGAGGTCGGGAATGTCTCCATTGGCACGAACTTGCTGGATGTCCCCGAAGAGCACTTCGGCAGGGAAGGTTTGCCCCTGCAGCTGAAGCCGAAATGACTCATGACAAATACCTCCAGACTCCAGGCCCCGCATCCTACACTCCTGCCCTTCATGCCCTAAACCCCTAGACCCAAGACCCTTCACCTACCAAAAGAACACCACTTGCAATTGGCACGCAGTCCTCGTGTGGGAGCCCTGCAGGAAAGACTCTGAGTAGTGGCATTAAGCATATCAGCTTCCCAAGATGCTTTGAAACATCGCTAGGTTTCTGGGAGCCCCTGATATAAGCACCAAGACTCGATCGCACATCAGAGTAGACTCTTAGAGTCTTACAGTCTGCACCCAGGTCTGCCCTTCAAGCCTTCACCCACCTCCTGGTCTACACCGTCTCTTCGGAGGGTGTGGAGCAGTGGCTTGGCTTCTCCGGCCAGGGTTTGTCGCCTTGGTATAGTGACCAAGATCTGAAGTGGTGGAGTTCAGGGGACTGAAATGAATCTTGGGGTTTTGGTCCAACGCCCTTCGCGCTGACCAGTGCGGTACCAGCATTGTGTTTGCGTGCCATTGGTGTGGGTGCTTCTTGTGCCGCAAATGTCTCGCAGTCCCTAGGATTAATCTGCTAAGCACACGCTTCTGTGCGCCTGCGTTTGGCGGGCCTCTGTTGGCAGAGCAGCGATGGAAATACCTTTGGTTGAGTTTCAGGCAGTAGCCCAGGAAAACATGAAAGGGGCCGCCGCCACGACACAAAACGCTTCGAAGGTCTACGCCAATGGCGACGCGGATCCTGGACGTCACCAGTAGCATCTCTAACTTGGCTTTCGTGGACAAGGCCAGACGGCGCCTTGAAGCTGTCTACATCTAGATCCCTCTCACCTGGCACCCTGAGCTGCAGGACCTGGATGAAGACGAGCTTGGGGGCGACATCTACTGGCAGGCACCCAGTGATTCGAGGAGCGGGCCACCTGATAGGGCAACTGGAAAGCGAGGGAGCGCTAAAAGGAAGTGGGGGGTCCGAGGGCTCTGACGTAAGTCTACGTAAGTCTTTGCATTTAAGGCATCGCTTTATTGCTTAGGGGTGCGCTGCTTATATAGTGTACAGGGATCTCCATCCAAACGCAGCCTGTCAGAGATGACACAAAGAGCGGTCCAGCGATCAGCAGTCGGTCTGATGTTGGAATTCCCAGGCTTGTACAGGGTTTGAATCACGGTCCCACCATGCCCTAAAGGCTTTCAAGATCCTTGGGCTCCAGCTTATCCGAACTTGAAATCACCATGTATCTGCTGCGAAGCGTCGAGGAGAGTGCTGGGGTATCGGGCCTACCTCAGTGCTGGGCTGCTGGCAGGGCAGTCGAGGTCACTCATAGGCAGCTGGGAGTGCAACATTGTGACAGCGGGGGTGTTCTTCAAAAACGCCGTGGCAAGATGTTGTTAATTTTCATTCTGGTTTCTACGAGGTCCTTAAACTTAGAGTTTGCGCGTGACTCTCGCATGCACATGATTGTTTCCAGATCACGGTCGCTGATGACTGTTGTTGCGACCTCAAGAATGTTTTGTGCTGTCGCAGTGTTGTTCCGCGATAATTCCATCTGCTGATGATGGTCATCATCAGCGGTGGTGGTGCAGCCACACCACCACGAGCACCCGTAAGCCACCACCAGCATCATGAGCATCTTATTGGTTACGCTGTGTATTGTCGCTGTTGCTCTGGTACTTTCCTGCTGCGCAGGTTCCGAGGTCACTGTCGGCACGAACCAGACTTTCTTACCTGCGGAGACCCTCCTGGACACGTGGACACACATAGCGGCCCGGCCCTCAGTGGGTCAAGCGAAGGGTCTTGGCCCTCAATGCGAGCAAAAACAGTGAGATATTGTGAGAAGGAAACTTTGGCAGAGGGAAAAACGCGAGCTGTTAACAGTTTTGGAAGAGCTTGAGAAAAGGAATCTTTCCCTTGACCGCGAAGAGCACATGACCTCTCACTTTGTTGGTCAAAGCGTTTCCTAGAGTTTTGAGCTGCATGGCCGATTGCCAGTCGGCGATACCCAGAAATTCATGGGAATGCACAAGTAATCGAGAGGTGGACAGATGATTTGAGAGGTTGACAGGTGCGATGCTCTCTCATCTCCCTTCTCAAATATGGCATTTTGCAAAACAAAAAGATGGATTAAAATCAATCTTCCTTTTTCTTTCTTGGTCCAGGGGCAATAGACAGAGGCTGAACGCATCATTTCCCCTTTCTGGTAGTATATAAAGGAGTCGTTTCTGAAGCGATTCACCCAAGTTGTCATGCTGTTTTCGCTTCCTCACCTTCACCATGCAACGTTTACTCTGTCAAGCTCGCAAACATGTCCAAGTCTAGTTTAGTCGATTGACATGTATTGACATTCGCGTTCTCCCACTCGCTGTTCTAATCTCTACTAGTCGGCCGTGTCAATCGGCAGCGGCCTTGTCCTCAGAGAGGAAACGTGTGCAGTCCTTCTCTCAAGCCTTTACGAAGCATCTACTTCGGCGGCGCCTGATTAGATAGATGTTCACAGCCGCGGACTGTCAGTCAGCCAGGCAGGCCTCGCGGTTCACACACGAAGCCCTCGAATCAAAATATGTTTAAATTCCCTGCACTTTCCGAAAGGTGCTGAAATCTCAATCCCAGCAGCCCTCAAACAAAAGCCTTCAGGTCTTCACACGCTCGCAACTCGTGGAGCAAACAACTCCGGCAGGCAGACCGCTGGATGAGTCAAGAACATTCGAGCGTTTCTTTCTTGGGCTTTCTCCCTCTCTCTCTCTCTCCCTCTCTCTCTCTCTCTCTCTATGCATACACACGATTCGTAAGTTTGATGTGAATTACTGTCTACGGCATGCGTCCCCAGTGTGGAGTCATCCAAAGCGCCGAGTTGCACTTAATATTGTGATTTCATGCGATCTCATTCCAGTCTTGTTCTATTTTTCATTGCTGGTTCTTACAACTCCAGCCGCAAACGCCCAGACCCCCACAGCTACGGTGAATTGGTTCCCAGCATTCCCTCGACAAGGTCCCGGATAATTAGAACAACTGCATTGAGACACTGAACGGCAGGCGGAAGCATCTCTGACACTTCGGCGTCGGTTTCGGCCATCGACTTCCCTGACAATGCCCCTTGAGCTTCCAAGCGTGTGTGATTGTTAGCGGCTTCTTCAGAAAGTTTCCCGATTGAAGCTTAGGTTCTTCATAAAGCAGAATAGGCATTCGGAGGATGACTTCAATCAACCTCTCTCAGCTCAGTCTTGAGCCCCAAAATGAAGTCACTCGCTACTGTCCCTCACCTAGATGCTGAACCCTGAAGGCCGTAAAGTCCTGCAGCATCCTACAACCTTTCAACCCTGGTGAAGCCCTTCCCCAAAGCAGCAATGCCGGCGGCGATGCCTTGGACCCTGAGGATTTGGATGCGACCGACCTTGGTGGCACCATTGTTTGGCAGCCGCCCAACGATACCGAGCAGGCTGGGCTAAGGGTGAGTAGTTTCGACGTTTATGTGCTGGAGAAACGCGGGGAGGGAGTGAGGAATTCCGCCGACTTGGAAGCACCAGCTGTTCAAGCCAGGTCACCGACTTCATCATCTACTTCGCTGAAGTCTGCCAGGCCCACCCCCACGTCCAACGGCCAAAGCTCATCATCAGCCGTCATCATGTAAACTGAATAATCACACAAGAGAGCCATCTGCAAGACACACACCGAGGCAAAAAACCATGATCTCGTGCCAGGACTCCGTGTTGGCTCTCGTAACGGGCCAAGTCACTTTCCAACTCCCCGGGGCCAGCGCGGAGCAGGTGGAGCCTGCCGACCTGCTCGCAAGAAGTCCCATTTCATAAGGAGAGGGATTCGGCCCCTAAACCCTGAGGCATCTTTTGAACCTTTACAAGTATTTACAGCTATTTACAAGTCATTTTGAGTTTCAACGCCACGTTTTCCAAGGCCGTCAGGGCGGGGCTGGCTGCGATCCTCGGCATCAGTGTCTCGGCCTTCCAGCTGTGTTTGGGTGTTTGCACAAAGCACTGCGCAGAACTGAAGTCCTTGGCTCACGCGTGTCCGACAAGCATACGAGCGCAGGGTCCGTGCTAACAAATGCGCAATTGCACTCGCTGCGAGGAAAGAATATGAACACCCAAGAGTTTTTCAGATACGCTGGCAGAAGGTGCCGTAAGTTGCCGTGAACAATCACTCCATAAACCTCGGCTTTGCAACAAATTGCCTCGTTCCGGCGTCAAAGGTGATCCCAACACCATTGTGTTGGCCATCACGACAGCGCGGCGGCTTACAGAGATGGAGAGGCAACCCGAGACATGAAACATTGTGATACATTGTGTAACCCATTGAGATGGACAAATGTCCGAAAGCGCCTGACGGTCGCGCTGCTCGGCTGGACTGGACACATGAGCAGCTTACTCCAAACTCCGAAGCTTCCGGAGCCAACCGCAGGCGGCTCTCATCCACGTGGGAGGTGACCTACAGCATCCAAGCTGCTGAGCTCCACCGATCAGTTTGGGGTTTGGGGGGGAGATGAGCGGAATAGGTTCAGGGCTGAGCGTTGCCGGAAGGGGCAGGAGAGGGGGTGCAGGTGCTTGAGGTTGAACAGTCGTGGCAGGGTGCGAGCGCAATCCTAGTGCGCAGGGTGGTAAAGTCGTGCATCAGCATCGTCAAGAGCTTTAATCAAGCACGGCAATTAGCGCAAGCATGCACATAGCATCTCAGAGAGGCAGTGGCAGTCGCCAGCTAAGGTCCCAGTGGCAGAGGCATCGCTTGCAAGCGCTTGAACTGTTGGAATGATCTGTAGTGTAAGCCCAAACTGCTCTGTCAGACAGGAACCCCATTTTCCTGCAAGGCTCCGTGACTCCAGCGTTGTCTAGGAAGTACACGGTAGCCCTCAACGCCTCGTTGCACCAAACCCAACGCAGGCCTTTCGCCAAATCTGTGCGCCACGTGACAAAAGGGCGTATGGGCCCGGCGCGCTGCTCATGCCAATCAACATACGGCCAACGTAGGTGTAGTTGCGCAAAGAGTAAATGTTTTGAAAGGGAGAAGACGATTGTGTTTGGGCCTTTCTCAGCACAGGAGCTTTGTCAACAATTTGAAAGTCCAAGCGCAAATGCAAAATGATTGAGGGCAGTAGGGCCGAACCGCAAGCAGCAACAAAATGCTTCTTGCAAACTTTGGAGTACAAGAAGTTTTTGCGTGGCACCCTGGGTGTCAAGAGAAATCTTCTCCCAAACAGAAGGAACTTCGGCACACGCAGGGGCAACTCAAGCGCAAAACTTCAGGCCTCATCCGTACCGCAACCTCATCCGTACCGCAAGCAAAGCCACGAGAGAGCAGACATACGCAAATGCAAGCCATGCGCAAATGCAAGCTTCAGGCACGAAGTGGCACAAACTCGCCCGCAAGCCATGAAACCCTGCCACGTGACACGGAGGGGCACACAAGGCCCAGCCCCATGTCCACCCCAAACCAACCTTCCGACCCTGAAGCTTTGCCCCCTAACTGAACTCCCAAGCGCGTAAATGACTGAAATCACTTTGCTTTAAAGCCCCTTGAAAAAGTCCCTTGAAAACAACTCTGCCAAAACCGCCGCTGAGTGCGGGGCAGTGCTGGCAGCAGGCTTCCCGCCTTGTCACGGCAGCTTCGGCCGCCCGGGCCGACCCCAACATCTTCGCCTCGGCCTTGAGGCTCCAAAGAGATGAGAGTAATGAAGACTTGGAAGAGTAAGAGAGAGTAAGCGAGATGAGAGTGGTGCTGACATGAGAACAAATTCAAAAAGCATTAAGTTGAATTGGCCGTTGAGATTGCCAGGGATAGGCGCACACGAGAGAAAATTTGAAACGAGCCAACTGAACGCCTGCATAAGACCTTCCGCGGCCTTGCGTCCTGATGACGAGGCAGGGGCTGCTAGATGCCGGTGTGGACAGCCTCTTGGACGAGACTTTCACACTTCAGAGGGTTTCGGGAATGCCGGGGGCAGTCCATTCGTAGACCCGGAAGGTGTGGCTGTTGTGGTTGTGGTTGCCGTGGTTGCGGTGGTGGTGGTAGTGGTGGTGGTGGTGGTGGTTGTCGTGGTTGTTGGGGTGGTTGTTGCGGTTATTGCTGTGGTTGTGGTGGTGGCTGTGGTGGTTGTGGTGATGGTGGTGGGGATGGTTGCAAGTGGTGCGTGCTGTTGTCTGCCGAGGTGCTTCAGTGGATGCCTTGGTCGTCACGCACTTCTCGCCGGCATCCGTGGAGCTTCTGATAGATGAGGGGCAACCCAGCTGAACAGTTTTAGGGATCATTCACGCTGTTTGTATTCCACTCAGAATACCCTTTCGCCTTGCTTACTGACTAAAACTCCTGCAACAGTTGCTGAGAGCGGGCACCTCAGGGGCACAAGCAAAACTTGTGACAAGCGCTTCTTTATGGGCGATAGAACCACAAACCATCATCCGTATGGCGCAGCTTTAGCCACTACAGATGTGGATGGGATGGTTCGGGCTCACAGTCTACCACAACGTCGGAAAAGCCTCAGGCATCGTGTTCAATACAATGATAGCTCCACTGAGGTCCAACATGACGGAAGCTGTGGACTCAGACGGCGCATCAGGATCGGGCGGAAAGGCGGTCGAGGTTGACAAGATGGGATGAGGCTTTAACCCAGACTAACCGCCTTTTCACAGGAGGTTAGAGCATGACCTGTCACGTGTCTTGCCCTTCGCCCTCCCATCGCAGAACTCCTCGCGGATCCTTCCTCTGACGCACACTGAATGACCGTGACTCTGTGCGTGTAGCTCTCAGCTGTCAGCTAACACAGGAGCGAACTCCAGCTCTCGACGATTGGCCACCTCGCCTGCTTCAGTGCCAAGCTGGCTCTGTTTCACAGAGCTCTTTGGCAACGTTTCAGCATCTTGGCTGAAACTTAGGGCCTGCGCGAGGAGTTGGGGAACCCTGAATCAAGATCCAAAAGGTGGTTTAGCCCCGGACTTCAAGCCCCAGCCCCGGTAAGCCCTGAACGGAACAAATCGATACACTCCAATATGCCAACCCCAAACCCTGAAAGCCCTTAAGCCTTAAGCCCTTTTGACCAAACCGGCACCAACCAACCTCGCTCTGTCCAGTACCATGGGAAAGAGACCGTATCTTAACGCTGTGGGTGTGCGCGTGACTTTGTTGCTTCAATATGCTGCAGCTCTGCCGACGAGGTCTGAACAAGAGGTTGTGATCATCCTTCGTAGGTCTGCATTTCGTCGCCAGTTGGCTCTTCTTCGCAGTTTCTCAGTGTGTGGATTCGCTTTGAAACGAGTGCCGGTTCCTCTCAGGTGAACGAGACCAGCCTTCACATTCCACCTGAGACGCCGTTGAGAAGCTTGTCTTGCAGGCTATAGACTATAGATTCGCCGAACCTTTAAATCCAATAAGAGCTCTCCAGCCAAAGGTGGCTTTGGGGCATAATATGTCTTTATGAGCTGAGTTAGTAGTTCGTCTGGTGCTGACATCACAAGCCCGGGACTCCCAAGTGCGCAAGGTAGCAAGAGGGCAGTGCACAACATCTGCTTCTCTCGCCAGTTCTCGGGTTATAAGGAAACTTCACACACATCCTGATCTACACGACGTCAACTCTGGCGGAACAGTCCACGCCGCAGGCACCTTGACCTCAGCTTCCTATAGGCTTCCGGTAGGACTAAGCTCAGCTCCGCAAGCTCACGCTAGAGACTAGAGTCACTAGAGTCGCTAGAGTGCAGCTGCTGCCTTCGACTGTTCATGGCTTGAGCGGCTTGGGGTTTACGCATTGGGGTTCTGAGGCCTGCACATATTTGAGACAAGTCCGTCGAGGCTATATAGGTATTGTATAGGTATTGTTGCAGACGGTTCGATCGCGTTGTCGACCGGCTAAATGTTGCATTCAGCAATGGGGTCACGGTTCGGTGACGATACCGGTGCGATATCGGGCCATAAAGAAAGGACCCCATTAGAATAGATCGTTGCCGTTCCCTCCACAGGCCCACTTGATCATTGACGTGGTGGCTTCTGCTTCAGGCACGACAAGCTTTGAATTGAGCTAATTCTGTTTGGCAACAAGGCTTGGGGAGCCTGGGGGAGTGGTCTCTCGAGATGTCTCGAGTATCCCCGACTTGTCACAACAGTGCCAGACTGGAAGACCGGCGTTTGGCCTCGAGGGTCCCTTTTGGCCTTTCTGCCTTGCCTTCCGAGGAGTGGTTTGTTCTGGCTTCTTGCGCAGAAAGTCACTCTCGAATTTGTGGTGTCCTCGTTGCCATCGTTGCTGTCAGGGAACGTTTCGCGTTGACCTTCCACATCCTACACCGCAAGTCCGAAGTCCTCTTAGCCATGTCCAGGCCTCTTCTTCCAGGATCTGGACCTCGACTTTGGTCAGTTTGGAGGTACGGCAAGCTGGGTCCAGCCTCTGACGCTTGGAACTGAAAACCAGAGACTCACGCATAGACTCAAAGCACTCAAAAAGACCTCAAGCCGTCAATTCCCGAACACTTGCATCCCGGCAACCTCGATAATCTCAGACTGCCGGCTCAAGATTTTCATTGCCCAGCCCTGAGCAAGTACAAGGACGTCTGAGCGTGTCATCGCCTACGAAGTTTACCTCGCGGCATCACCCACAGGACTCGACAGGGGCTTCTTACAAGTCCGGGTTCCTGTGAAAGACGTGGAAGAGACACTGAGGTCAGCAGAACCATTTTGCGGCATGAAAATTTCCTTTCCAGAACGGATGAGGTTACTCTTTTTATTACTCGCTACAAGATGCTCCGCTCCACGATGCACTTTAAGATTTGCCGTTCACGGTCTTTTCGCGCAAATCGCTAAAGGGGCGATATACTCTGAGGTTTGCAGCACGATGAAGCGAGCCATAAACCAAAACCCCCACCTCCTGAGACCAGGATGGCTGCAACTTGAGTTCAGGTGGAAATCATCTTGTGAAAAGCATCCTCAACCCTGCACCGTAGTGCTGTGCAGGAGCTTTGCGATCCCAGATTGGTCATCGCCTCAGACTGGCCAGATGCATGGAAGCGGCTGACAGTAGGATCTTAGGTCTAAGGATTTCAAGTTCGCAGTGTCGTCATTGGTTGTTAAGATCATATTGATTGGGCCGGCTATGACTATTGCAAATCCTCCTCGCTGCAAAAGCACGAATCGTCTTCTCCGGGACTACAAATTCTCTCCCCCCTATAGTTCTTGGAGTATCGCAACTGGCAATCCCTGACAAAAAGAAAAATTCGGAAGGTGTCAACGTGCCCGCCTACCGAACAATGCAGTTCCTGCAGCCGGAGACACTAGTGTCGAGAGCTTAGACGGGTGCCCAGGGTGCCGTCGAGGGCAGCACGGGCATGAATACGAAGTGTAGAGACCCATCTTTGCCACGGTGGCATGTCTATGTGGTAGGGCCATGACGGGTCTCTTCTGTGGGCCCATATATAAAGAAGGGATGGAAAGCATTGTTGACTTTGCAAGGGTGGTGTGTTGCTTTCGGTGGTTGTTTAGCCGCTAGTGACTTTGGGTGTCCAAGCGAGGGCTTCGTTCTTTCTGCCACGGCTATTGGCCGCCGCGGATCGCGCAGTGCACCTCTCTTTCTTTCGCCTCTAGACAGGGACTCCACTATCTGTGTTGGAAGACAAGAACTATGTCACTGTCCAGCCCCCCAAACCTGCGACCCGCACATCCCATCTTGCAACTTGCAACTTACAACCATCGCTGTCAAGTAGATGCAAGCAAGGTCTACGCACAGCCACCTCCTGGTATACACACGATCTGCATTGGTGGAGCGCTTAGCTGTGACTGAACCGCGACCTTAGGCAGTTGAGTCTCGGTGTCCCAGCAGTTCTTGTCAGCATGACTGGTGAAACGATCCTCATGAGGGGCACACGAGGTGGGCAGAACAGACGTGTTGAAGCAGGAAGGGCGTCATTTAGAAGAGGTGTCGGTGGTGGGTTTGGTGGTGGCGAAGGAAGCAGTGTGGATCTCGCGGGACATAATTCGCGCAGGAGCAAGGAGGCATCAACCAAAATCCCCGGGCTGGCCCATGCAGGTAGAGCAGACGACGCCGGCCTACTTGACTCTGTCAGACGCGAGTGCTGTCGTCAGGGACTCAGCTGAGTTGCTGCCAACTTGCTTGTCGGAAGGTTTACACTGTTACTGTTTACACACTTACACGTCATTCATTGCACAGATGGCTCGGCACAACATGCCACTGCATAGCAAACTCACACTTTGGAAACGAGGTGGCAAACATCACCATGCCCGACTTCGACTTAGATTTCGGCGACCTTGGAGGCACGTTGACGGAGTCCGTCTTCTTGAGTGGCATGCTGCCTTCTGCGACTAATCCCTTCCCCCTAATATTTAAGCGGGGGGCCCCCTCCGCCCCCCCCCCCCCCCCCCCCCCCCCCCCAAAAAAAAATGCGTTTTTTTTTTTTATCAGGGGGAGTTTTTATCGAAATGTCATAATTAATTAGACTTCAGGGTTACTCAAGTAATCAATTGCTTAAGTGTGGTGTAAACTGAAAGAGAGAAAGAGAGAAAGAGAGAGAGAGAGAGAGAGAGTGAGAGAGCGAGAGAGACCGAGAGAGAGAGAGAGAGAGAGAGAGAGAGGGGGAGAGCTCAGCTCTCGCAGCAAGGCTCAGACAGAGCCCTAAACCCTTAACGCTAAACCCCAAACCCTGAACCCTCTGAGGGTTTTATTGGTGTTGAGGGGTTTAAAAATTTATTGGAGGCCTGACCCCCCCCCCCCCGAATTCAAAATGGGTATTAAATAGATTTGAGGGTGACCAGCCAGCGAAATGCTCAGTGAACTGCTCCAAGCCTTCGAAAGAGATTTGCAGCTATGTGAAAGGCAGGGATCGGGAAAGCAACCATCATGACACAAAGCATCCTCAAACCCCGAACTCTCGCGATTTGTCAGGCCTACTATCCTGGGAGGAGCCGGCAGAGATCGGGGTGCTGCAGTACGTCGTCTACTTTGGTGCCGAGGCTTGCCCCGGGTGATCAGAGTTCAGGGGCCTGGGCGTTCGGCTCCGGGCGCGTGGCGAAACGCCACACCTCGGTCTTCCTGCACAGGCCACCTTCTCTGGTGGCCAGTGGAGCTGTAACGGCAGCATCATGGAGGTTCTGCATGCTACTGGGCGCGACATGGAGGGAAGAGGAGTTAAGTGCTCAGGGACCTTCGAGTTGTTTCTCGTAGTCTGTGTCACTGTGAGTCGTTTTTTTGAAGATCTTGGTCTGCAAGTCTGGGCCCCAGGCGTAATCCCTGGTGTTTGAGCACTGCTGTTTACCAAAATCGGGGTGTAGCGAGACCCACCCAGACCGAAGCGCGCTCAATTTGATCGGCCTCAGATATGACCCTGTTCAAACCCCAAACAACCAGAGATCTTGCACGCGTAGCAAAGTCCCTAAATAACTCCAACGAGATGCACAGGAACAAGCAGAGGAGTAAGTTGACCCCTCAACTCTCAGGATAAAAACGACACGCAATGGTGCCCATCGCGGTATTTTGGAACCGTCGCCATCGGAACCGTCGGGCCCTGAGGTTGACGGAGCGGAGTTGAGGTTAGGAGTTCAGGCGGTGTTGGAGCTAGGTCCAAGTTATTCCAGGACACTCCACTGCTTCCTCGTTATTTGGTCGAGAGATTCCTCGTAGCTGTCGGAGCTTTACCGGGGGGCTGCGGCTGGGACAGTGTAGCTGTAGCACTGGAACCTGCTTTTGGCACTCGGTCCCCGCCGACTGTAATGTATGCCGCGTGCCTACTTCAGGAGTCGTTGTATAGTATGGAGCAAGCGAGTGCACCACTAGAATCTTAAGGGCATCTCAATACTACGCAACCTCCTGGACGCATACCAAACGAAAAAGAGACCCTAAACTCAATTTGTCACTCAATATGGGGTTTTCTGGCTGCCTTTGAGGACAACCTCACTGTACCTGCAGACACCGATCTGGGCACAGACACCCACTTCTTGGTCTACACAAAGCGTCTCGGCTGGTTGCAGAGTTCACCATGATTGTCCCTGTCCCTTGCTCGAGTATTTCTAACAGGTATAAGCATATAGGCCGGAACACACCCTCCCAAGTCTCTACAACTCGACCAGATTTTCAAGAGCTGTGCCAGCCATGCCACCTAAACCCCTGACTCCCGAAAAGCACCTGAAAAGCCACCTTTAAAAGGAGCCCCCCTAAACGAAGCCGAAAGCTCCCGGCTCGAACAACAAGCATCAAGGTCGGCCCTCGTTGAGCAAACCACGCCGGGTGCGCACCTGATTTTTGATGCCTCGTCCTTAGGGCCTTATACGGCCTGAGCTGAGAGTTGAGCTGCAGCTTCAGCCTGTAACGAAAGCTACCCACCCGGCACCTATAATTAAGTGGCTCAGGGGACCAGGAGCCTACACCGTTGTTGAAATTCGGAACTGCTACTTCGAGCGTTTCGTGTTTCCTCTGAGCAGAGCCTGAATTCTGAATTCCCCAGCCAAGGTCGGTGCCAACGTGCAGAACATCAGCTTTGACGGCCAGGCACTGGAGGGCAGCCCAAGAAATCTTTTGGATGCAAAAGTTAACAAAGCGCTTTCCACTTGCTTGGTACCTTCCGTTCGCACACAAACGGAAATCAACCCTTCACGGGCAAAACGCTGAGAGGCGTGTCCCGCTTCCGAGCCAATGATATCGTTGAATCTTATCGTTGCCGATCGGATAATTGGTGTAGAAGGGCAGCATAGGGCAGCATAGGGCAGTCCGGAGAGCTTCGGTCTCAGTGGAGCCCGCTGCAGGATTTGGACTTGGACGACCTCGGAGGAACCCTGAGCTGGGATCCACCGCCATCCCTGCTGCGCGTGGACAGCACGGGCCCCGGCGGCGGAGGGGGGCGGGTGGGGTACTGTGAGGAGAAATTTTGGCAGGGTCTGGCTTTAGCAACGAGGGCACAAACTAGAGGAATTTCTGCCCCCTGAAGCTCGCGTGTCTCAGCAGCTGGTGTGGAACGAGCTTTCTGACGTTGACATTGAGAGGATGGCATACGGTATCATACGGTATGTCGCTTGAACTTGGCAGTGTGCAGAGCGCCGACTCAGCCACCCAACTGAGACTACCATGTCTACCTCTCTCTCGCGGCGAATGGCCTGGGCAGATCACAGATATTGCCCACGCTGGTCGTAGGCGGGAGAACTGCCTAGGCTGCTTGTCGCGGGTGTGTGCTGTTGCTGACCAAGCACGTTTATCAGAGACCAACGCTTCACGGGCAGAGAGACGTGATTATACTTAGGAATGGCGTTTCTATATGTGCCTAATATATCTCGGATCTCGGTCAGGCGACAATGACATCCACGTGCCGGCAGAAACTCCGCGCGGTAATTTCTCCTACTTTGTGGTGTACACGGTGCCTCGGATAGAGGCATCAAGGTTTCAGGTTGCGGCAGCCCTTGTTTTGGAGAGTTGCAATTGCGATTCAGAAGGGCAATTGCGGGCCTCGGCTGCCAGACTCGTCCGCATGCTGCACTTGTTACCTTTTATGTGTTTTCCGGGGTCCCTATACTAGACTGGAGAACTGCGCACGCACACCAACATGCCTCAACACACGGACATGTTCTAGGGGTTAAGATATATTGGCCCGATGGGCCAACCTTAGACGCATGCATGCATGCACACATGTCCGCCGAGCCGCGCACAGAGATTAGATGTGAAGGCTTCTGCCCTCACAGAGCAGACGACGCCATCCTACCGCTTCTTGCATGCAGATTAGATTGGGAATCTTCGGTTTCTTACCTTCCTACCATAGATCGTCAATGCTTCCGCAGGGATGCCTGGGGGCTAGTGCCCGGCAGTTGCAATGGTAGAGCACGTCTGTGGTGAGTTTGGAATGGCTGCAAGGACGCCCTCTTGCTTGCCACAAGTAGTGGGTTCCCGTGTTAGTTGTGACCAAATGTTGTCGTGCCTGTCAAATACATTTTCACGCTGTCATCCAAGGAGCCATCCAGGACACTCCGGGGATTTCGACTTCGCTCCATTTTGGATCTTGGGAAAAGCGCAGTGATGATCCGCGCACCATTCTAATTAGAACATGACTGAAGAGTGTTGCACGTGTGGCCTTAGATCGATTCTTTTGTTGGGGTTCGGCAGAAGGAAGTTCCCAGTGAACTGGTGGGCCAAGAGCCCTACAAGTAATACAATGCAAAACAGGACCCGGTTGGAGCCTTGGCGTCCTAAACTGTTACATGCTCAACAACCCTAAAAAACAGTCCAAACGCATCTTGCCAGGATGAGGCCTCGCGTGCTGCCAACGTCAGCTTTGTCGACGATGACCCTCAGACCACGATTTTTCGCTGGGTACCGCAAGAAGGCTACGGGCTATTTGTGGCAGCGACAGTGAGGGGTCTCGGGACATTTGCTGCTATAACCTTCTGTGGCTGACAAAAACACCGCCTGGAGAATTCAAAGGTGGGGTTTTTCCAGCCCCGACTTTTGCAGAATCCCCAAAGCCCTTGCACCCAGAACCTGAGCCTGAGCTGCGAGGCACTGTAGAACAATTCAGCAGATTAAGCTGAACCAGCGAGTGTTTGAGCCTTGAACTCCCAAATTTTATATCGCTGAGGACTTGGATGAGTTCGAAGTCGGGGGCCTGCTTTCCTGGAGTGACCCCATCGACTTCAGTGAGGTGACGCATTACGAGGTCCGTTCATTCGCCTATTTTAAGCCTTTGGGGAATTGGGATGAGACTCAGGCTGAGTCGGGGTTGCATAGGCGGTTTCTCAGGCGAAAATCCTACAACGTAAATGAGATTCTTGTAAGCCTAAGCCCAGTCCAGCGTAGCTCTGCCCCCCAGGCCTGGCCAAGGGCCCGGATATTTTTTCATTCACCATGCCGATGCCCCACAATGTCTTGTGACAGGTCTACTTTGCGGAAGATCGTTCCGGCCTGGATCCCAGGGCGAGAAAAGGGAAGTTCCGAGCTCGAGCGGGGCATGTTTTCCAGCAGACTGAGAGTTGGATAGCTACAAGCAGCGAGAGCAAAAGCTGTCCTTGCCCTCATTACCAGTTGCAAGTATGTCTGCGGACCGTGCTGCCCAACGCATCGCTGCCAATGTGTAGAGGCTAGTATGACAACGTCGTGGCAGCCCGGCGGCTGTGAGAGCATGCAACTGACTCCCCAAACCGTAAGCCCCAAGTCGAAGGCCTGGACATGTCAAACCTGAGGCACCAACCGCTCCTACCTTGGCAACGTTTCTGTTGGCATCAACAGCTTCGCCCCTGGCCCGCATGCCAGTACCCTGTTCCCGCTCGTTTTCGGCAGTATGTTGATCGCTGTTTCTTGTGATTTAGGGGCAAACAGTTGATGTCTTGCCATAGTCTTGTGCAGCCTTGTGCAGCTTTGGACTTGCCATGTCAAGAGAGCAGGACGTTCCACCGGACACACCTTTGCGTTCTTTCAGCAGCTGGGTCGAATTTATCGCCCATGAGCCCGTGGCTGGCTGTTACCCTACCCGGGACAAGAGGAAACCCCAATCCTGAACGATCTTCCAAAGCTCCCCATAGGGCTAGTTAGCTAAGGCCCAAGTGCCTATTTGATCGTATTTGCGTAGCGTAAGGGCTGTTTTGCATCTTCGGGTAGGAAGACGGAAGACGGCGCATGAAACGCCTGCCCCTGTGGCCCCGTGGCCATGACTAGCTGTAAACGATGATAAGTTAGCCCGCGCGTAGTGCAAACACATTTCTAATGTAGAACACATTGGAAGCCCTTCACGTATTCTCTCAGTCGGAGAAAGATAAGCATGTGTATGAGGGATGTGAATATGAGAAATGCGATTGCGGCCATTTGAACTTCAAGAGTTCATCTCAGAGTAGCTGGCGTCACACAGCGCCGTCGCATGATGGGAATCTTTGTGAGGCCGATGCGGTTTCTGCCAGCGTTGCTTGGCTTAGGCCTTCGCTGTGCAGCTGATTCAGCTGATTCCTGTGGTAAGGATGACGTTTGTTTGGTTCAGGTCGCATGGCCGTTCGCACAGGAAGACATCTCCCTTCCCAAAGCATGCAACTTCAGCTCGGAGACCATGTGGCCCAATGAACTGCAGCAGCCCTACGTGGGAGTGCTGAAGCAGTCGTACAAGAAGGTGGAGCAGTTGCTGGAGGAAACTCTTTCTAAGGCTCCGGCTCCGTGTCAGGATGTGGTGTTGAAAATGAGCTTGTACCCCAAGGCTTCAAACTTGTCAAAAGGAGGCATTCCAGAGGGAGAGGCCTATGCCGGCCAATCCGGCTGTGGCGTATATCTTGTCAGTGATTGGGCGGCCTCCAAGTTCGCGTCAGAGAATACGAGTGCCAATGGATGGGTGCTGATGCCGTTTCCTACCGATGAATACTTGAAAGAAGTACCACGAGAAAGGAGAAGCAACGAGGGGCAGCGCATGGCCAAGGTCCGTGATTATCGGCAAAGTATCGGATTGTAAGCGGGTTTCCGCAGTTTCGGCTGCTCTAAGTAGTCGATATCGTCGATATCAGCTTTAATCCAGGGTCCTTTCGCTGATCCCTTGAAGGCGATTCGCGTAGCGCTGCCGCTGCTCGTGCCTTCCCACATCAAACGGGTGACGTACGCAGACACGAAGTGCGACTCGGGAATATTTCTGCAAGATGCCTTACCCGCCGCTGGAGCTGGTGCGGATCTGGTGGTGTTAATGCATCAACAAAGGTTCGGCGCTCCTCTTAGGAAGGAGTTTCAGGCAGTCACGGATCTCGAGCATGCGCGGAACGAGAATCACTTCGTGTTTGATGACGTGAAGAAACTCGAAGACTTCTTAGGACCAGACATGCTCAATAAACCCGTGAAGCTCTCCGACAATA